>VZTA01020570.1:78714-131863 GCA_013398855.1 Mohoua ochrocephala
CCCCCCCCCCTTTTTTTTCCTTTTAGGCCATTCACAGCATGATTTCTGAGTATTTACTTCAGATTTTCACTTTTTTTAGAGCAGTTTCTCCATGGGGGAAAAATAACTTGTCTCCTTGGGAGCAAGTTTTTATTCTTTGCTTCCAAGGAAACAAGCTCTTTTATCTTTGTTTGTGATAAATTTGTCATATGTAGAGCAGGCAAACTATCAATAAATAGCACAAGCAGTGTAAAGAAACACATTTTGTAATTAGGTAAAAGTAAAGGAATACAAACAAAAATACATTTTGTAATTAGCTGAAAATGTTTGCCAGCTTTGCAATATAGCCCCGTTACTGCAAACACGAGGGAAATGTGAGCACTTACCAACTGTTCTCTCAGCATCTGTCTTGGCCAAGGCGCCACTTGGTTGATCGAGGAACATTTGCAAAACGCAGCGAAACCACGAACGCACTGTCAAAGCTTCGTAGGATGTATAGCCCATGCTAGAAAAAGCTTCACACAGTGAACTGCGTAGGTAGAAGAGGAAGAAAAAAGGTAGAGAGATCTAATAAAAGTAGGCAGAAAGGTGACCGAGTGTCTCGTTTGGCTGTAGATGCACATATACATGAGTACATATGTTTTGGCTACATAAAACAGAGGGAGGAGAATTCACACAGTGGGAAATGCCTTACTCTAACAACGGATGATTTGACTGTATTATCTGAACTGACAATGTACAATGCTGGAAACAGTTTATCTGAATCAGCCTGGGACTTCATATTGACACTGCTTAAGCTGCTCCAGCCTTTCATTCAAAGCCAGCCCAGGTGCCCCATGCTACTCTGAAGTCTCCTTAGTTCTAACTACATAAAAGATGGAGAAGAGAAGGTCTGCATTAGCAAATAAAGACATGCCATGTTCAAAACAGATTGAAAAAGGGAAACATAAAAGGTCATCTTGGAGATGAGAAAGGAAACTGCTGTACATGGTAGTACACTTACAGACATATTCATTTAGGTATGCATACACACACAAGTATATACATTCCCACACAAATCTGCTATATATGCTTTCAAACACTTGCTACCATTCTACCAGTCAGGTGTCAGACCAGAGTCACTCAATGCACAGCAGAGTACAGTCCCTGTACTCTGCTGCTCCGTATTCCCAAAGTTTTACTTGCCTCACTACCATGAGTAGCTGCTGCAGTCATTTTCCCAAGCATATCAACCTTGCATCATTAATTCTGGAGAAACTCCTCGCTGAAAGACAGCAGGTGTGTTCTGCACTCTGTTCCCAATTACTATCAAATGAGCTGCATGTGTGCTTCAGACCAGGGAAATTTCTTGAAAATAACTACACCTTTTATTTGAGAGACTTCCTCCCTGGTCAGTCCTAGATACTTCAACTTTAATGAAAAATGCTTGTACTCTTTCTTGATATATGTACATGTAAATCTACTTATTTTCTACGGATTTTTTACTCATGCTTGCAACAGAATGTCAACAAAGGTCCAGATGGAAACCAAACTGGATTTTACTTCTCACTAAACAACATTAATGAAGTTGAGGGGTTTTTCTGCTTCATTTACTTAAAACCAGTGACATCTGTATATTTTGTCCGAACATCCCTGCTGAAGTACTATTGACCAAAATAAGTAAGGAGAACAAATGAAAGCAAATAAAAAGATTAACACTGAGTTCCAGGACCAAAAGAGAACAAGTAGGTTGCCTATGGACTTAATGCTCCTTGCAGTAACATGTAAACAAGTTCAGTCTCATGTAATCTTGATGTACACAGCTAGTCTATTTGGTTCCAAAGCCTCACAAAACCACTTTCTGTTGTAGTCTCACTCCTGTTTCTCTTGCTTGCTGGTAGGTGGGCCACTTAGGCATCTTCCTAGAACTGGAAAGGAATATGCTCCTAATCCTCAGACAGGAAAGAACAATACCTGCTAGGAGCACGGCAAGTGATCCTTTTTGAAACAGTGAGCTTATTCACATGCTCAGAGTTAGTTTAGACAGGTTATAATGCTATCAAGCACTACACAACATGGATCTGGAGAGGGTATTTTAGGCTCTAATGCAGAAAAAATTCCAAAGCTCGTGTGTATGTTGCCAGAGCTTGCAGGGTATAACAGTATTGGAAACAAAAGAATCTTTTTACTTTTTAACTGAGAATGTTTGATGTGAAAATTATCAGAGCACAGTAACCATGAAGTCTTAAGATCCCAGCACTTAGACACTTTGATAAGTTTTGCTCTACAACTGCCTAAGGTAAATCAGTACATGAATCATGCTCCAAAAAAAGTGGTTTCAAGACGACAGGGTTTCTAGTATGATACCTCTGTATTCTACCAAAAATATCTTACCTTAGGTACTCACTGTCCTTTCACAAGGAATCCGAGCTAGGAAAACAATGTATCTATGTATCATTGTTAACAATATGTCAGGTGCTTAATGAGTACGGGTAACAAATACCTAAGTAACTGCTTTCAGTCATCTACTTGAGCATTTACTGAGAGAGTTGGTGATTAACCTTAAACACCTAAATAATACCAAAATTCAAATTTAGGAAGCAAAATGTTTTCCTTGATCACACCCAAAGAGCAACAAAATTCAAAATTATGAAATTCAATTTATAAAAGGAATTTATGTGCCTAACTCTTATTTCATTCAGCACATGCCAGGTATCTGCAACCTTGAATGAAACTCGCCCTATAAAAATCATAAAAGAGAAATATAGCAGAGGACTCAACACTCCTTTCCCAAGTTCCAAACTGACACACAAGGAACTAAATTCAACCTTTTCTAACACCTCCCTGCAAGAAAGCCATAGCCTCATCTTTGTCAATCACACTTAAATAATCTTTACCATATTCTGATTTACAGTTACTGTCCTTAGTACACTATGTATCCTAAAAATGTGCAACATTTTTCACTTTCAAATACAGTCCGACACAGAAATATTCCCTCTTTCTCTCTCATTTCTCACCTCCCCTGCTTCCAAAACCTGATTCAGAAGCGGGCAAGGCGGGCAAAAAAAAGCACACCACAAAAACAACCACCACCCATCCATCTTAGGTTCACAGAGGCTTACTTAGTGAAAATAAAATTTCTCAGGTATATAAAAATTTGACTGGATTGTCTGGGCAATCTGCACTAGCTGACCCTCTTTGAGAAGATGTAAAGAATCTGGGCCATTTTAATGAAACATTACAGTCTGAAGCAAGATTTTCCTCAAGTCTAATGAAGGCTCAAAAGGTGCTGGAAGAACAAGTAGTCGCAATTTTTCACCTGTTTTGAATTAGATGACTTAGATATCTTGACACCAGTTGAGGCCACACCATGTCATCCCATCCAAACAGCCGCATCATTGACAGAACAGGCTGTGGCTGGAGATCTGACAGGGCTTTGCTGGGTATATCCAAAGCTAAGAGAGTAAAACCTGTTTTTAAAGAGAGAAGAACATGGCACCGTGTTAATAATTTCTCAGTATAATCCCTGTTCCACTAAAAAGTAATGAAAATTAATTACAATTAATAGTGTGCAGTCTGGAAATACCAGAAATCTCAGTTAAAGCTGGGTAACTGTTCTAACAGAGAGTGTTTGTGCCCACGTGAAAAATGTAGTCTCCATCCCAAGCAGTTTGTAAGTCATCAAGACACACAGGCAGCAAAGGAGGAAAAATGGATCCTAACATATGCAATTTTAAATAGATTCACAAAACCACAGTTTATAAATCCTGAAGGCATAGTTTTACCCCCCTGCAATAAAAAACATGTCTTAAAACCTGCTTTTTTGTCTTCTTGACTTCCCTTTCTTACTTCCATCCACTGTATCTTGTCCTGCACACTTAAGTATTACTGTGCTTTACAGGGTTGAGTTTTATTTATTTGTTTTGTTGTTTCTACACACTTCTCACAGTGAAAAACTGTATCTGGAAAGAATTCACTCAGTAAAAGCTGGTACCTTTCTACTTTTAGAAGACTTTCATGAATCAAAAGTTACCACATAAATAAAGCACTACAGAAAAATTTACTCTTGAAAAGGATCTCCATATAACAGCTGCAGATCCAGAAACTGGGAGAGTACTTTGTGCAGATTTTTTTTTTAAGAAGCATAACCTTTTGCTGTCTCTGTTAGGTCTACTGTAGAATCTGTATCCAACACTACCAGAATAAAAAATATAATGCATTCTTAATATTGCGCATGACAAGTACATTAAAACTCAGAAATTAAATGTAATCTTAAATGCTGAGCAGTTATTAGGTTGTAGGAAATGAGAAGCATCAAATGAGTCAGGAAAACTGACTTTGGATGGCAATGAAAAAGGGGCTCATTAGTTCCCAAATTCTCCAATTGAAGTTAAACATAATACTAAAATAAATATAAACCTGCATGCATTGATAAACTGACTTTGAATTAGACAAGAAAGGCTAGTTTTCAGAAACAGCAATGGAATTGTTTTAATTAACAGTACAGGGACAGACTATCTTAAGCCATGAAGGACTTCCCATTCCCTTATACGCCTCAGAATAAACAAGAAGGTCATACAGAGTCCCCACTCTGCCTTAGCTGAGGAAACAATTTGTGCCAGCCTTCTTCCAGATTATCACCTCGTTTCTGCAGCATCAGCCATAACAGAGGTTGGGGAGAAATGGGAGGCAGAACGGTGCTGTGAGGCCCGGGCTGTTTGCCTGGCAGGGGGAGCAGGAGAGCTGTGACAGCTGCTCTCTCCCTCCTCTGGGCTGCAACCTCAAGGCAAGAAGCTCAGGCAGCGTGGGAAAGGTTTGCCTATCTCTGTAGTGCTACCTAACACATCTCTGTAAAGCAGGTCACAACTGCACTCCCCTCCTTCTCAGAGGAGTTTATAATAGCTTGCTGCTCTTGCTATTTCACTGTGCTAATATAAAATAAAAAAAGCCATGTCACTGTAGGAAATGAATGAAAGTTTTGACATTAACAACCTTCTCCTTTGATTTGTATTGCTGTTTCTCACACATGTTTCAGCAGTGTGAGACCACTACTGTTGCACACTGCCTCCTTCATTAATGCTGCCTCCTAACTACCACAGAGCTGCTTCAAATGAAGGGTCTTTTAGCTTTTCTATTACCAACTCAGTACTCCTGAGCTTGTAACTTTATCTAATTCATCTCATGATGGGAAAAAATATTTTATGTTTCACTCCTCTGAATTTTAGCTAACTGGATACAAGATTTCATTGTAACTACAGAATACAATGTTAGCTACTGATGTTAAAGATCAAACTGGGATATCTTTCTATTCACTGCCAAGCTGACTTGTTGCATGTGGAGTTCACACACATATGGAATGTGGTACTCAAGACTAAAAGCCTTCAGTGTAAAGCAAGACAAATAATTAGAATGAATTACGAAATAGTTTTATGACCACGAACATAAAGGTTTGGCAAAAGACAACTTTCAAGTAAGCAACCTTTCAAAAACTGCCTTCAAATGAAAAATATTTTTAAAAATTTAGTTTGAATCTCAACCATTATGAACAGTTCAACACAAATAAACTTCTACAAAACCAAGTAGATTCTGGATATAGTGAAAAACAGTATTCTTATTTATATTGATTAACACTTGCATGTTGATTATAATCTGTGACTAGTAGTGAAAAAGAAGTCAGGCTTGTATAGCTTCAAACCCCTTTGGCGTTCTCAGTGTGTTTGTATCCTATTAAAGAATTCAACACTACAGTATTTCTTTGTGTCAAAACATTTAGCACAGATTCTACTTTTTGCATTTATACATACTTAAGTTTAAACTACATGGAAGGAGAAATAGCCCAAAATACAGACTCCTTGAAAGTTTGTGACCCAGAGAATAGCACCAAATCCAGCAGGTTGCAGGGAGGGTCAGTGCTAACCTGCAGCTGTATCAGCAAGCTGTGGGGAAGGCGGTGTCTGTGACATTCTCTGGCTCTTCAAGTAGGGAAAGAAATTTCTCCAGAGAGCACTGGCGACAGCAAGGTGGTGCTCTTTAGCCGCTAATGGAAGCCGTGCGTCTGGGGCTGTGTTTCCCAGTTGAAGTCCCTGGCTTACACGCTCGTGCACGCTCCTAGGGAGAAACAAAAACAATGTTTACGTTCAATAAATGAAAAATTCACATCTTTTTAAAACGCATTTACAACTACTTTAAACCATAGAGCCTGAGAACTGAAGGATCATTTTGAGCAATTAAAACCTTTATGCAAAGACATTATGCATACCAGTTATTTGATGGATGAATGATGGCATATTAAGCACCATAAAGTTAATGTTAATTACTAATGTCAACCATTAATTATATGCTTTTTAATATGTCAGATCAAAATGAGAAATTGGCAGCTTTAAAATGAATATCTGCATTTTACAACTGCTAGCATGACAAGCAAGTCTGCTTCCAATCCAAAGCCAGGTGCTTCTTTAAAATTTTTGTCACTAGGATTTTTAGGATAGAGTTGTGTACAGCAAATAATGGCAAATGATTTTGATCAATTGTAAAGCTTCTTTCTGAAATCCACTTCTCACTTGTAAAATCTCGCTAGGTAGGAGTTTAGATAAAAGATTCATTTTATCCTGATGCACTGCAGACAATTAGGTTTGACAGCAATGCCCACAGCTTTGTTAGTACAGTAAAGACAAAAGTTACCACTACACATAACTCCCATCTCTTCCTCAGACAATGTGGCATGAATTCAATAATGCACTCAATTTTCTTTGATTCTTCTAGTACCATTCCTGCTACTTAATCTAATTTGGAAGTTGTGACTTTCTAGAGGTTTAATAGAGATATGTCTGCAGGGAATCAATGTTCTCAGAGAAATGGGGGGGGGGACATTAATAAATTTGTCTGGTAGAGCAGGATAGGAGGCATTACAGTACCAGGCTGATCAACTAAATAACATGCTTATTAAAAACAATCTGTAGGAACGCACTATCATTCCTGTTCCTATTTATCTTCTGGTCAACCCAATTGAGATTGTGCATTAAAGCACAGGCAGCATTATTACATTTGCTTTATTAAATTCTATAAACAGCACTGTAAAGTCAGAGTCAAGATATTTATAAGATAATGGCAAACCGCAGAGGCATTGAGAATTGCCTTAACACTAACATTTCTAGACTACAATGGTTTTTTTCTTAACTGCCATTCTCACAATAGCAACTGTTTCACAAAAATCTTCCCCTAGATCTTTATTTTATGCTTACCCTAATTTGAAATAAACCAAAACAAAAATAGAAGAAACTCCAGCTCCTAGTTCCCTTCTGGGAATGGGGGAAAATTATGAAAGAATTACACAACTCACAGCACTCATTAGGACATCTGAAATGGAATAATTTTAAATAAAGAGTAGGTTGGCTGCAAGGCCTTCCCGTACTACGGTTGATATTAGAAACGTATCTCATTATATCAAATTAGTATCCAAAAATTCTGCCCAACACATAATTTAAAACATAAAACATACTGGCTGTCAAAGGTAACGATACCTTATGCCTGCCTGCAGGCATTCATTAGTTTCAATAGGACAGACAGAGAGAATTGAGTACCAGCTACTTTTCGAATGGCTACATTTAACAGACAAGGAAAGGTATGCAGCATTAGGAGGAATCAAGGATTTCTTTGAGAGACGGCATGAGTCCAAACACGGGAACAGAAGCCAGAAATTCTAAACCCAACATTTATTCCCTCTGTGGCTTCACATAAATCATACAGCCTTTGTTAGCCTCAGTTTCCCAGCCATGATATTTGGATAGTGAGACAGCTTACCCTTTAAGGATGCTGTGAAAACAATCAATGCTTAGAAACTGAGGATTATATTCAGTATGTCAGTTGGTATTCCTATTTACAAGGCATATTCTCCAAGTCAACACGAACTGAAATAGAAGCGAGATTAGCATAAAAAGTCACGCAACACTTCTTTGGGAGCATCCCCTTATTAAAAAAAGGACAAAGAAAAGGGTGTAGAAATAGCGAGGTCTAAAAGTCAAACGATGAAAAGGTAAAAGCAAGGCTAAAGACACAAGTTAAAAAATTATTTTTGCCTATTACGAAAAGAAAAAGTTTAACAGTAAAAACAAGGGGCTTTTCTGTTCTATTTTGTTAGGAAAGGAAAGCATGATGCCTCATAATGCAGAGACTAAAACTTCTGGGACCAAATTCTGCCCTACTTACATCCAGACTATGCTGTAAAATTGCACAAAGACCTTTTTCTCTCCTCTAAATTGCCTCTCCAAAGACGGGTGCCTTGCATCTCCTTTAGCCATCTATGCAAAGTAGAAGGGTGTACAGACTTCCAAAGTAAGGTAATATATCTCTGTGTCAGTGGAAGGGCAACACGTACAAATCAGTATTTATGTTTATTCATAGTAACCTACACAAATGCTTGCAATAAGGTAAATGCTTGGAATCGATGGGGCATCAATATATGCTGCAGCTGATGTAGCCAGCTGCTTCTACCAACAAGCACATTTTTTAACTCTACAAAAATATGAATAAATGCAATTTTACTTTTTATTCAGGTTTCTACATTTTTCTAACACTAGACAAGCATACCATCAAACATCATTCCATTTCTAAAACTTTATACATTTAATTTTCCATTCTGTTAAGAACTCTGGAACCACCAGTTGCCTCATTGCATTGGTAATAACTTGGTGTGGTTTTTACTTCTTTTAAATAATGAATTTCCTATTTCTGTATAAAGAGATGTGGGCTTTTTTTTCATTTTGCCATCAGATCAAATAAACCCTGGGTTTATTAAAGAAGGGAATGCTTGTGCTACCTGAATGAGGATTGTGCTGGACATGTAGGTATAATAGTAGCATACAAGATTATTTTCTCTATCCTACACCTAGGGTAAGGAATTGCAGCCATTTATCTGGATGTAGATATTGTAATCATAAAATATGCCCTTGCAAGCCTGCATTACTAAAACAGAGCCAAACTTTAGGTCAAGCCAGAAGAGTAAAACACAAAATTCATCAGCCTGCCTATATAATGGAAACTTTCAAGTTACTACTAGTCTATAATCTGCACTGGATGCATATTAGCATCCAGACTTAATGCAATGCCATTTAATTTGATCTACAAGGGTTCAGAACTCCCCAACATGAGAGAAGACCTCTCTCCTACCAGCATTGCCAGGGGCTACCACCCTCAGGGTCTCACAGGCTATGAATACAGAAACTGGTTTCTTCACAGACAGTATTCCCAGCTCCTTGACTCCCAGTCCAAGGCAGGCCAGCCACAGCATCTACAAATCTCAGCTGCCCAGTACAGCCAAGATTAAGCTCAAGAAAGTCTTTTTAAAAGACCTGAATGACCTTTTGATGTTGAAACAAATAAATAATTAAAAAGCACCACCTGGAGGACCAAAACGCTTGGATAAAACTAGGGAGATTGGGAAGAGATATATGAGTATTTCTAAAATGGTAAATGGTTTTGATGCATAGAATTTCAACTACAATCATCAGTTATTTCCAGAAAAACTCAGGCAAAGTGAAAGGAAGCAAAGCACCATCGCAATCAGATTCAAAGAGATGTAATAAGTGCTTTGTGCCCTTTGCAAATCAATGGAACTTGCACAATACTTAAATTTGGAGATTTCCCTTCCAAACATCCTCCCTCTTTTTATATCATTAAGATTATCAACACGGTTTATAGAATCCCTGGTTGGCAGGGACATTAAAGATGACCTATTTCCCATACCCCTGCCATGGACAGGAACGTCTCCCACTAGACCAGGTTGCTCAAAGCCCCATCCAACCTGGCCTTGAATACTTGTGAGGAACCCACAACTTTTCTAGGCAACCTTTGCCAGTGTCTCACGACCCTCACAGTAAAGAATTTCTTCCTAATGTGTAACCTAAATTTCCCCTCTTTCAGTTTGTGCTCATTACTCCTTGTCCTGTCACTACAGTTCCTGATGCAGAGTCCCTCTCCGGCTTCCCTGTAGGCCCCCTTCAGATACTGGAAGGTTGCCATGAGATCTCCACGCAACCTTCTCTTCTCCAGGCTGAACAGCCCCAACTTGCTCAGCCTGTCTTTGTAGGGAAAGTGCTCCAGTCCTCTTGTCAACTTCCTGGCCTCCTCTGCCCTTGCTCCAACAGGTCTGTATCGATCCCCTGCTCAGGTCCCCAGATGATGCCAGGATTGACAGCTCAACCAGGGCTTGGTGGGGGGCTGGGGGTGCAGCAGGGCACTGCCTCACCTTTAGCAAAGCCTGGCCTGCCCCTCTCACCAGACACAGACACCAGGATTCCAAGGTATTTCAAGAAACATCCAGTCTCTGGCAAGCAGTACACTCAGCTTTTAGTGACCAAACAAAATTTAGCAAACAGCATTGCAGAATTATTTAAAAACTACTCATTCAATTTCACTTTCTTCAAATGCCATAAAACACCAATACTTCTTTAATACTGATTTCTTAGCACTGATTTCTTCCTGTCATACCACCAGAACGGCTGTTTACACTGAGCTGCAAGCAAGGTTTCAGCAGAAGCCACACACATTTCCAGTAACTAAGTCTATCCAAGATTAAGCTGAAAAAGGTTCTTGTGTGCCCTCCATATTCCTTTGAAAATCCAGTATGAGTATTCAACTGGTTGACTGTTATGTCATTTAATTACATGTTATAGAAAATTGCACATATAGCACTTATTTCATTGATCCCTATAGATACCAACTCCCATGTTGACAAACTCACTGTTCTACTTAGTAATTTGTTCATAGGCATTTATTTAATTTTTGTCTGTGCTTCAAACATGCAGTTAACACTAAATGCATGTAACATTTCTGAATCATAACCACTTACAATACCATAAAATACTCAAAGTGTGAAGGAAAACACATTTTTAGAGTGAGTTAAATACTTTTATACAGGATTTTTTAAAACATTAAAGAAGAAAAGCTAGTTTCAGACTGAGCTGTAGTACTGACACTCACAAAGGCAACACCAGTCTGCTTTCAGTCATAGCACTGTGCTAAGATACAAGCAACAAACTGTATGATCCTACCTCTCTTACAAATGCAGATTCATGCAAAAGAAATGGATCTGGATTCACAGAAATGGCGCACTAGCTGCATGGTGGTGCAGCTTAGAGAGTGGTGGCAAGTCACAGATGTGGGTTTCAGGCATCTCATGGTAAAGGCTTTTGGCTTTCTGGTCACTGGAGAATGATTGTGACCATTTGACCTAATGTGTGAAAAGGTGAACCTCTTTCTCTTGGCCCGTTATGAATGCAGGCGCGCCAAGTGGCAGAGCTCCGCACTGAACTCCTGGTTATCAGCATGTTTAGTAAGGGCACTGACGGCATGCTTACAAGAATTTTAAGTGCTAGAACATCTACTAAATGGCCTCAAAGTGCCTAAGCTGGATGGTAAACAGCTAAGGCCTATGAAAACAGCCTTAATGTCTCTGGGCACGCTTTTTGGTACCTTGGGAAGTTGGGTGCTTAAAACGGAGTCACCTACACACTGTCAGACACTTCCACATTCAGTCTGTTTCAGTGAGACATGCATGAAGGAAGGTGACTAAATTCTACCCAAGTCTGATTCAAACATCCAAGCCTTCTTTTAAATCTGTTTCTAAGCTCTCTGGGATACAATTTCTTTTTTATATCTCTTTATATAGCACCCAGTATATTGAGACTGGTATGACTGCAGTAGGAACTCTCAAAGTGCACAGAATTTTCACCCATCTTTGTGGAATTAAAAACTACACTTCAAAAAGCTAAGCAAGATGAGAAAATTAAGCCCAAAAATAAATTTCCCTATCCATTAAAAGAAACATTTGGAAAAAGATCCCACAGTTTATAATGTGTCAGCACTGTGTAAGCCATAATAACAGCCCCACCACAGAGCTGTACAGCAGAGTGTATAAGCAGAACTGGAAAAATCATGACACAATATTATCCAATATCAACATGCCCCTATCAGTTCAGTATTTATTAAATGATGTTTTAGTGTTCTCCTAGTGTTCTCATTTTAATTTGCTTCAATAAACCATGTGTTTAAATGTTTACTCAAAAAAGGATGTCCGAATAACATGCCTGGTTATGAATGTGTATGAATGGGGTAGGAAGGGCTAACAAGGGAAGAGGGATGTTTCTCAGAACTCTAATATACAGGATTTTTATCAAATGCTTAAATTCACCCATGGTGCTTAAGTTCTCTATAGCAGACTTGCACAACGCCATTAATACCAGTGTTACAGCATGCCTTCATCAGGCACAACAATATAAAGCACACAGAAAGTGATGTGTCTCAGATGTTGGATGAGATCCAAAGGGATACAAGGATGTAACGGTTGAAAAGCAGGACACAAACAGGTATCAGACTCCTGAATAATAATTCCCAAACTGCTCAGTTAGTCAGATCACCTTCTTTTGACCAGAAAGTTCCCTAGGTGCCTGCAACTGATCTACACAAAAGCCTTGAGCTGAGCATCTGACTCACAATCTGGTCTGCTGGGGCCCAGAAATTTGATCATGACTAACCCACACCAAAAAAAAAAGCAAGTTGCATAAGGTGCAGCAGTAGCTACTTGCATTTTCAAACACAGGATACACTTCTTTTTACGTAACAACCAATGAATCACAGCATCAGGGTAGAGGGCACCTGGGTCCACTTTTGATCCTTTTTTGGGGATCAGGCTCTGCTCTTGATTGTGGGTTCTACATTAAGTCAGTTACTGGACAAAAATGTGAAATCCCAGACAAGGAGTGGAGCCCATGACACTCTTTTCTCCCAGTATTACAGGCTAACCATTAGGGAGCAGATATTTAATCATTCCAGCTGCTGCCTGTGATTTAAATGACAAACAAACAACAAAACAAAACCCCAAGACACTTAAGCACACATCTTCAGCAGTGGAGCTCAACAAGTGGTTCCAAACACACAGATTTCTGTTTTCATTACACTAAATCAGATATCTCTGGGCCCACTAGATACATGCTGGATTCAATCCTTTATATTTTCTGTAGGTTAACAGGAGACAAAATCCCAGAGGGAAGGCAAGAGCGGTTTGTTGTACAAGACACATATGCTGCATGTGTCAAACGAGCTGCTGGGGAGCTGGACCTGTTACTGTAGGTCATTAGACTGTTGTATCTTGGAAGATCCCTACACCATTTGAGAGCAGGATTCTTCCAAGTACTGGTAACCTTTAAGCTCATCTGAGCAGAGCTGTCAGGCAGAGACACCCAGGAATAAAAGGCCAAAAGAAGCCAACATCACCACAACACTGTAGAAAGAAACTGATGCACAGGAAGTCCCACCTGAATACGAGGAAGAACTTCCTTATTGTACGGGTGACCAAGCACTGGATCAGGCTGCCCAGAGAGGTTGTGGAGTCTCCCTCACTGAAGATATTCAAGAACTGCCTGCACACAGTCCTGTGCCATAGGCTCTAGGATGATCCTGCTTGAGCAGGGAGTTTGGACCAGATGATCCCGCTGTGGTCCCTTCCAACCTGACCCATTCTATGATTTCAATTACAAGACCTTCTCTGTAAAACCTCAGCTAACCATTGCTAAAAGATACTCTCTCTACCTTCCTCCACCCAAAAATCCTACGCAGACTCTGTTTGTTTGGTTTTTTGCCACATGCACATCAGGAATACATCACCCCCAAACATCTTAAAACATATTTTGCATTGCGTTGCCTTAATTGAAAAAACACCTTTTAACAAAATAAAAAAGGCTACAGATCCTTTCAATTTACCACACATCAGTCTCTGCCTGGGTAGAACCAGATCATATAGACTTTCCTACTGAAGATGCAGTAGGTTTACATAGAGCCATTCCAGTTCTTTCATTGGTGGTATAAATCTTCAAATCTCAGTGGAAGAGCCTAGGATATTCCTATTGTTAGTGAATCCTTGACAGAACAGACTCAACAGTTAAGAAGATTCTAATGTGACAATTTATATAAGCAGAGTAATTAAAGTATATTACAAATCCAGATAATCTCTCCCAATCAAACCAATGAAGGGCAGCCCATGGGCATTCAAATTACACATTGCAATTTAGCTCAGGGTCACCTTCCCAAGTTAAATAATATCAACAGAAAATGCCTTAAACAAAATGATCCTTACTCATAACTAAACCTGTTCAGGAAATTACATAAAGCTCTTTGAAGATATAAACATTTTAAGAAGTTAACCACTTTAAACCACTACTTTTTTCCTTCCAGTGATTTGAAGACTAGGGCCAAATTTAATTTCTCAGACATTACTTGAAATATTCACTAAAACACAGGGAAGAGAGGAGAAAATGTGTCAAATCCCTTTAAACCTTATAGTGAAGTATGGCAGTTGTATTTTCCTCACATTACCTGAGAGGGTGTTAAAACAGATGATGCAAGATATAGTAATTAAATAATTATACTACTGACAGATAGAGAATCTAGTGGTTATGATTTTTTTAATATTTTCATTAGCAATTTTTTTTTACTGTTTTTGTTTAACATTTTTTGTTTCATGCATCTTTTGCAAATCAGTTTATCAACTGCACAACTGGAAGTAATTGATTACATTACATTTTGATATAAAATTAAAAGTAAATCAAAACCAGTAGATATCGTTTTCCAACTTTACAGTTATATTAAAAACAAAAAAAAAAGCAAACAAAAAAACCCCCACAAAACATAACCATTGCAACTGATCCCATAATATGCAAAAATGGCAAACACACATTATTCAAATTTTAAGTCCAAGTTCCTAAATTTTTTAATACACAGCTTAACTGCTAGTTCTTTAGAGAAATACAATTCAAGAAATGGTGCACCTTGTCTGAAACTAATACAGAGGAATTTGCTAGATTTATGTTCTTCACTAAATTATTTAGATTTGAATGTAACAGAGCAAACAGTATGTACCACAGAAAAAAACTGAACTGAAAGTCTCAGGCTTTTAAGACAGCCATTTTTTCCACAGCAATATGGAAACAATAATGTGCTACGATATATAACCAGCAAAGTTCTCACTGATTAAATGATTTTCCCCATCAAGGAACCACTAAAACTGGCAAAAGCAGCCATGACCTAATCCTCTTCAAAGTTTTCAAACCAAGCATTCAGAGTAAGGGATGTGAGTTTGCCAAGCTGCACCATTTCCGAACACAGCTATCCCTTGAAACTTTAAATATTCTTTGGGAATTCACCTTCTGGACTTTTAGAAGGAAAGAGCACATTGGTGTGAAAAAGACTCAAAATCTAGGTGTAATTCATACATATTCCTTTACTTTTTTTTCTACTGGATGGCAGAAGTTGCACAAAGGCCAAAGTGGTACTAGCCTGAATATTCCTGCCCGTCACTGAACGGTAGTAAAGGTTCCCAAGATATTACCTACGGTCTTGGCAGAGACAAGAGAATAAAAAGAAAGGGTATTTTAAAACTCACGAAATTGCAGGAAGAAATGTGGATATCCTTTAAAGAGGAAAATGGGCACACAGCAAATGCTGTAGAAATTAACTAAGAAAGGAAAAAAAAAAATAAAACACACAATTGAAGTGTCAAGCAGAGCCAGTTCTCCCTACTGTATTATACCACTTCTTGTTCCACATTCTTCCTGCAGTGACCTTTACCCCATGCACTTACAACAGAAGAGAGACCTGGAACATGCTCTGAACAGCCTGTCCTTCTGACTCTCATGCAGATTCTCAATGAGACTCGCAATGATGCAGGCCAAAGAGATGACATAATCATGAGATCATAATCAAAAATGCACACTCCCATATAAACACTTGCAAGAACTTTCCACTGATTGCTTGATGAAAGTCTTACATATATGGAGAAATGGGTCAGCAGTCTGCCTGAAACACATCCTAATAAATTACAAGAAACAGCAAGGATTTGGAAAAGAACTAGCATATAATATAACCATGGACAAAGAAAAGGAAATCAAACTTGGAATTCTTTTCCACTGACTGGATTCCCTTTACTTTAAAGACACGCAGTGCGAATGTCACCAAAATTCTGATTTTATAATGTGCAATATTGAAGACAGGGCAATAAGTTCCAAAGATTTTTCTATGCGTTCAACATCAGATTTTAGAGGAAAGCTGTTCATTACTAGGTCTGCATTAATGACAGATAGAAAATGTCAACACATCTTACGTTGCTCCTTCAATCTACTGATTCATAGATAATTTGTGGATGGGGAACACTAGGAAGTGTTTTTCTTAATTACTCCAAAGTGTTCTTGTGTATTTATTTTAGAACACAAATATTTTCCAAAAGCATTCACTATTTTGCAAACAATCGAACAGCATAATAGCCCCATAGTTAACCACTAATTCATTCATCAATAAATTGTTTTACCCATTTTTGAATGGCTAGGCTTGATGAGTATTCCCTGTATATGCCTAAGTGAAGAAATGTCCAAGGTAACAATTGCAAGACCACACTAATAAATAAATTTTTTAAAATTAGAAAAATTATCTGCACATTGAGGGACTCATCTCCTGATATCAAGGATTCTAATCTTCCCTGGGATTGAAAGTGTTAATGCTGTGAATAAAATATTTTCAACTGCAACTGAATCATGTGAAGATTATCAATATAGCAGCAATGTACAAAGGTGCTCCAGCAAGGTTACAGAGTTTAATATAATCCTCTCTATAGCTAAGCACAGTAATAGAGAACCCTGCGTTCACTGTGACAGCATGTTGTGTGCGCTCAGTAATACTTTTAAAATACACAGGGAGAACAAGAAATCCCCAACATCCTTACTATTCTCAAAGACAAAGTAAAGATATTAACAAGAACAGACACACAACCCTAAAACAGAAAGGTACAGAAAAGCCAAGCATTCAAAGCTGCAGAATATTACTTAGCACTTTCTCCTTAACCCTTCTCAGTGGGTTTAACTGCATCACTGAAAAGACAAGTTGTTATGACCGCAATTTAAATGCAAGCAACAGAGCTCGAGCTTGCTTTTTTGTCTAGGTCTGTTGTGGGGGAATATTACATCTGCCATAGCCACCCTAGCAAATTTGTGTTAGAGAGCTGTTTTCTTCTCCTAATCACATTTAGAAAATATAAGGTTGCAAGAGCAGCAAAGACAACACAACCTGTGTTAATTCAGTGCAACTAGTTCACATTTCAGTTTGTGGAATACTGTTGGGAAAAACGGACAGCTGATTTGAGCCCAACTGCAATTTTCCTTCATTACCTTTACTGGTGTTCAGCCAAGTTAGCCTCTCCCCTGTACTATGCAGGCATATGCTAAGATTGCAGTTTCCTTCGTGTCTGTAATGCAAAATATAAACTGGAAGACACAAACACACAAAGTGACCCTTTGCTGTCCCAAAATCTGAAGTCCTGGGAGAGAGAGTGTCCAGGTACTCATTTCAGCATAAGGGCTCAGCCCTTCACAGATCTCAGCCCTTCACAGATCTCAGCCCTTCACAGATCTCAGCCAAGCAGTCTCTCCTAGATTCTGCATAGATTCTGCACTATTTAAGGCACTGGGAGTCATCTTGTTGCTTTGAACAGGTCCCTGCTCAGTTCTTTTGAAGAAACAACAGAAAAAGTAGAGATAAAAAGACATTTAGTTTCCCTAAGCAGACTTTCAGTATAGGTCAGATTCAGAATTTTTTAATCCACTCAAAGAACAAAGAGAAAATAAAGAAAAAAAATTAACAAGCAGCATTGAAATTGACACTATTCTAGGCTGTTGTATTCCCCATTTTCAGTTCACATATATGCAAAAATCCCCACCTAAACCAAATTTAATATTTATAAGTCATTGCCATGGCACAGAACTTAAAATAGCTGCATTTCAATTTTTAAAAGCCTTATTTTAAATAGAGATCTTTTGCAACATTACAATTTTAGTTTTGATCAAATTAAGACAAAATTCCTTAATAAATTCCCTGTCACCTCACAAAATAAGAGTTTAAAAGGAAAACACAAAACATAATCATTCACCACTCATGGGAAGGAGGAGGCTTACAGAAATCATTGAAAGCCCTGTGTTCTGCCCTGCCCATGAGACACTTCAGCCTTTGGTTTTGAAGATTTGTTAATTTGTTTGTCTAAAAAAACACTGGTCATCTTTTTTACAAAGTATTTCTTAGAGAACTGAGAAATTGTAATTGCATTTCTGTAACTTTAAGTTACAAGGGATATAAGTCCTTTTTTTTTTTTTAACAGGAGATTTCATTTCGTTTCCAAACTATTTTATATTTGAAAGAACAGGGAGTCCAGATCACTTCAGGTTATATTTATTGAAGTTCAGAGTTTATTAGGAACATAAATGCTAATATCTGCCACATAGGGAACAGAGAGTACTAGCTGTTAGGTATTTAGATGAAAACAACACATCACTGCTGGTACCACGATTCTTCCTTCTTGCCATCAGAGCAGAACAGTTACAACCAAAGACTTGAGGGTCACAGCTAATAAGTTTAGCACCGTTTGCTCCCTGTTAAAGAGTATCTTCCTTCAAAATAGTCAAAAGAAAAATCCACTCACCCCCATCAAGACCTTCTGAGCGATCTCCTTGCTTGCAAAAGCTGACTGCCCATGACCATGTCCAGAAGGCTTTTGAATAGTTCCGAGTATGGAGACGCCACAATGTCCCTGGACAACCTGCACCAGTGCTCAGGCACCCTCACAGTGAAACTAAAAGTGTTTGCTGATGTTCAGAGGGACTCACCTGTACCTCTGGTCTTGTCACTGGGCACCAATAACAGCCTGGCTCTGTCCTCTTCACACCCACCCCTCACCTTCCACCCCTCCACCCCGATAGTTCTATTTATTGATAAAATCCCTGTTCTCCAGTCCAGGGTGAATAGTCCTGGCTCTCTCAGCCTTTCCTCACAAAAGAGATGCTCCAGTCCCAAAATCATCTTTGTAGCCCTTCGCTGGACCCTTTCCAATATGTCCATGTCTCTTGTATTGAGTAGCCCAGAACTGGACACAGCATTCTCAGCTGTGGCCTCACAATAAGCAGAGGGGAAGGATTCCCACCCTGAACCAGCTCTGCCTACTGCAGCATAGGATGCCATCAGGATTTTTGGTGGCAAGGGCACATTTCTTGCTGAAATCCCTGATGGAGGTATATGGAAACCTTCCACATCATTATAAAATGACTCATATGAGAATATAATTTATAGTGAGAATCAGAATGCAAGATTATCTGAGAAATCAAAACGCTGAAGTGAAAAACAAGTGCTTTTGAAAGTCATGTTACTTAATAAACAGACAATCTGCAGATTGCAAATAGGTATCTTTCATAAAACTCTTCTGTTTGAGCAGAACTTCTAAAATTCATCATACTCTAGACATCACGTGTTAAACAGGATTTCCATTTTTATTTTGTCAGTTGTTTGCACTTGTTTGTTTTTTTTATTTTTGCAGGTGGGGGGGAAGTGTTGGTTTTGTTTCGTGCATTTTTTATTAAAAGCAAAAGTCATAGAAAAAAACCTAAATTGGAAGGGACCCCTGGAGGTACAACCCTTGGCTCAAAGCAAAGCCAATCTTCAATAAACTAAGGAGGGAAATTCTACAACCTGTCTTAGAAATTTGTTCCAATATTTATCTTGTGAAAATTTTATCCTTATTTCTAATAAAAGCTTCCTTCCTCACAGTCTCAGTCCATTGATTCCTACAACCATACACCTTTGTGACGAGTCTGAGTCCATCTTATCCATAACCTCCCCCCCAATTAGACCGTTTTAGAAGTCAATAAAATGCCTTCCACCCACCACCTCCCATCCAAACCCTCTTTTCCAAAGGATGAAAAACTCAGCTTTCTGTGTCTCTCCTTGTAAGAGCATTTGCTCCTGACCCCTAATCATCTTGTTCATCCTCTGCTCAACTGAAATCGGTATTTCAATGTTTTTCTTTTACTGGGAACCCAATATGCTGCTTACTTATACAACATAATTTATTTGAACCATATTCTTGTAGAACACCAGGAGGGCAATGAAATGTAGCTGTCTATAGCTACATGATAGCCCAGACTCAGACACAACAAATTTTCTGAATTTTTACAAGCTTAATCTTTTTTACCAATTCCTTACTGTCTTTTTTCTCAAAAAAAAATTCATGAGAAACAATAACTATGTAGTGTGACTGGAATGCCAAGTAATGGTTCTGCAAGGCCAGCACTGAAATCCAGTTTTAGATATAGTAATTTCCAAAATCCTGCCTTTACCTCTTCCATGGGACTCTGAGATCAGGATAACAGCAGCTGACAGAGAATTATAATGATGGGAGAGGTTAATCTCTTTTGTAAACTATTGTTTACACTTTAAAAACTAATTTCTTACACAGTACAGATGGCTGAGATAAAAATTAAAGCTTAAAGGTTGACCTTAAACAGATAATTTCTTACAATTCAGACCCCAGTAGTTAATCAGACTCCCAGTGCCAACAGACTCCCCACACTGGGGAAGGAGACACCCACACACTGTACTAAAGTGGATCTCTCTTTAAGCTCACAGTGTTTTCCTCCAAATATATCAAAAGAATACAGGTCATTTTTGAAGAGCTTACAATCTAAGAAATGTGATGGCAAATTTATGGCTATGCAAAGATCATTAAAATTCTTCTTAGACATACTATAAAAAAAAATTTAAAAAAATTTCAAAGTTCAACAAATTGCTTGAAACATTCACTGAGGTCAACTTCACCATATCTCAAACGTCTTCCATTATCTAGCACAGCTTCAGAAATGCAGCTACTCTCATTGAGCATGTCCTCACCCAGGCTCAAGTAGCAAGAAGCAGAGACAAACTGGTAAAATTGTTATTCTGGCTGTAGAAATTCAAATGCTGAGTTGGTGCCACTTCAGTTAAAATTTTCTGATGGGAGCATGAGATGTGAAATGGACTCTGAGGATAACTGCACAAACTCCTGAGGAGAGTATCAAAGTATTAAATATTAAACCCCAAATACTAAAAACAAACCAACCAGAAGTACTACTACCCACAGTTACCTCTTGTCTTACCATTACACCTGTAACACTGTTGTTATTATCATGCAACTCATTTTTCAGGCAGGAGGCCTGAAAAATACTTCAAAAATACTCCCAATTTAAAACAAGGCTGTAACAGAGAGAGGAACTGTAGTTCAAATAAAGTTTTTCTTTTCTAAAATGAAACTCCCTTGCTCCAGCTCCTCTAGCTGTCTTTGCAGAAAACCTATATGCATATGGATACTCTCTAGGAAGCTGCTGGGAGTCATATACTGTAAGTGGTTAAGGAAAATCTTCCTCTCAAGAGAGAAAACAGACTTTGGAAGGCAGGCAAACTTGTACTCAAGATAATGAACTAACTTGTTTCCAAATTCCAAAACAAAGTATTTCATTTCCTTCCCGCAAAATCAATTTTGTTCTTTATGGAGTATCTGTTGCAGGAAAGGATGCTGTTCGTGTAATATATCTTTTTAGTGGAGGTGATTACTTTGGGTACAAAACATCCCCTACTAACACTGTTCCCAACACAGGGTAATACAGACAGTAGAGCTAATCTTCTGTCATCCAGGAAGAATGGCAGGCTTGCTAAACTTATATCATCATCCCCTCTGAAACACAGTAAAAATCACTGTTAGAACTGATAGTTTATTAGATCAAAGGTACCATCAACAATGTCAATTCTGCCTGGTGGTGTTAACAGGAAAATGTTTTACAAGTTCTACCACTGGGCATCCATTTAACTTCCAGCACCAGCTACGCCGTAAAACTGCACATAATTTATCTGGCGACCTGTGTGTGTGGGAAGCATTATCCAGGCAAAACTTCTCACAGTCTGACAAAATGCTTTGATTTGCACTGTTCAGACGATTGAACAAACAGACTTTAAGCAATCATCGACAATAGTTTTTATCTTCAAACATGCTGAAGTGTAACACTACACAAGAACAACCTATTGCTTTAAGACCAGATTTGATAGAATACAAGTAAATGTATTTACTTTTTTTTTCACTGAATAATTACTACATTTTAAACTTGTACACATCTTGTCCATTAGGCTTAAGTATTAGTAAAGTTCACATTTATCTTACACATTTTTTGCAATTTCTCCACAAAACACTCCTAACGCTTCCATGGCGTCCATGGTAACGTCTTTGCTTACATATAGCTTAAAAAGACATTCATTCCAATTAAGTGAAGTAAACAGAAAACAGCCATTCATAATTCCTCAAGTTACTGTCATCTTTTCTTTTACATAGCAATCAACAGCCTTCAAATAGTTTCCAGTTAAAATCTGTCACACGCAGTTGATGACAGTCAGGTGTGCCAACAAATTCTCCTCCCTACATCATGGCAAAACCAATTTAATTACTCCCAATAATATGCCCAATATACAAAAAAGTATTTAATAAGAATTCCAACAATGCAGATTTGATAACTTACCGTATTTCTTTTCAGTGTAAATGTATTGCTACTAGTCTGCAAGGCTTCCTAAAGTTTAATCTAATATTTTTCTATACTATAAAAAACCACTTGATTTATAATAATCTGACACACGCTGTAATGCCTTCCAAAAAAGATTCACCTCAGATAGAAAATATGCTCAATAAAATATGATTGTATGAAATACTGCATTGTATTTCATATAAAAACAGAAAAGGATGTTGTTTAAAAACTCGCAGCACATAATTTTTTAAAATATTCTGATTTTATGTGCCTGTTTGGTACTTTTGTTAATTTCTTAAAATGCACTTGCCTAGTTTGCAATATTTGTTTTTTCCCTGAGATAGCTGATCAAGTAAGTAGCTGATAAAGGTGTTTTCTGATGTTTTTTACATAGAAACCACTGTAGTGAAAAAGCAGCATGAGCCCTGAGACACCTACCAGTTCCTACTACTCTGCCTATGTTCAGCATGCTATGTCCTTGCCATGCAGCATCACCTACCACAGATAGACAACACACTGTTAATAATGGCACAAATAACTGTGTAAAGTTTTCCATGCAGCAGCTGAAAGAATTCAGAGACAACTTCAAGACACAGAGTTAAATGCTGAAGCTGTTTTCCTTATTTTGCTCTTCAAAACCCTAAACTAGAAAATCCCTTGAGTGAAAAGTCAGAGAAAGGCTACCATCCCTTCTAGGGTTAAAAGATGCTTTTGTAAGATTTTTAGGTCAGATTAACCTTTTGCTCACAATAGGGCTGGTTATTGGTTTTATTTTTTACTGTCTTTAACACAGGTAAAAAAATCAATATGAAGCGAGACAAAGGGCTCTGGAGGCCCTGGCTGCACCAGCTTTTGGTTTGGCTCATACACAATCCTACAACATGCTGAGGCTGGGAAGGATTAGCCTGCTTGTGTTGAGTAAACCGATGATACTCAATAAACAGTTTCTGTTGTAAACCCCTTAGGACGTGCAAAGCCACACTAGTTGGCATTAGACCAGATAAGCTGCCGAACCAGCTGTAATCTCATTTAGACCTGAGCTGATCCTCCTGTCCTTTCATTCCACAGGATCAAAGCAAACCACTGAGGAGGCAGCTGTATTATAGCAGCAGTGCTTGCTGGATGCGGCAAACATTTCATAAATTCCTCTCCTTGAAGCAAGCCTGCACATAATCTACCCAGAGCCAGTTCAATCAATGGATTTCTGAATTCATTAGTCTTATTATTACAGGATAACTGTTTTCTCCACATAGTGTGGTAGCTGTTGCAAGCCAACTTTGCAAAACAGCTCTTATTGCTGACCATTTCTTTCTCTAGTAATGTGCTTTTGCATTTTTGCAGTGCCACATGAAAATGATTTAAATCACTTCAATGCAGTATTTTTTTTAAAGACTAGAAATAAAACCAATTCCCGAATATTCAAGTAGGAAGCCTTGAAATATAGTACATTCTTCCAAGCATAATTACTGGCTACCTGTTTGAATGCGTCCATGCATCAGTAATAATGACCAATGTTTTCTGAGCTCAAATGATAACAGCAAAAGTAGAGATTATATCATTGTAGCAGCATAAATACAGACAAAAAAATACAGATGCGAAAGGAGTAATTCTAAGAAAAAGACTTCTATTTGCCTTTTACTCTTTCGTGTTCTCTGGAATTAAAAAGAAGAAATATTTTCATTGTTGAAGAAACGAACAGCACAACTTAGGAAAACCAGGAAACCACATAAGCAACAAGTCTTTTTAAACTAAGCAAAAATGAAAACCAAGGCACTGGATCAAATAAGACTACAGGGTGCAACATTCGATTTCTGTACCACATTTGGAGTTTTCACTCCAGTTGCAATTATAGATAAAAAATGTTATAGTATAACCTTGGAGCTTTAGAAGAACAGAAAGTGTAATTCAGAAAATGCATCAACTGATCCATTTCCCACCAGTGAACTCTGCGATATAGCACATATTCACAGATAAACAAAACAAAATTAGATTTGTTACTTACACTGGAATAAGGAAAATATTATTAAAAATATTTTTCAGTCCTTTTAGGTGCTAATTATATTAATCATTAATGCAAAGTTTTCTGATACAGCTGCATTGGAAAAAAAAGAAAAAGGATGTAATAAGAATTATGCACCACAGCAGCAATTTTTTTCAGGTCATATACAAGTAACATTACTGATTCTTGGATCACTCCTTGAGGAATAAGTAGTAGCCAGAGAACTAAGTTTGGTCTGAAAAATAGGGAAGGCCAGGTAACCCTTACAGTTAAGGTAAAAATAGCAGTGTTGGTGATTTATTGTTATCTGCAGCCAGTATAAATATGCAGTAGATTCATGCACAAATCCCTCAAAAAGAACTGCTCCAAGCTTACAGAGCACAAGAGAAAGGTCTGTATCATCTTTGCAGGTACACCCTACCCTACACTGCACAGATCTACTGAACATCTTTATCTGGCTGCTCATGTTTTTATAAGAGTATAAAAAAAGTCCACCTAATAAAAAGTTTCAATGAAGTACAACAAAATCAAAGTTTTAACACAGGCAAATGATTTTTAACAGATTACAGAGAGGAGATGTTTAGGATGAAACTTTTCCAAGCACTACAGCACAGATGTGCTAGAGCATGTCATAGGCAGCTGGCAAAGATGAACACAAGGTATTTGCACCTATCATGCACAGATGTGTAAAAAACTCACCACACATCTCTTCCTCAATCACTTAGAAACCATCTGATGTGCTAGTTAATGATTCCCCTCTCTCCACTTCATTCTTCAGACATAAAGGGGTCCCATTTAACATAATCACTTAATAACGGCAAAGTGATGGGTATCAGAACCCTAATTCTTCTAATATTTGCAAAATCCAGCTCTTTGTAATAATAATAACACCATGATAGCAAACTGTAAAACTGTGTAATTATACTTTAATTGTATTGTGAGGCATGCATTAATCACAAAGTTTAAGTACCAAGGATGGAATTATAATAATTCTGTAAAACAAATTTAAGCTAGCTAAGTAGGTCAGAACCACTAGCATGCAACAGGAGACCTCTGGGAATTTATCAGTTAATGGCTATTTATGTGCAAATGAGTGCCCTCCAACCCTCCCAAATCCTGTGTAGCTGAAGGGTATTTCTGTTAACCAGGAGCATGCTTAACTGCTGAGGCATAAATTAAACCATTTATTGGAATGATTTTAATTCTTCTCTCCCCCCACCCACTCTTACTACTCCCCTCCACCCTCACCAGCAGCACAATTTACAGTATTAATTTACATGGAGATAGGATTGCTGAAGAGTTTTCAGAACTTGCTCTGTTTCAAGAAAGAGCAGGAAAAAGAGAGAGAACAGGAAAGATAAAAGAGTGAGAGACAAACTTTTGGTAAGAGACAGTAGCAATGCTAAACTTAATCTTCAAATCTTCCAGAGGGCAGGTTGAGCTAATAGAAATTCCAGAGGTTCAGTATCACAGCAGTGCAGTGGAAACCCTTTCCCATAATGAACTTTAATGCAATGAAATTCTGCTTTACATCCTCACAGAATCCTTTAGGTTGGAAAAGACTTTTAAGATCATCGAGTCCAAACATTAACCCAGCACTGCCAAGTCCACCATTAAGCCATGTCCCAAAGTGCCACATCTCCTTTCTCTAAATACCTCCTGGGCAGCCTGCTCCAGTCTTGACAACCCTTTCCATGAAGAAGTTTTTCCTAATATCCAATCAAAACCTTCCCTGGTGCAACTTGATGCCATTTCCTCATCTCACATTCTAAATTTGGAGAAGACAATGAAGCTCAAGGGGAACTGCATCCACTGTATTTTCTGTCGTAACATTCAGACTGTACACATATCAAAGGGTTTTTTTCCAAGAAAGAAAACAACAAAAATTTCTTGGCTGAAAGAAAAAAACACATTCAATTTTTGAGTTTGACTTGGAAAAAGCTAGCCATTTTTCATGTCTTAGGAAAATAGATACCTTTACAAACTACTCGGAATCAAGATGTATTGAATTTTCACTGTGATGTAAAATGGGGATGATTTACAGACAATATAAATGATTTCTCAACACTTATAATCATAGCAGTAATTCAGTACAGCAAGGCAAGATAATGTAAGCATAACTTCAAGATTCACTTTTAGGCTTAAAATTTCATATGCGTGGGGTTTCTTTTCCTTCTATGTGCATGCACACATATTCTTGGAAAGCCTAGGGTCCCAGAGCAATAAAAATAGAAAAAACTTGATTATCCTAGCATCAATTAACCACAGCTCCCTGTTACCCTAAACAGGGTCACATCTTCCCGATGCCTAATAATTACATTGTAAAATCCCTTGATTGCCTGAATATATTCGCTCTCCCTATGATGTTTGTATGAACGTGGTTGTGTTATAGTTAATTATTATTTAAGAGATGATCACAGTACGTAACTCTTTTTGATGTCATCTTTGCACCTAATACGAAATTCCACATAAATGCAACACGCTGGACAAATACACACAGTTTTTCTTCACCGATTCAAGCTGTTGTGGAATACCCTTAAATATAAATAGGTGCGGTGTGAATCAGAGGAATTCCCTGGGATCAAATCTTTAGCAGCTCTCAAATATTTTTAATAGTCAGATATGTGGAACACTTACTTAAGTATTTCCAAAGGTACATCTCCAATAGCTAATCAATATATTCCTGTCCAGGAAAACAAAAGAATATCAATGAAAATATTCGGTTTTATTCTCGTGGTTGACTTTTTGTAAGGAAAACAAGACTGCAAAAAGCAGTCGAAGGAAACCTCACTGTCCTGGCAAGCACATCCGTACTTGCCTGTTCTTCCCTTCTCCTGCCCCTCAATAAAGGATGACACATCCCTGGCAGCAGCACGCTCCTGCTGCGTGCATAATGGCTGCTGTGGCTGCCTGTGCAGCCCCTGCATTACCACGGAGAGAACCGGGAGCTTTCTGCCTCTTAAGACAGATTTGCAAGCACACACACTAAACCAGACACTTCATGCAACTCTTCGATAACAGCCAGAAATTAATGAATGAACTATCTAACCAAAAATAAGTTCACTCCTGTATTTTCAGAAGCATTAGCACATCTGCATTATCAGAGTCTGCGACAAGCCCAGGGTTACCTCCCCCTTCCCTACAGTGAGGGGCTGCAGCCTTGATTATGTCTGTACCTTACAGCCATTGGCAGGGGCTCAGTATTGCCCTAAGGCTTTAATTAACCCCGATTAGAGATAAACAGGGCCTTCTGGTTGTGAAAAAGAGGAGGGAATAGACAGCACCTTCAGCTTATCAGACAACTAAGTAAACCACAAACTGCTTTTAACTTTCTCTACTTGCTCCTCCCCCAAAAAAATGTCAGGAAGTGGCCCCCTAGAAGACCCTGAGATGCTGCACGATGTATATGTTGCAGAGTATGTTCTCCTCTTTCCAGTTTGTTTTTAGGGAGGATATATATGGTGGCCTACTATTTCAGGCTCATTTCCCATTAGACACATTTTCACTGTCCCTGTTTTAGTGCCACTGTAAAGAAAGCTGGAACATTTAGCCACTGGCAATTAGTGACACTTGGACTTGCTCCAAGCCAAATAAAACATGGCAATGCACATCTACAGGCCCTGTATCAATGTCTAAAAAAGCATTTGCAAAGTAATTTTCTAGATGGATTTCAAGACTCAAACACAAAACCACTGAAAATGCATCACCCTTTTCAGCAGGGCCACTGCCCAGTGCATACAGTAGAAGCCATCTTTACACCCCCACCCCAGAAATGCCAAGAACAAGTAGGATACAGTAGCACTACACAGGTTCAATTTTTCTCCCCCAATAGAATAGGGAAACTAAAACAAGCTCTAAAAAAAGAAAATAAATAAGTCTGATTCCACAAGTCCCTCTTGAAGCCTGCAAGAGTTCTACATTTGCAGCCTACTCTAAATAACCAAACTAAACTTCTGTCCAAAATTAAGCCAATTCTGTCTTCACTGGCATGAAGAACAGCAGAAAACCTGTAACATCCTTTACATACTGGGTAACTTCTAGCGTGTCTCCCCTCAACTCTTCCTAGCTGAAATCACTTCCATCAAACTTACACAAACTGCCTACTTTAGTCATTCACTTCCGTGACTCTCTGCAATTCTCAATTTATTCATAAATATTGTGTAAAATGACATATACAGAACTGCATACAGAATACTGCAGCTAAAGACAGAATGAGCAGCTCCTCTCACCTGCAGGAGTTTTATTAACACACCTCACAACAATATTTTTTATTTGTAAAGTGGAGTTACATTAGGTCCTGCTTCCTAATATCATACAGGCTGTGTGCATAAGAAACTCACTGTTAAAAGCTAGCCAATAGATTTCAGTCAAATTTTGGATACTATGGTCTTAACTCACATAAATAAACATCCTGTAAACAGAGGTGAAAGCATAAGTAGCAGGTTCACTTCCCACTCCCTGTAAGATACAAGGGAATCCACTTCACAAACAATTCCAGTTCACAAACAATTCCAGTTTTTCCCCCTGCACTAGGCAGCAACTGTGCTAGTGCAGAGACAATACTGGACCTTGCAGGAATCTGTGCTGAGCAGGCAGCAAAGACTACAAGCAAGGGCAGAAATGAGGTAACAGCGATGGCAGCTACCTGCCTTCAACCAATGCCAGATGTGGAGAGCCCCTGTTTCTCTCACCTCCCCATACTTTGACAACACCCCTGCAAGTCAAGCATTCCATGTAATATTTCCATGTGTCCTTCCTAATTTCAGAACTTCACTATCTCTTCTTGTTGATGATAATTTATTTCAAAATATCAAAGCAATTTTAAATTCTGGTTTTGTTTTCCATTTGAACACACAGAAATACTCTCTAATTTCTGGCTACACACAAACTCAAACCCTAACTTTTTTTCATCTAGTACAACTAGTTGTGCTAAACAGTTCTTCATTTTCAGTGATTTGAACAAATGCCATTAAACACTGATAATACTAAGATTACAAAAGTAACACTGAAGCCTTACACTAGTGATGATTTTTATGAAAATTTTCTCTCTTTCCTATAGACTCACACCATTTTACAGAAAAACTGTTTGTACTTTAAAGGCTGCTGTTTTACTTTTTTGGGGTTTTTTTTCGGTTAGGATACCCAGGAATGAGTACACTAGAAGTCGTTTTATTTCCAAGAGGAAATTCAATCATAAGTAAAAGCATCCTAGGGGATGAAGAATCAAACAGTACACACTCAGAAAACAGAAAACCACTAAAGAGTAAACAGAAAACACAATGTATTGAGATTCATCCCTTCTCTTCACTTGGTCATTGCTTTCAAGAGAACACACCAAATCGTTTTTGCTGATTAGACAGTCCCAGAAGTTAGTAGCAAGAGAAGTTGATGCTAGTAGGTTACAGCTGTCAGTAACAGAATCTGAAACAAATTTGGAAAAAATGAAGCAAGTGGCTATTTCTCATCACTGTAGCTATTACCCAGTGTTCAAAGTATGAGTGATAGTGGGGGGGAACAAAACCCAGAAGCTTGTTCTACTGAACCACTGAACTGAATCTTTCAGAACTGCACAAAGCGCTTCAATCTGTGTTGTGTCCAGCATCCAGCAGGTGCTTTCCTTGCTCTTCATTTTCCTCCATTAAGACAAGTACATTCATCTGTTCAGTTAGCATAAGGATTCTCCTTGGAGTTGGTTCAGATTTTTTCCTCCACTTTAAAGGTCAACTTTCTTTAAAACACATAGGCACAAATTAATTCTCCCCTCCAGAGAGATCAACTCCTTTCACAGGGGCTAGCAATGGAGACAAGAGTGCAAAGGGAAATATTCTGGGTGAAGCAGAGCCAAATGTGTCTGGATCAGTGCACGTAATTGACTCGTCTAAACATTCTTGACACATTCAAGACAGTGGCTCGCTCTTGTCCCAAAATGCACACTTGCTATTTTATCAGTCAGGTTTCTGATTCTCTGCTAAGAGCCCAGAAACGCCGGGCACAGCTGGGCACTTGGGCAGGCCAGGGCGGCCAAGCTCCGGGCCCGGAGCCAGCTCACCGTGCGCTCCCTCCATGCTCCCGCCCCGGCTGTCAGTAGGAGGCAGCATTGGCTCTGCCAGCCGCAGCTCCGCACCGCAAAGTACTTGGGAGCGGGCTTCATTCTTCTGTCATTATATAAGCAAGATGACACTGTTCTCTAATCCAGCCAAAGCTGATAAGTACCATCAACCTGTCACTTCCTACATTTCAAATTCTAACATTGCAGCATCAAAGAGTTTTTACATTTCGATTTCTTTTGCTGGCAGCGGTCGGTAGCCTCTCATTCTCCCACGGTGTTCTAATGCAGCATTTGCACACCGGGGTTACTCCCAGCCTGAATAGCAGGTCATCCCCTACTCACTGAGCTCATCTGCGGCCCATGTGCTAGGCAATTTAGATCCAATCAGCCCTTATTTAGCTCAAGAGTAATGAGCAGCATAGTGACACAGACTTAAGCCTGACCCTCAGGACACTGCTCATCAAGCAGTAAAACTGTGACAAAATCATTCATCTTCCACCCGCTGGCAAGAAATAATACTCACACTCACTGTATTACTTTTTCAAGACATAGAAAAAAAAAAAAGGTCCTGAATTTTCATGATGTGAGACATTAATTTGCAGAAAGCTGAATTCCCTTAAACCCCCCTGTTGCTATGAGCTCACCAGGGGGAAATAGGCCTTAGGAGACTGAAATGGAATAAAGAAAATTGCTTCAGCTTTCTGTTCATTTTAAATAAGCCTTAAATCTGACATGAGATATCCTAAAGAGAGAAGAAATATAGATCTTGTAAGGTAACGAAGAAACAATCAAAATTAAGAGATTAGAAGGCTACTTGTATATAATGATTTTATTGGCAAAAAATATTTCTTTTGTTTAACATCCACAACAAAAAAACCCCACTCCATATGAAAAGCCATTCTGAAACCTCATGTGAAGAATAAAAGGAAAACAGAGAGGAAAGTTAATTTAGGGAAAATAGTTTCAGAAGTGAGACACTTCCATCAGAAAACAAATCTGTGCTTTATGTCCTTCAGGGAGCACATATTTCTCTAAACAACTGCAGGGTCCCAAGCAGCAGGTTCTCAGTACACCTGGATATGATTTTATTCTTTTTTTCATGGATTTACTCTTTCACAACAGAAGTCTTGTACTGCTGTCAGGTAGGCTACAGAAAGCTTATGTGGATTAATTTTTGGTAGATAAAATGGATACAATGGAACACAAAAAGTGTTTCCATCTGTAGCACAGGGGACTGAACTGTGTAGCTTCATGACTGATGTCTGAGTACTAGACTTGAGTTTCTTTAGCTTTGAGTATCTACCAAGACTGACTTTTTTTGGGCATCAACAATTAGGAGGTTTTTTTGATAGCTTTTGTTGTTTCAGTTTGTTCTAAAGTGATTCTAGAATAGAACAGTAGAAGAGAATATTGTAGTAAGAAGGGACCTAGAATGACCATCTAGTCCAACGGCCTAAGCAATTCAGAGCAGATCAAAAGCTAAAGCAAATTATTAAGGGCTTTGTCCAACTGCCTCTTAACCATTGACAGGCTTAGGGTATCAACCACTTCTCTAGAAAGTTTGTTCCAGGGCTTGACCATTCTCGCAATAAGGAAATGCTTCCTAATGTCCAGTCTAAGCCTCCCCTGGTGCAGCTTTGAACCATTCCCACATGTCCTATTAGTGGAGCCCAGGGAGAAGAGCTCAGCACCTCCCTCTTCATTTCCTCTTCTCAAGAATCCATAGAGAGCAACAGGGTCACACCTCAGCCTCCTTTTCTCCAAACCAGACAAGCCCCAAAGCCTCAGCCACTCCTCACAGGACATGCCTTCCAGCCTTGTTGCCCCCCTCCTATGGCAGATGCTCTCTATTACGTCTTAAACACCAATGTGAATTTAATGTTAATCAACTGTTCAACTTCCACGTGTTCCACCTACCGACTCAAGAAATGGACACTGAGAAGGGGAAGTGAATATTCCTGCAAACCTGAACCGGTGACAGACATATACAGGAACCTTCTATATGCAAAGTATTAGGTACACATTTCCAGCGCATGCTGTTGTCTCGTTTCATTTCTTTGCACAGTAATACTCTCAGAGCAGAGGAGAAACAATCAAAACACACATTAGTTTTAGCTAGTCAACTTTGAAGGTCAGAATACAAGGGACAAAGATGTAAAACATTATTTCAGACTCCAATAAAAACCTGAAAAAAACCTCAAATCCCACAAAGCAAGAAGACAAGAAAATTCAGTTTTAATTACCGGAGCCACACCTTAAGGCAACAACTGTAGCTAAGAACTCACAGTGTATTACCTGAGAAGTTGGTAGCAGATTATTTTTAAGGGTTTAGGCACAGGAAACCTCTCAAAATGCTGCTATATTCTAAAGCAGTGCTTGCTTCTCCTGCATTAGAGCACTTAGAAACTAGATTTTCATTACGCTCATTTAAACACCAATTTTGTTAATGGAATACCTGAACTTCAAAGAAACCAGTAAAAATACTTTAAAAGATAGGTCAAGTTAGCAGAGCAAGGCATACTTGCTCCCTGAGCATAAGATATTTGTTGTAACGTGAAAAAGGAAGGATTTATTTCCTTTTTTTCACACAGGTAAACAAAGTTCACAGCAACTTTCAGTGGTCATTCATTAAGCCTGGGAGATCTTCAAGCTATACTAACATCTTTGGACTCTCAGTTCAGCAGCTTAGTCACAGAGTTGCCTTCTGTGCTTATCAAGACATCACAGCTGGTAGCTCTAAATATCCTCACAGGATGGGATGGGTAAGAGAAGACTCATGATCTTCCAAACTCTTCTGAATACAGTTTTCAGAAGCTCAACATCAGAAAAAAGATTTTACAAAGACTAACACTATAACCCCTGAGGGGGAAGAAAAGAAGGAGGGAGGACCTTTCTGTTCTCCTCCTGAGCTTATCTACTGACTTACACAGTAACAGAGAGGGGGAGAGATGCTTCTGTTGGTCTCGAAAAAAGCTTCCCACAGGCTGTTTTCATGGCAAGTATAACTCAAAAAAAAAATTACAAATGCCTGTACATTTCCATAGCAAAGATATACTGGATAATCCATTCCTATTGTGGTGTCTCTCACAACCTCAAGGCTAAACACACTCCAACAGATAGAAACATCCAGTTCTCCTGTTACCCGTGGCCCAATTATTAATGTAACCTTTTCCTAGAGACAGGTTTACTTGGTCAATAGTCCTGTAAGAGCTTATGAAATTTACACACTGAAATTTTCAAAAATTATCAAAAAAGTACAAATGGGCACAAATGCACAAGAACTGTTTTCAAAGTAAAATTACCATTTATTACGGTATCAGGTTAGTGGCACTTGTCATTTCTCCTATGGGAATCAGTACCAAGTCTCCCTGAAACTAGGCAGAGATGTTTGGAGCACAGCAGCGATTTTACACCTGGGCACGTACTCACATTTTATAGTGCTGTAACTCTGTGCTAACACTCAACAAAACCCAAACGCCAGGATGACAATAATAAGAGAAAGCTCATGTCAAAGCAATACCCCATTACAATACAAGACATTTTAGCATGTTTCAAACACTTCTTTTAAGAATAACATATTGCAGTGCCAGCACCTACAGCTGATTTCTCAGAGTCTTGTATCCATTTTTACAGCAAGTTCTGTCAAATCCATTTAATGCCTGTATTTTTATTAACCTAGGGCTTCTTTTTGTGCCACGAGGCACTCAGATGACAGATAGTGCTAGAGATTTGGAACAAATGAAAGCACACATGGGCAAACATCCTGCATTTACCTTTTAGTAAAAAAACAAAAAAAACCAAAAAAAAACCCAAAAAACCCAAACAATAAAACAGCAACAAAAAAAATTCAGGATTTTAAACCGTTGCTTAAAAACAGGAAAAAAAAAAGGAAAAAACTTACATCTGAGCTAGAAGCTGAATGCTCCAAGTAAACATAGGAAGGAAGCACTTCACATTTTGATTTAGGGGAGTTTCTTGATTATTTACTGTTTATTTTATGTGATTTTAAAAAGGAGACTATATTAAAATACAATCTTACAGTTCATAGTGAATCTTACTATAAAGATCAAATACTTGCAAGTGCCAGCAAGTAGCATCTTGATTCCAATTATCCACTCACCACATATCAAAAAATGATAAAAATGAGTTCTCCTGTCAAGACATAGTTCTATTTAAATATATGAATACCAAATAATCATAATGGTAACAACCAATAAAAAAGTGGTTTAAGAAACCTTATTTTAAATAGTCTAACCATAGGTAAATACAACAATCAAAAGCTACCAGTACTTTTCTAGCAGACAAGAAAAATACAAGAAAAAGCTGGAAAGGGTTATTTTAAAACACTGTAGTGTAAAAATGGTGAAGGTGGGGGTCTCTTTTCAGATGTCTTTTAAGAAAAAAGAAGGAAAGAAAACAAGTGCACTTTCAAATCCTTGTATGCCAAGTTTTAGCCCAGAGCAAGTTTTCACTGCTATGTTACAAACCCTTGAAAATAAAGGTTTATAATGGAAATGCTGACAGACCCTTAACCATAGCAGCATGAATAGCTATAATTAAAGAAGAGCTTTTGGCTACACCTCACTCTGAAAATGAAAGACTAGAATTTTTACAGTATCCTCAAATAAAAACAACTGGGAAACCTGGAATGAGATTCCAGCAATCCAACAAGATATGTTAAAGGGGACTGCTAAAACTATTTGACATTTTAAGCTTTAAATATTGAGGCATTTAGTTAACACAACCAAGTCAGTATTTTCATAATGCTACTTAATCAGCAATAAAGAATGCTCCTGTGAGCCATCATCTGGGGTTAGCAGAAAGTAACACATGAAGTTATTATTTCCTAACAGCCTAGAGGGAGCTGCTTGTCTCTTTAATCAGTGATCTCACTTCCTTCCTACCTGTAAATTCCCTGTCATACAGTTATAAAATTATTAAGAGTGCAGTGTACAGAAAAATTACTTTTATGAAAGGCCTACTATCTTATATAAGCGTGGATTTTAAAAACAAGCATTTCGTCCTTTTCTGAGTTTGAAAACAGACCAGGCCTAATCAGTCTGGTCAATTCAGTAATATTTTAATATCTGGTTAGCACAAAATCATCCATATCTTTTGAACCAAAAAGGTGGTTTCAGTGTTGTTTTACTTGCATGGCAACAGAGGACTGGTTTTGGTGAGTCTGTCAAAGCAGCAAAATCACTCACATTTTCCTGTTCCATACAACCTGAAGATCAAAGTGTTTTGTAAGTGTTAAGGAATTTAGTTCCTCTGTAGATGGGATAAATAGGCTTCTAACAGTAACCAAATGTATAAATACAGAAACTGAAATAAAGAACTGTTAAAAGCAAGGCTCTAAAAATCTCTCTCATACAAATTACTATTCGAGCATGTTGGTAATTCAAATATTTCAGAGGAACTGCTTTTTGTAAAAAAAGGTACTAATACTGTCCTGTACCTTGTCTGTGAACACCTGAGAAGTCTAGATTAAACTCCCATGCCCTCTTCTCTGTGTTACAAGAGGGCCGCATAACCCCCAGTCCTGGAAAGCTTAACGATAATGCCGAGTTATAAAATAGGCAATTTTTTCACCAGTCTCAAATTTCTCCCTATTTCATCTTTAAAAACAACACAACAAATGCTGTGTATTAGCTAATGGAGAAAATGTCAAAGTATTTTTGAAGTCTCCAATTTATTCCAGGAAATACATTCAGTTGAACTGAAATAATAAATAATAAATCAACTAAACTTAGTTTTGTGCTTCATCTTTTTTCAAAAGACTGCCTGAAAAACAGTTGTCTTTGGATCTATAAGCTATTGACAGCTGCAGTCAAACTACTAGACAATAACAAAGAACCTAGTTAAAGAGAGATCTTGCATATGGGCCTCGGTATTCCTATTATGCACTCTTCCACAGCTCTTTACACATATTTCAGTCTTGCACATTTGAAGTAATGGCAGATCAATAGCTGCCTCTTAATATCTTATGAAAAAAAAGCAGTTTGGGCTTCAAACTGGAGGACTGCTTCTCAAAGGCATCAGTAGACAAAAAATATGCTTATTGAAGGGCACTGTGGATGTTGAAAAATGAACTAGTACATCAAAGCAAAACTGCTTGAAAGTGGTAAAATATGATTTCCTCCTTTCCTATCGAACCCCAGACAAGTATTTAAATCTCCATAACTGTAGTATTTGAATGCAACCTTGGTGAAAGAGAAAAAAATAGAATGAAAAGTCTGAAAAACAGAATACATTCAATTAAGAAACAAAGACAAACAACATCCCTCCAACTTATGTAATTAACATAGACAATAATTTCCAAGTTTCCTTTACCAAATGAGAGATGATATTGTCTGAAATAGTAGCAACTGGATGACTTTCTAAAGAAACACTAATTCATAACAAAATATCAGGATGTCAAATGCAATCTCCTGAAATAGTACAGACACAATTCAAAGATTCTACACACACTCAGGTATTGGTGGGTTTTGAAATTTAACATATCATTCACAGCCCTTCAGAGATTTCTCTTTCCTTTTACTCAATTTCAGTAAAAAAATAATAGGAACTCCAGTTTAACCCTAAAAACAAAATGCTAGTCTACATCCACAACTTAACTAATTAACTTACCGAAGTCTGGCTAGAACAACCTGAAGAAAATTCAGGACCATGCTCAGCTCAGCTCCCCGACACGCAGGCAGCAGCATAGTAAAGCCATCATTTAGCAGCTTTTCCTCAGAAAGGCTCAAGTAGCAGCTGGTCTCAAACACTTCCTGGACACCATCAATGTAGGTTGAAAGTAGAGTCCAGAGATTTTGTCTCTGTGTGTAGTCATTTTTGGTTACTAAAAACTCCTTTGCCTTCTCACAGAAAGCATTGGAGATTTTCTCGGCTAGGGCACTAATGTCCATGTTCTTCTCAACATAAATTAAAAGGAAAGCAAAATGACCTCTCCAGATGAGAGCTCTCCGAGACGCTGTGATGGAGGATGGAGTCAGGAAATCCAAAAGATCCAACACCCGACTCAATATATCTTCTGTCTCCGCAACAACTGCCAGCATGAGGAACAGGTTAAAAAAGTTCTGCAGCCCCACTTCTGTCAGGTCCTGCATTCTTTTCCGATGGAACTTGGAATAAATTCTACATTAGAAAAACAAACAAAAAAACCCAGGAACGATAAAGTTTCTTAAAGCGCGCAATTTTCTATCTTCTTGAGTGACTAAAACTGTATTTTCATGCTTTTAGTTTACAATTATCCACTTCTGGTAACCCTTAAATTTTAAATACTCTTTTTTCTCATTACTCTTATGGCTACTGGAACAAACATGCTCTTTCAGTTTCTGCTCCTAATGTAAAGCACACATTGCTTCCAATCGGAGGTGCAGCCTAACCCTTCCCCCTTATCCAGCCTCTAGCACCAAGCGGAGCAAAATGTTATGAGTAGACTCTCTCTACTCTGTGATAGGTGTTCTCCATACTGTGCCTTCAAATCAATCAAGTTTAGCCCATGAGGGCTCCTAGGAAGAGAAGCTATCAAGTGGCATCTCTTTGCAGCAGCAAACCATTCTTGTGCACCAACTTCTTCCCTGGCAACTTCCTCATTTCCACATGGAAACCAGCTACTGGTTTCTGCTGTTATGTTATAGCGCCGCAGTGATCAAAGTCTCACCTACCAAACCACCACGGCAGTAAAAGGAAGATTTCTGATGGAAACTTCCTTTTCTCCTCAGTGCTTTGCCAAAGTCTGCATCAACCTGTACTGCACACCTATGGTACGTGCTTTGGCTTGTCCTTCACCTTTAATTTAAAGTAAGTTCCACATACAGTAGTTAAACATCTGTAAGTGCTGTATTCCTATTCTGTCACCTGGAAAATAGTTGGAAATGGTGTTGAGGTTATCAAATCTAGCCACCAAAAATTACAGCAAATCCAATTAATGTTGTTTAGTAGTAAATTACTACTGACAAGCATTTATGTTTTTCATGCATCAATTAATGCTTGGTTAGCTGCTGAAAACAGAGTTCATCCCAAAATCATAGCTGTAGGCTGTTAAATTTTGCTACTTGTATAATTGATTTTTTCAAGGTAGAAATGATGAATACTGGTTGAGCAGACTGAAGCACTGGGTGTTGTGCATTATTATTCCCCCTCTTAAATTAGGGAAAGTAACAAGCTATAATAGCACAAAAATGTAAGTATAATTTTGTTTCAGTAAGAACAGAGTAGGCTAATTAAATTTTTTTAAAAAAGCAAGACACTGATACAGAATCCCACAACATATTTGTTTCTATGTAATTGCAGTGATTTATAAACCCAAACTTTAGTGACTATAACAACTTCTGAAGTGTACATAGACATTAGGCGTACTGTTCTTTTCTGTAAGCCAAGATAACCCTTCTTTCTTGGAAGAAAAACACCACATAACTTTGTAAGGTGTGTATATACATGAGCATTTTTTAATGTTTATTTCTTGCATACATGAAGATCTTACTAATGCTTACTAGAGTTTTAATTTATTTTATTAATACTTAATAAAGTCTTTTTAAAAAACTCAAAACCCTAAACCAAAGCTATTTCTGTTTTCTCTATCTAATGAAAAAAAATTAACAGGTCTGTATTAATCATTACAAGTGCTATCTCATTACTATAAGAAAAGTCTCACGGATTCATCTAAGCATCTAAAACATCAGGAGTTTAATTTAGAGCACATATATTTTATGGTTTTTTTATATCATGACTGACTGTACTTAATTAGTATGTTTCAAGATTAAGTGAAAAATTAAAATCCTCACAAAAATATTATGAAAAATTTTGAAAACCACCGAAAAGAAATGAAATATTTAAATGAAAATGCAGGTCTAGCAAGTGTCAGTCTGCATGTTCTTGAACAACACATGGCTTACATGCAGCTCAAACACAATTTCTGTGCTTTAATTACATTATCTGTCTGGCAACTGGGTTGTACCACTGCACTGGTTGCCAGTCTACCAAATTCCTGGCCAGTGGGATGAGGTAAATCATCACACGCTATGAATGCCAAGGTGATTTTTGGACCCAGTGACAGCCTCAGCTGGCAACAGAAACTTCAGGGAACAACTGCTTTCTTCAAATTATGAATCACCCTGGATCTGTCACCCCCCCTTTACTTTGCCATAAGCACAGTGTCCTCTGCCATGCATGTAGCTGTAAGGGCCCTTGACTCACTACACTTCTTACAAAATGAGAAAAACTAAATAGCATCCATACCGTCCTTTAATTTGTTTCCAAGGATGCACTCCATTGTTTTCTTCTTTCATAATCCGTGCCAAAATGCTGAGGAAAATGAAGTAACTGTTGCTGGACTTGTACAGAGCAGGGATCTGCTGTTCGCAGCAGCAGCGTTTCACCAACTCAAGCATTGACAAAGAAGTCTTACTAACGTTTGCCAGATCCTTCAGACCAAGCCAAGGAACAGTAAAGCAGCTGTTCTAAAAGAATAGATGAAAACAGAAAAGACTATAAATAAAAACAAATACCATTATTCCAAAGGCAGTAAGATGCACTCCTCCACACAAACAAAAGGATATGTTCCTACCACAGCTAAAACAATAAAAATGCATTGTAAATGCGTGCAAAGTATTTTTACAAGATCTTAAACTGAGCAGTCCTGATGAAAAATAAGAGTTGAAATATATTATCATATTCTATTATTTCATAATGTAATGGACCATAACAAATTTAAACATGATTTCATTAAATAAACATAGCAAATTCAGGGATACTGCCATTAACTAGGTAGTTTTGCAGAAGTACAGCAATCAAGCTTGGCTACAAGAAAATCAGAATTAATTGGCAAAAATCAAGGACTGTCTACGTGCAATTCTATATCTTTATATATTCATCTACTTACCAGATTCTTGCTGTAATAATCCCAGAGTATGGTGACAATAGATAAGTTCAAATCCCAGAAACTACACAAAGTCAAACAGCACTGGAGATGCAGTCGTAAGTGTTCCTCTAACACACCAGTCTTGAAAAGGAAGTAAGAAATTAATTGTAGGAGGGGAGTGTCACCTTATCTACACATAAACCAATACTACCAGACTATTCAAAGTAATTTCCTAATATAAAAAATATTTTTAATTATATACTGTTGAGCAAATGCATCTGCTAATACGAGTGCTGAACTCAAAGATAAAGGCTGACAATTGCACCCTGCAAACCAGCCAATGCAATAGTTCATCCCAGAATCATAGAATCACAGAATCATTTAGGTTGGAAAAGACCTCTGAAAAGGTTCATAGGAAAGAAAATGGGAAATGCCAAACAATTTGAACACAGTGAAGCATTCAGGTTGTAATTGTGGGGACAATGAAAGTGGCATTCTTTTCATCCAGCTTTCGGTAAGAACAAAACTGAACTTTCAGGGGAGGTAGGATATTAAGACCTCCACACTCTGACTGAAATCTTGTGTTTAACCCAGCCTATTTTAGGCATCTACTTTAGGATGATAATTCCTGTAAGGGCTTTATTGTTTCCACTCTCTGCAAAAGTGGTTTAAGGGACCAACTTGTGTGCAGCTGTCCTAAGGGCAGACTTTTACACGTGAGAGTCTAACACATCTTGCCCATGGCAGAGGGGTGGGAAGTAGATGGTCTTTAAGGTCTCTTCCAAACCAAACCATTCCATGAGTCTATGATTTACTCACACTCCACTATGTCCTTGTGGCTTTTTTTCCTGTTTTCAATGCCATACAAATGAGTCTCGCCCATTAACTTGTCTCTATCTGGTTATACATTCACGTGGAAAACTTGACTTGATGCACTTTATCACAACACTGCAAACAATTACACAATCATCTACAATAACTTCTAACCAAGTCTGCCTTCTCTTCTCATGAACAATTAACGAAGGGCATATGGCTTCTAAAGTGGTACATTCCTAAAACAACTTGAAAATTGAAAAGACATTTTCAGGTGTCATAGAAAATTATATATTCAAGACATTACATATAAGATAGAAACTCTAATGAAATAGGAAAGTAACTTTCCAATAAAGACTCATTAAAAATATCCAGAATAATAGTTCAAATGTAATGAAAATGCCTACAAACGAAAGGTGATACTCAAGTATTTTTTATATATAAGTATTAAATCAGTAGGTTTCCCAAAAGGTAACAATCTTGCACCAAAAACGAGGGACAGAACCGCTGCTATTTTTTTTTAATGAATAAAAGCAGGAGTCTTGATGTAAAACAAAAAACCTGCAGCTGAGCATATCTATTTCTCTAGAGGGATCTACCCAGTTACAAGGATGTTTAAAAAAACCAAACAAAAACAACAAAACAAAACAACCTCAAAAAAACAAAACACACACCATTTAGAAAGGGAATGCTTAGTCTTGAAGTTGTATTTTGTGTCTAGGGTTATGTTTAGGATCTAATTCAACAAACAATGACTGCTTCAGTTAAATTAATTCAACAATAAACATAGCAGCTGAGCAGCTTCAATTTGAACCATTATTTATCTGTCCAACAATAGTTTTAGAACAGTTTCCAAAACCAAGATAGCACTGAAGGCTTTATCTCAAATTTAATATGAAAGAGTTATCCAGACTTCAAATATCCCAGGGATTAATGGATTCTCTCATTGCTCTTTTGCTTAAAATGGTCTCCTGCACTGCTGGAAATACTATCAGAACTCTTGAGGTAGTCAGCTTTTAATTTATCACAGAAGGAAGGAACACCAGATACTATCAAAATGATAGTACTATCTAAACATAACATTTTTCTCTTATGACCTCCTACTGTAGTAACAAAATTGGTTTTCCTAGAAATCCCAGAAATACTTCTCTATCTCTTTTAAGGTAGAATTAAACAAAAAATACAGTGAAAGTATAACAAAATTGAGGCAGAAATGAAACAGCACAAAGCATTTATTTTCTAAAATGAGAAGTCTAATAAGACAGACTGCTATTAGTTCTTGTGAACTAAAAAGCTTTTGATTCTCACAATAAAACTTCATAAACACAAATTCCTCTTACACTGACAACCCATAAATTTAGTCAGTTTGATGTTGCCTAGTAGACAAACACAGTTATGATAATACTACTACTACGACAAATTTCATTTTGTAGTACAAATAGAATTGTACACCACCTTTTTCTCTTCTTTTGGAAGAGACTTACAAATTACAAAAAAAGTAGGAAACACCTCATGTAACTAGTTTCCTCAAAAATGCCCTTTTATTGCGATAGAACTGGGAGTTTTTTCACATGAGCAATTTTCTTCAACTCTTATCCATCTACAATTTAAATAGAGAGTGATTTGTGGCTGAAGAACTCAGCTGTTGGTCAACTGTTTGAAGCTGAAAGGATACATCCAAGGAAGCAGCCCACTACACTTGCCCAGGTATCCATGATTACTCGTATCTTCTCACAGGGTGTTTTTGCTTCCCATCACCACTGATCCCGTAAGATGAACGGCACCTTCACATCTCTTCCTTGCTCAGCAGCACAATGGCTGTAACCTTAAAGGAGTTCCTATCTGGAACAGGGCACTGCAGCACCCCTCTACCACCTTCACCTGCACATGCAACACCTTCTTCAGGAGGTCCTCATCACACCCAAAATCCAGCATATCCTGGATTAACACGCCTTCGGCTCTCTACTACCTACATGTGGACAACTAAACACAACAGTTATAGTGAAACTATAGAAATGCCGCAGATTTAACACTGATTAGGCATTTTTGCATCCCAATACTTAGCTCTCCTAAGGATGTTAAAGCTAACTCCAGCTTCTGAGGCTTCATGATGCTCTGTTACCCTCAATGGCTGCAACAGTACCTATTAAATCATCTTTTCACAGCACAGAATCTGAAGCTCACATGAAGAGAAATCAACAGTCATTGACAGGAGAGAGATTATCAATTTACATTACAGGTATATGTTCTGCACCTTTTTCAGATGCTTTTGAACACACAAAACTACACACACTTGATTTCTTCCTAATTTCCCCCCATTCAGTGTAAATTGCCATTCATCTGAGCATGTACAGTCTAGAAGCTATAGGGAAGTTAGGGAGTAACAAGCACAAGATTATGAGGTTGATGAACACAGTAGTAAATATGATTTGTTTTTAAGTTCCTATATACCTAAAAATGAAGTTTTTAACTACCAGTTCCTGCCCTCTCTAGCAAACAGGTGATTCAGCACTATTATTTCTTTTTGTTTATCTTGCACAGCTATTGCTGTGCACCTTTAGTAGCTAACAGGCTATAATGCTGAAAAGGATGGCTCAGATAGGATTTACCAACAAAGTCATGCCAAGTGTTAATAGGCAGTATCATCAATTCTGTCCTGCTGTTCATCCAAAGAGTACTAATACCACTCTTGCTTTCTTTTGCTTTTTCCCACTTTTCCACGTTCCATTTCATTACTGACTTCTTGATATCTCATTGTGCTTCTCATTACTACAGTTTCTGGACTTAAAAATACTTAAGAGATGCAAAAGGATAAGATAAAAGGTAGGAAGCTGCCAGATCAACAGAGGAGATGGACCTGTCTGCTGGTAAAAGAATTCTCCTTCCTAGACACTGTCAAGAAGGCTGCTGTGCAGGGATAGGGAGTAGGATGCGGTTTTTAATAAATTACTACATTCACTCGTGCATGCACATATAGGAATTAATGTTCCCCAAGGAGCACTTCCCTTGGGCAGCTAACTTCATAATGCGAGAAAAAATAATGAACAAATAAAAAAAGGAAATAAACTAGATGGCTCCTTAGATGGTTGGTAATAGTTACAACCATGTCTTTGGCAAATGAGGGTTTGTTTTAATTCCAACAGTGGTTGCCTTTGGAAATTAAAACACATATTTGCTTCATATTACTGCATCATGACTGACTCAATATGCAAATCTTCTGAACTTGGCCACTTAGCTGCCTTTTCTAAACCATATACAGCTCAATACTTTTTTAACAGAAGCATCAAAAACTGTGTATTTTATGAATGTTCAGCTTCAAAGTAGGCTTTATTCAAAATAATAAACACTCACAAGAAAAGGGGATTATTTTGAAGAAAAAAACGTTAACTACAAATGTCTTTTTACTGTGTCCCAGGTTGCTGCCATACAGAAGATGCAACATAGGAAGGTGGCTAATAAGCTACTCACATTTTTATGCATCTAAATCTCTCCAGTTTCTCTCACAGAATGATAAGCATCCAATAAGTAATGTCATCACTGTGGTTTTAATGTAAATACACACTTTGTATTGTTAGTCATATACCGTAAAATCATTCAAAAAGAGTTAATCATTTAAGCTGAAAGACCACATAACCAAGCATTAGAGTTTATGTATAGAGTATTAAAAATCTGAAAAATCATGCTATCATTTCAACTCTCCTAACAACCACAAATATTTTCTCCTTGAAACCGTAGTTGTAACAAGTATTGTTCTGCATTCCAGCTTTAACAACAGTAGTTGCCACTCCATGAGCAAGACATTTATAATAAAAAAACTGAAAGAACTAATTCTGCTTTCAACACCAAAACTTTGCAGGATTTTTCTTAATTTCATACACCAAATGAAAAAAATAGATTTCATAGACCAAATGAAAAAATAAACATGTTTAATCTTGTCTTAAACATACACAAATAAAGAAATTATTTCTACAGGCACTGCTGATACAACATTTGCAATTTGTACTATGCAACTTCAGAACAAATTTACAGAGCTACAACGTAACTTACTTAAAAAAACTTGATGAACAGCATATTTAAAAGCATATTAAAAGGAGGTCAATTCTGACCTCTGGGCCATGAAGCATTGCATTAACAGTTCTGCAGAAAGAAAAATGATAAGGTATGAAATGAGTGCTCAGAAACTAGAACCTTATCAGTAAGAGTTTGATTCAAGCCTGTAAGACAAATTGCTCAGCAAGGCAAGTCACCTTCCTGCTGTGATGAGGATATAGCTGAATTTTCAATGCAACTGACTATCTCCTTCATCATGTCTCCTCAACTTGATATCCTTACATTCAGTATCTGGTTTACATTTTCTAAGCACCCAGTTCTTATTCTGAATACATCTTGTCTGAGAAGCCATATACTACCCTTCCAGGATAATTATCTTTTTTCTTTATCTGACAATTTAGCATCAAGCACAAGCACTTTAAAGCAAGTGGAACTGCTAACAAGGAGGGAACTGTACACTGTCATAGTTCAGCTATGTCAAGGTTGTTCATTTACCAGCGATAAAAACACTACAACTCCAAAAATACACTTGTTAGTTGGACTTTGTTTCGTGCACTGTCTTTTCCTGAAAACATTCCTGACACTTTCCTTGTTCATTATTCTTTTCTTTACACACTTACTTGAGCATCAGTGGATTTTTTAAGGAGTTCTTCCACAAATTTCCAATTGGATTCCTTCTGTTTCTGAAAAATAATTATCAACATGAAATAGATTCGTATCCCTTACAGTTTTCTGAAAAATAATTATCAACATGAAATAGCATTTGTATCCTTTAAAGGAAGCACTGTGTAATAACATGAAAGTAAGCAGGCAAAATATTTCCAGCAATATTTAATGTCATGACAGCATACTGTAGTAATCACCGAAAAGAGCTTTTTTGTTATACGAATGTAATTGATATCTGTCCTAAAAATTAGCCCTCAGAAAGCTAATAAAAAGCCAAAATCAAAAAGTATGCATCTTGAACCTCTTTAAGTGACTCATTTACAATCCCAACCTTCACTTTTAATGGAGACACAAAACATTCAGGCATTTTTAATTAGTCCAAGCAGTATGTCTTACAATTTCTTCCTTTAATGTTCTGTAAAAAGGAAGCTATAAGGGGTAAGAGGGAAGAAAAGGTACAGTCTCACATTTTCTTGCTTTTTTCTTTTCCATCTATTTACACAAAATGGGAAAGAAAAGGGTAGAAGGCTTTGCAACTAAGGCCAATTTCTCAGGGGAAAGAAGAAAAAAAAAAAAAAAGCAACCAGACCAACATATTTACATTTCTAGGAGATCCAACAATCATCTCTTACATTCAGCTACGTATATAGCTTCCGTAGATAAATAGATATGTGAACATAGTACTTCCATCATTGTCCTGCCTTCCTTGTTCCCTCCACTACCACAACTGTTAAGCCTTGTACATTATTCTGCAGAGAGCTGTCCTTTAAACACCAGTTTAGAACTTACAATAAAGAGCATTTTATGCTCTGGTAATTGAAATATAACTACTTTCCAGCAGAGACACCATTGTGCTCCATCCTCCTCTGCTACTGATTAAACTAGTTAATGGTGTGACTTGGTGACAGTTTCACACAGAACTCCAGAAAGTACCAAGATAATTTAAAAAGCGAATTCTTTTAAAAGATGCACTAATACTCATCCAACACTATTTGACTACTTGGTGACTTTAAATTTTTGCACCACAAGAAAAAGAGAATACTGACAGACAGACAATAGGTAGCAAGTCACCAAGTCATACAGACTGTTTATGGAACAAATATAAATGAAAGGACAGATCTACAGAAAGTGACACTAAAGCTGTGATTTCATGATTCAGGAACTTGACCCGTATCAGTTAAGAAATACCCCCTGCTTCTTCCTCATCCTGACAGCTCCTCTTTCTGCCCTCACAATTGCAGCATGCCACTGCTCAGTTGTTCCGTTGCTTCTGTTTGTGGGACTCAGAGCCAGAACAGCGAATCAACAGAGAGCTTTAGGAGAGGAAGAAAGAATGAAAAAAGGAGTAGGGCCTGACTTAGGTCACAGGAGAGGGGCACTAATAATTGTGTCAGAACAGCAGAGGGCACATCATGCCTGGGGCGGTGAACGGGATTTAAGCTGTTACTGATGCTCTGTAGCATGAAACCAGAGACAGGAGAGGACATTGCATCAACAGATAGCCAAAGAGTAAAGGCAGCACACTTCAATAACAGGTAAACCCAGGAAGTACACAACCAGCATTTCCAGACAGATCTGGCCAGTATTTACGTCGGATTTCTGACTGCTGTATTTTAGAGCCTGGTGTTATGTGAATACCCACACACTGGCAACATCCTACTGCAGATTTCAAGTAAAGCTAAGGCCAGTTTTAACAGCCACGAGTAGATAATAGAGTTATGCTAAATGTCGGTGAGAGCATTGAATGTTTGGATCAGCCTGCTTAGAACATGTTTTTAGCAGTACCATAGACCAAGGACACATGTTTTATACAGCAGGTGTTTATTGCCAAAGTTCCAGCTCGTCTGCAGATCACCTTACAAGATCTTGGAGTAATCTAGGGCAAACTCCTGACACCAGCTGGGATTGATTACAAGAGTGCACCCGGGTTCAGCCCAAACTCAGGAAAGATGGGCACCAACCACCTGCTGCACTCTTTTTAGTTACAACTGTATCTATATTTTAACAGACTTGTTTCATTCAAATCCCAATAGATTTCTATCCAAACAGTATTCCCTACTGCACCGGCAATATGGCACAGCACCTGTTTACCATTGTTTACAGTCTATCCCTGTCAAAGAGTAGGTAGAACCTACATCTTCACCTCCAAACCTCGTGGCTTAAAACATCCTCCCTCCAGCCCCAGAGAGTCCTAAAAATCAGCAGAACCCGGAGACCTTACAGTGCATAAAAGTGCTGCTAAAACCAAAACTTGAGCTGAGTTTGCAGGAAGAAACTTTTGCAAGGACTAACAGCTGAGTACCTGGAAAAGCAATATTAGGCTTCTTAGCTGGAAGTCCACGTTTGCATATCTTTCCACGTAGTCATTTCAGATTATGCTATTCAAAGGCAAGAATTCTTAGCCCCAAGTAACTCTGCCTATATTTCCTTAGCCCACAGGATATTAAAATTGACCCCTGCAATGTTCAGAAGTAGCAAATTTTCTCATCAGGTCCCATTTGAGTTTTAAATATACAAATCCTGCTTTTCAGAAGAGTGAAGTGGGACCGGAACAGGGGAATATGGAAAGAGACATGTACTGTACATCCCTCAGAACATCTCTAGGAAACCTGTCCAAAATTTTCTAGTTTAAAAATGTGGTTTCATGTATGTGAAATATATATTCAATATATATGAATCATTGCATATTTGAAATTGCGTTATATGAGCTAAAGGGGAAAAATAAAAAGAAGCAAGTCTGACACCTATTTAGAATTTTAAAAGCTTTCATAACAACCTTACGGCCATGCAGACCACATTAAAAAATTGAAAATCTTCCACAGATGACATAGGCTTAGAGGCAATTTTTGCTAGAGCATATGAATAACCATCATTATGACACATCACCCTCCCACCTCTGATCACAGTTAATTAAAAGAAAGCATGTGTCACAAAGCCATTGCATCAGATGTTTAATCAACAAAACAGGACTACACTGAGTCCTCATGTAATTCTACTGACTTCACAAATTCATATCACAGACTATTTTACCTTATAATGTTCAAAAAACATTTGAGGTTGCAATTCAAGGAGGGGGACAGGACCTAAAGGGATGGCTACCATCAACTGCCTATGACAGATTACATTACTGTGGCGGGTGAAAAGGCCCTGATGTTACTGATAAGATTTTTTTTTGTACGAGAACAGGGACCCCTGGACAAACTCACAGTAACACTCAGAAATGCAAAGCAAAGCCAACAGTTTGAACATAAAGACTACTGGAAACATTAAGAGGAGCGTGCACAGGATGGTCTCATGATTTACAAACCGAGACTTGGAAATTCTCTTCTCCCAGGTGGGCTCTAAGGAAAAAGTATTATTTAATCTTGGGCAAGTCACTTCCTGTCACTGTGTCTCAGACTCCTACTTTAAAATGAGAACAACAGGAATGCTTTTTTCCATTCTACATCTTTTTTTGGCTTACGAAAATAATATAGTGCCTGGGGCAAAAAAAATAATCTCTCATGAGGCTAAATACATAGTATCTATCAGTGTGAGATACAGGAAAAAAGCCCCAATGATCAAAGTAATGAGGATCACTGTATTTGGATTAGGGCATTAAATATAAGAAACCCAGTGCAAATGTGTGATTTCTGTATTTAACTGGGGAATAACCTTTTCTCGCTTTCTAAGTTCCTCTAAGAAGCAGGGAGTGTAGTTTTTCCATCTTCCAAGGTCCCTCTATAAAACGCTCTGGACTCTGTCCCTCTCCCCATCCACGTAGTAGTGGGGCAAAAACAAGGGAAACTTGAGACAACCTTCACTGTAACAATCACACCTGGTCTGCAACTTTACATTATATAAATGTGCAGGAAGTTGCTTCATTTTGCCTCATGGTAACAAGCAGCCTGCCACTGCATCCTAAAGGATTTGCCAACTGACAAACAGAAGTAGCATAAGCATCCCACATGAGCCAAGTCCTCCAGTGAACAGACATGGTCATGAGTTTTTCAACTAAGTATTCAAGCACTGAATTACCACACCTTTGCTACATTTCAAATTTTTTTTACAAATTTGCAGATCAGAAAATCCAAATAATTCTTAATTTTATTTGAAAATCTAATTTTTCTTAGGATTGTAAGCATTCGCAGAATTTCAACATTTTTCTTTCATTCTCTGTTTATATACTAATGCTTTTAAAAATCTAAAGACAAGGAGAAGGATTTTAAGTTATCAAAACAAATTGCTCAACCAATGTGTTCATTCTTCCCTTTTTACAGATTTAAAGTTCACAAACACGTTTCCAGGTTTTAACCTTTCATCCTAAATCAGGAATGGAAATCACGGTACGGATTTTAACAGAAAGAGGGTACGGCCTTTTCAGTTTTAATATGCACTGCTAAATTACAAATAATAAAAGACAATTCACAATAAAGGGCAATTAAGCCCAGTTTGTGGAAGATGCCATACAGAGCTTATGCTTGCCAAATTAGGGAATATGAGCAAAGCAGCTGAAAGGTTAAAAAAGCCATCACACCAAAAAACCTCAAAAACAAACAAACAAAACCACCACCACCATCCTCCCCCACCAATAAAAAATCAAAACCAAAACAAACAGAAAAAAAGAATAACAATAACAGGATAAAACAACAGAAGGAAAAATGACAGAAGATGGCATGACCAGATTCTCCCCAGTTCAAAAAAGCACTCCTGGGGAGAAAAAAACCTACTACAAAACACACTACACCAAAACCACCCCAAAAACCCCAATTTCTGTGTCTTCATCTATCTCACTGGCTTCTAATAAGCTTCTTCTACAGACAATTAAGAAAAATTGTCAGCTTTCATACACCTCAAAATGGATGAATTGCCTCAGCAAGCATAAGTTTCCTAAATCGAAACTTGAATTCAAGTCATTAGACAGTGTCTATTGGTAGCACATCAACATAAAAATTAAGCTGCATACTCAAATATATACGCACGTTAAGATGCTATTGCTGTGATGCAAAGGCAACGCAATTAGACAGACTGAAATTTATCCAGAGCAGAGCTACCACTTTAAAAAAAAAAGTGGCATTAATAATGACACAGTCAATGTTTGAGGTTTATACTTCACACAGCACAAACCAATGTGTTCAATTTCTAAAACAACAAACCCAGTGGAGCATTTATGCTGCAGGCAGACAGTCTTAAAACATATGCTACATCATTAAGTATATGTGCTACTAACTAGTTGGGATATTTCAAGTTTCCTTCATGCAGTGCTCTACTGAATATCTGGTATATAACATGAATATGTCTGGGGCTCCTAGAACATTTACCGACTTGTACAAAGCACATCTTAACACCTCCAACTTAAAACCAACTTCTTTTAAGGAGCATGAGAATTCCTGCATTACAAAACGAACTGTTTTCTGTCAACAAAAACAACCAAAGAGATCAAAATCAATTATAATTACTCTTAGGTATTTAGAAAAAAGCATACCCACCTTTTCATCTAGATTTCCATTACGGTCGAACTGGTAGAGTGGTGCCAGATGACTCATAATCCACCAGCTGAAACTCAGTGGGTCTTTACACTGAACTGTTTCAAACCCAGACACACTTTCAGAAGTACTTGGCCGTTCAAAGATATTCTTTAGGGTTGTGTTCACCAAGCTCCAGAAACACTGTAGAAAATGCAAAAGTTAATTTGAACTGTGTTCAATAACAAAACCTATGTTAACAATTTTCTCTACAACACTGTCCTATTGATTAATTTGCTTTTACAGAGAACAAGCAAGATGAGCCATTTAAAGTAAATAACAAAAAGCAGTGGTCAGTGTTACCACAGAAAACTCAGGGCTACCTTAGAAAGTCCTCTCTCAAATGTCAGTAGAAAGCAATGTGAAAGGACAAGCTTGGGTCACCAGGAAGAATGCAGTGCAATACTTCACAGGCAAAGTTACAAGCTGATGGATTGATGACACGCAGACAGGATGGTGCCCCAACACTCACAAGAGAAAGTTAGAGTTCTTTAATGAAGACTTGTTATAGCATATTTTTGAAAAACATCTAGTGCCAGACTAACCTAACCAAGAGGAATATAGTAGAAGGTAGAGAATCAATCTGAAAGACAGCAAACTGAAGTTCTGTTTTGTCACAGTCTGTTCCAGCACCGAGAAACTGATTAATTCTCTTTGACTCAGACCCTTGTCTATATCACAATATTACTACTTCTTACAGCCTGTGCCTATCTTTCCTAGTTTAAAGGAAGCTCTCTGGGACTTCTTTGCAGGTGTATTTCACCCACCTTACCTGAGTCCTTATGCTAACTTAGCTGCAAAGTGCTATTGCCAGTGCAAATGCTTAACAGTAACAGTTTCACTTGTGCTGTCCACCTTTTCACTTGTTTTGTCCACCTAATGTCATTAACAAGTAAACAGCCATCAGTGCAAACCCTCTACTGTGAAGTACTTCATTCTGTACTAAGTGAACTGTACTCATGGCAGAGATGGCCACTTGGGTTCTTATAAAGATTACTTCAGAAAGCTGTCGAAGGATTTTGCCACTTCTTAGTATTCATTCAGAGAAACACCAGTTCAATTCTAACCAGCAGTCAAAGAAAGAAAAATTAAAATGCTATAAAAGATCAGCAAAGGAAAAGAACAAACCAGAAAACATCATTATGCAATGTATAAAATCATATGGCCTCCTAACCCATACTTGGAATACTGCATGCAATCCTGGCACTCTAGTATTCAAAATAGGATCTGGTAATATGGAAAGAGGTTCAGAGAAGGGTGACAAAGATGACCACAGGAAAACAATGGCACCTGAAGAAAAGAATTTCTGTAAGAAGTAAGACTCTTCAGCCTACAAAAGGCAGAAGGCAGGATACATCACAAAAAAAAGAACAAACTGAAGAGGCATATAAGGTTGTACAGGTATAAAGAAGGAGAACAGGTAGTGATTTGCTGACTTCCAACAGAAGTATAAGGGGGCATCTAAAGAAGTCAGCGACTACAAGATTCAAAACCATACACAGGTTGTTCTTGTACAGATGGGTAACAAAGACAGAAATATGGTCTAGCTGGATCATTTTTCTGATTGTACCCATGTTTCCAATGCCTGGAGATGAATCATTGCATGACATATCACAAAAACTGCAAATATTTTTTTTAAAAAACAACTAAACATGGCTTTTTGTGTTTCGTTCTTCCATAAAAAGAATGGAACTTTCACAGTCTATTCCTTTGCTTTGCTTTCTTCAGCACTAGGAGCGCTCCTGATTAGTACCCAACAGTATACTGCAAACATAGAGTCAGGCCTTCGTGCACATTCAAGACAGAGGCCCAAGGCATCACAGTTTGCATGCAGTTCTC
>VZTA01020571.1:0-53112 GCA_013398855.1 Mohoua ochrocephala
ACACGGGCACACACACGGGACACGGACACGCACGGGACACAGGGACACACACGGGACATGGGCACACACGGGACACGGGGACACACACGGGACGCAGGCACACACAGGGGACACGGGCACACACGGGACACAGGCACACACACGGGACACTGGACACGCACGGCACAGGGACACACACAGCACAGGGGGATGGCGCTGCCGTCGTGCCACGGCACCGCTGGATCCCGAGATGGGTCAGGCTGGAGGCGACCACCGTGCTCCATCTGCTCCCACCTCCCTGGTCAATCTCAGTGCTCCATCCCAGAGCACACGGCACAGGATTGTGTCCAGACGGTTCTGGAGTATCTCTAGTGAGGGAGACTCCACACCTCCTCTGGGCAATCTGTCCCAGTGCTCGGTCTCTGCACAGTGAAGAAATTCTTCCTCGTGTTCAGGTGGAACTTCCTGGCCATCAGTTTCTGCCCATTGCTTCTTGTCCCATTGCTGGGCACCATCAAACAGAGCCTGGTCCATCCTCTGCCCCCTCCCTGCAGACACTGACAGACAGGGATGAGGTGCCCTCTCATCCACCTCTCCTCGAGGCTGAACAGGCCCAGCTCCCTCAGCCTTTCCTCAGAGAGATGCTCCAGTCCCTTCATCACCTTTGTCACCCTCCGCTGAACCCACTCCAGGAGCTCCATGTCTCTCCCGTCCTGAGGAGCCCAGAACTGGGCACAGCACTCCAGGTGATCCTCACCAGGGCTGAGCAGAAGGGCAGAATCACCTCCCTGTCCTTGTATCTGCCCATGTTACTGAAATCCAGGGTGAAGGAGAACCAGATTATGGACTTGGCACCTCAGAAGAGCCTTTGATGCAGCTCTTGGGGCTGTCAAGGAGCAGCGGACTCTGTTGGGCCAATCCCTTCCTGATGTCTTGGCAGAGCATTCGTGAGGGGTGTCCAGATGAGAAGCACTAGCGGAACATCCTCCTTCGAGGTCATTGCCAAAGGGAGAAAAGGGAGCCATGAGCAGCAGAGCATCCAGTGGTATCAGGTGATAAACACAAAACATTGGGAACTGTTTTGTATTTCTGTCTTACAGATCAACTGACACCTCTCAAGGGAGGGAGAGGGAAGGTCTGTAAACAGCTGAAGATTGATGTGTTGTGTACTGGTTACCAAAGGGGACTGTGTAAGGAAACTATAAATCCTGGGTGTTTTGTGTCATGATTCAGTCAAGTGTTAAATCATAAATTCTTGCCTTATGATTACAAAGAAATCCCTGCAATAAACACAATAAATACCCAAACTCCTCCAGGTTTAATAAAAAGAAGGAAAGGACCTATTTGTTTTGTATGAAGTGCAGACTTTTGAAAACCTTTCCTCTTACTCATCTTTTTCCAGGAAAGTTAAATATTAAAGGAAACATTTTTCCACCTGAGAAATGTGTGATCAATTTAATAATAATAACAACAATAACCATCCAGGTAGTAAGGGCAGTATTGCTGCAGCTATGAGCCATGCCTGGATTGTGGGCTGCTTCAGTCACAGTAAGATGAACCTTTGAGCTGGGGGTGGATGATGATCGTTGGCTGAGAATTTTTTACTCCTAAAATCACTAAAATGTGTTTATACCTAACTTTTGATTTTTTTTTTTTTTTAGGTTAGTTGAGAGGTTTTTTTTTTTTTTCAATACAGATGAAAGAAATATTTACTTTGTTCTGTTTATATAAATTAATCTATAAAGGATCTGTAAAAGATAGAGTGATAAATACTCTCTGGACCGTATTGTGATATAAGTTACTGGCTTAATGTATTTGAAGTTCTTGTTTGCCCACTTCAAAGATGGTTTTTTCCATGATGAAAAAAAAGATGAAAATTTTTTTTTTCACTCTGGATGCATGAATAAATACAATGCACTCATTTTATGGCCAACTAGCTGCACTATTGAAGAAAATACTGACTTACATGCACAGGAGCCCGATTAGGCTGTTTACAAGAACTATGACTTAGAAATACAGGCTTTTAAATTGTTTTTCCCCCTTCTTCCCATCTCTTCTCTTCCGATTTAGTCCGTAATAAAGTTCCCATTGATTTCAGTGGCACAAACTCAGACTTTGTCAATGAAAAAGCAGGTGGGAAATTCTGATGCAGTTTAACTTGGCCCCTGTTAGAATTCTTCCTCAGAAAAGCTCTAGTCTTGGTGAATTTTTCAGCATTGTTTGGGGTGAGTGGATATCCTCAGCTTGTCTGCTTTTCTCCGCTCCTCTTGGAGAGAAGTTAATCAGTGCTGTGGCACAGATTGTGCTGAGCTCTCCTCTCGCATGGCTGCATAGGAAAGAAGCTCTTGATACTGTTTTCAAAGAAAGGAGGAGCAGCTACAGAGAAATTTCGGAAGCTCAAGGCTTACATTTGTGCGCCCACAGCAATTGTGCTGTTGGGAGACTTGGCAAGATCAGTTGTTTTAACAGTAAGCTGGAGATGAGTGTTAGGAGTTCAAAAACAATTGACTGGCCTACATAATGGTCGTGAACAAGAAATATTTAAGCTTCCTTCTTCTTGTTGCCTTTCTGAGGTTGGCAGTGCCACCATTCTCTGACACAAGTCCTTCTAGGAAGGATGAGCATTGTGCCTAAATTCAAAACCCCAGCTTGAAGGAACTGGAAGCAGGTTCCAGAAATCTGTTGGGGTGGCAAAGGCAAAACTATGTGAGGGAGAAAGCTTGGCCAGTGGGGTTGCTGGAAAGAGTAACAAGACTTCTGGGGTAGAGAGGGCTCCCTGCAAAAGCTGCTGTATTTTCAGATGTGTTTATTCTCTTCATTCAGCAGGTTTCAATCTTCTGCCATTTAAACCTGGTGACAAATTTTCTCATAGCAGTGGGAAGAGACCACGCCTGGTAAGTCTCGTGCAAGCATTGGCTCTGGCCTCAGGCTTCCCTGCAGACAGACAGTCCCTCACACAGACACTCAGTGTGGCACTGGGGCCCCATCCAGCTGAGTGACCTGATGTGCAGGCATGGCTGGCCCATGCACACAGTCACAGAATGGCTTGGGTTGGAAGGGACCTTAAAGATCATCCAGCTCCAAGGCCTCTGCCATGGGCAGGGACACCTTCCACTAGAGCAGGTTGCTCAGAGCTCCATCCAGCCTGGTTTTGAACGTTTCCAGGGATGGGGCGTCCACAGCTTCTCTGGTCACCCTGTGCCAGTGCCTCACACCCTCACAGTAAAGTATCCATCCTTGGTCTGATGACTAGCTCTACCTGGCTCATCTTGTCATGGAGCATGGCCAGGGCCTTGGAGCCATAGGGGAAGCAGGGGATTGCCTGGCAGGAGGATGTAGTAGGGGTACAGGGGATCGGGGCGATGGCCCAGCATTGATTGCAGCCAGTCTCTGAATCAGCCTGACCAGCTCCTGCTCTGTGCATTGTGTGCCCCACTGCGTGACACGAGGATGGCGAAGGGCCTTGAGGGGAGGCCATGTGAGGAGCAGCTGAGGGCACTTGGTCTGTTCAGCCTGGACAAGAGGAGACTGAGGGGAGACCTCACTGCAGTTACAACTTCCTGGTGAGGCGATGAGGAGGGGCGGGTACTGATCTCTTTTCTTTCATGACCAGGGACAGGACTCGAGGAAATGGCCTGAAGTTGTGTCAGGGGAGGTTTAGGTTGGATATCAGGAAAACATTTTTCACCAAGAGGGTGGTCGAGCACTGGAACAGGCTCCCCAGGGCAGTGGTCACAGCACCAAGCCTGACAGAGCTCAAGAAGTGTTTGGGCAATGCTCTCAGGCACAGGGTGTGACTGCTGGGGTGTCCTGTGGCGGGCCAGGAGCTGGACTCGATGATCCTGATGGGTGTCTTCCAACTCAGGTTATTCTATGATTCCATGATTCTAGTCATTGCACCCCTCTGCATGTAAAAAGCCCTGCTGGGGAGCCCAGAAGCCTGACTTCAGGAAGGGACTTGTTGGTCGATCAAAACCTGTTGCAGTTAACTGTGGAGCTGTCAGGGTTATAGAGCTAATGGGAAGGACAGCAGGTGACTTTCTGTTTCCAGGGAAGTTAAACATTTACTGTTCCTTGGAACCCTGGGGCGAATGTTCAGTGGGAGGGAGGCAGACCGTGCTGTGCTCTACAAGGCAGGCTCCGAGCTGTCCTGGGTTTGTGTGGCTTAGAGCTTGGTCATTCCATTTCTCTGTCAGGCTTCTTAATCAGAGAAATGCTTACTCACACAGGCACCTCCTGGACTTGACATTTAAGTATTTTTTTCAATAATAAAAAATAATGGCATGCAAATATAGTGCAAAGATTTCTTGTTAATCATTTAATTCATGCAGTGTTGCGACGTTTAGCAATATTATATCCAAGTGCCTATATAAATTATGAGTAATAAGAGTTTGATATCTTTCATTCTTTTCACGAGACATGAGAGAATCCAATATAGTGTGGGAGAGTTCCCACATACAGTATCAGTAATTGCAGTGCTGCAAATTATAAACTTACAGAGCTTACAATTCAATAAAAGTTAAGATATGTATTTAAATTCTAATGAGATTTCATGTGTCACTATTAGATCAAACACATACCAATACCTAAAAAAGATTAGACTTTTCCATTGTAGCACTTGCATGAATATAAAACTTTTACTATAGTGTAATGCCGAAAGTCTAGTAGAAAAAAAAAAAGACCTTTTAATCACAAATGATTTTATGTCTTGTATCTTTGTTAGCTATTATTTTTTTAATTAAAAATACTTTTAAAATGAATGAATTTGTTGACAGACCAGTACTTCAAGCCACAAATCACTGGTTTGTGAATTGTACAGGGCTTACTGCACCTAAAATAGAGCATTCTTTGCAAAATTGTGCGTGTGTGTTAGAGGAAGAGGGTTTGTAGCTGGTTACCGCACGTGCTCTCCTTTTTTTCTGTTTATTAAAAGGGTCACAAAGGGAACCAATTAAAAAAAAAAAAGCCTGCAATTTATAAGCTTTAAAATTATAATTTTAAGTCTCTTTTTTGATCTGCTTTGTCTGTGGGATTAAGTTTGACAACTATTTTTTGGAATGGTAGGAGACCTATAGTAACAGATTGAGAGTTCTCTGTCAGTCACTCTGGTTAGTGAGACAGAGAATCTCTTGTGTGGTGCGTAGTAAAGTACACCCCAGTTCTAATTATGTGTTGTGAACAACTTAAGAAAAGCAACATTCTCCGACTCATAAAATAGAATCTTTGATTTTACTTGAATTTACAAAAGTCCCCTTTCTTATTATAAGGCAAAATGGATTTTTTTTTTTAATACTTAACATAGCTGTATTACTCTGAGCTTCTTTTGGGACTTCTTTACTAACAACGCCTTGAAATCCAGTGTAAATTTTAAATGGACTTATCTCTGTCAGACTGGAACTAAAGCCAGCTAAAGGCCTTGCTATCCTCAAAAGACTGTATTTTCATTATTATTGCAATTAAGTTAGTTACAACACAGTTTACTATTTTAACCATAGAAGCTGCATTTTTTTTCTGTGAGTAAAAAAATGCTTTGCTGAAATGGGAGCAAAACGGCGACATCCTTTCTGGACCCCACATCTTTGAAAAGCTAACAAAGGAGAAAGAGCCCCTGATCTGGCAGTCTGGCACATGGGGGTAAAGTGATGAATTGCACCGTTCAGTCATTGGCTTGAACAACTTGACAATACCCTCCAAACCCTGTGATTTCTCCGTGTCTAACCATCCCTGGGTGTTACTCGGAATTTGAAAAAAAATACATGCGTGCTGAAAAAAATACAAAGTGAGCCCTTATTTCAACATGAAAGCACTTTTGGCCAAAAGGATTTGTCTGTGCAAACACCTAAAAAGAGATGGAGAGAATATCAGGGACGTAGATGTGATTAGTCATACCCAGTGGGAGAAGGACTGCAGCTGTGAAGTATTCTGTCCTGACCTTAGAAGTAGACAGCTCGATTGTGTTTAACTGCTGCTGGCTAATACATTCAGACAGTGCAAGCTCTCACGCTCCTCTAAAGACAAAGGTGGGTACCAGAACATGCTTAATTGCAAACTCTTTGTAGATCTCAGCCGTGGTCAGATGAGGTTTAGGTGCTGACCCTCGCTCTCAGAAGCAAGGACACACAGAATTGTGTCTGAGCTGCCATCCTCCACCCGGGCTTTGGATGTGAAGGAAGTTTCTGGGCTAAGATGCTATCCAAGAGACTTCCCTCTTGTACAGCTTCTAGATTGGGATTTTTTTTTTCCCCCAGAAGGGATAAACCAGCATTTTTTGTAGCAGTTAGAAACTTACCTAAACACTGCCTGTGTCACAAAGCTCCAAGATGCCAGCTCTGACAAAAGGGAATGCCAGAACAGGTTTGGCTCCAGGCTGAAGAGCTGATTACGTGTTTAGCTGTGTGACTGCAAACTTGGTTGACTTAGTGAACTCCAGGAACTACTGACCGTCCCTTAAAATTGAAGAGTATGGTGAAAAGGCAGACTCGTATCTGTAGCAGTGCAGGAATACTGGTCCTCTAGTGGATTATAGGATATTTTGCTTATGGGCAAGAGGAGCAGGTTGCTCTCAGATGCTATAGGTGCTTCCACGCAGGCAGCAATTCTGGCCAGTGCCAGTTTTGGAAGATCAGAAAATGAAGGCTGAGGGTGGAATCGCCTCTCTTCAAGGATTATAGTTCACCTGGAAGCACCAACCTCTTGCACCTAACTAAATACAGTCTGTTGTGCCAGAGGGACATGAAATGCTTTGCATGGGGCCAGGCAGCACCTGGCCGAGAGTTGTTTAGAGATCTTTGTGGGGCACAGACCACATCCTGTGGACTGCATGTAGCCCACGATTCATGCAGCTTACAGTTAAGTGTAGAAGGTTCCCAGCCCTACTGATTGCAGAGGTGATTAATAGCCCGTGGCTTGTTGCAGTGCTGTGCAAAATGCTAAAAGTAGTTACCTTTCTGCACAGCTGTAGAATGCAGAAGACGCAGTAGAATCTCAGTAAAGCCTAGCAACATTTTGTTTTCAGTTGGGGTTCAGCCAGGAGAGCTGTAGCCCCTTCTGTCTTTGGCTTAGTTGGTTTATAAAAACCAATCTGATCCTGAAAGTGGGCACTTTTTGTGAAAATGTGCTTTCACCAGAAAGCACAGCACTGCCCAATGGCGCTGTAGTGCAAACAAAACAAATTGTGTGGGGAAATGACTGCGCTTCACCTCAGAATGTCACTTACTGGAACTGATTCCTTCAGGCTTGAGAGCAAGATTGGAAAGAAGAGCAACAGCAAAGCAATCTCTCTCCCTCTAGTGCCTACAGACCCAGACTTCTCAGAGTATGACAGCTCAAAGGAAGACTGAGAGAGAAGGCAAAAAAAAATTCTGTCTGTCTGCAATGCATTTAGGACAAGCAAAAGCACATTCACAGCTAATTTTAAGCAGCCTTCAGAATGCAGTACAACACCTTATTAACTCACTTGTACCTAATCCTTGCATTCTGGTATTTTTAGAAGGCATCATGCAATTCAGCAGTAGTTTCAGCCCATGCCTCCTTTGTAATGGATGACACCGCTCTATTTCTCATTTTAATTTAGAATTAGCTTTCTGACAATAAGCCTTGCTCACACAACACATGCCGATTTAACTAAATTAATTTAGAAATGGAATTAGATGGACATGGACACTCTTCTTTCTCTCCCCCCTCTAAGGTGGCCTTCTTAATTTGGCTTAAGGGAGCCCTTTGTCTTAGTCTGGGTGGAACTGGTAAAGACCTGCCTCCACCACTTGCCTGTCTCATCCTCTGCAGCAGGAGGAGAGTTTGGTCTAATTTCCTATCTGAAACTATGGGAGGGTAAAGTCACCCTCATAGACTAAGGGTGCTTTTCTTGGCCAGCTTTACAGTGCAAGAACCCCCACAAGCACTGGACTGCAGCAATTTGCATGCATGGATTTTGCGGTTTTTGAAGACAGTGCCTCTTCCTTTGGTGGCTTATTATTTTTTGATCGTGTGGGAACTCAGGGTACAGCTGTATCAAGTGTAAACAGTGCTATTTTGTCTGTGCCTGGTTTTATCCTGATCCAGTATCTCCCAGCCAGGAGGCTTAGGTTAGCTCTGGGCTGCCTCTAATGAGCTGCAAATGAAAACAAAGTCCTCTAGCCCGTGGTTTCTCTCTGTTATGTATTATCTAATCAGGGCTCTCTGGAACAGGCCTTTGGAAACCTGTTCCCTGCACAAGCATACGAACTAGACTTATCAGTTGTTTGTTTTAAGGCTGCTGTGGAGCGGAGAGAAATACAGAGTGGTCTTTTTGATGATTTTTTTTTCATAAATTTATAATATGTTTTCTTACAAAGACATACACAAAAAATCCTCCTTCTCTTTAGCATCTTGTAGAGCACTAGTCAGAGGTACAGTACATAAAATACCAGTACATCAAGAGATAAGAACTGAACATTTTCTGGAATAAAACAAGGAATGGCAACTCAATCCAATTCCTGTTCCTTTGACTTGCTAGAATTTAGACAAAACCCCTAAATTTCTAGGGATGGGTTTGCATTCATAGGAAAGCTGCTGAAAATCAGTGAAATGCGTACATAAAAGCTGATTATTCTGCATAGATCCTTTCATACTGTACAAACAGTGTCCTTCTGCAGTGTGGCTTAATCTGTTCTGTAGAAGGTAAAAAGAGACCACGTAGTCCTGGAGTGCAAAATGTCTGCTGCCAGAATAGATGGTCAGACCCTTTTCTCCATGCAAAGAAGTTCTAGGTTAATTGCAGTTAATCCGGTCAGAAAAGAGCCACAAATCTTTATGCACAAGAGGTATTTATCAGTCTAAAATGTGAGAGGAAAACAACGAAGACTTCCCCAGAGAGTGCTGAGTCTGAGCTCTTGTCTGGAGCTGTCCCTTAGTTTCACCCCAAAGTTTCTCTGTTGAAGAGGTTCCCAATTTAGGTTTGTATCGTATCACTTCCTTGTTTGTAACTTCATTGCAAATTGTGTCCAGGGCTCCACTGTGCTGGCAAATTGTATCCTCACATCTTGGAGAGGGATGAGAAGGGACCAGGGAATGGCATGGCAGGTGTTTATCAGCTCTGAGTATTTTACATGGGAGGACTCGGGCTCTTGTCATGCTCTGAGCTGCCCCCAGCCTGGGTGCCCAGAGGGGCAGATGTGACTGGAGCCCCTGTGCACGTGCACTCACACAGGCAGTGGAGGTGTCCATCTGTGATCACAGCACAGAGCAGCAGGGAGGGCTCAACGTGACCAGGGCATCAATCTCTCCTGTGATAAGAGCCATAAATCACAGTATTCAGAACATGCAGGAGAAGTAGCAAAGAGCACTGAAGACAAGGGATGTCATCCTCCCTGCCCACTGTGAAGTAGAGAAGCCTGTCTTGTAGCCCATAATAATTTCACTAATTAATCTGTTTAGTCCTTCCCCTCAGAGCACTGTTTCATTTTCAAGCACAAAAACTTTCAAACTCTCTTGAAATGCTTAATTCCCCTAAGCAGAGCAACCTGGAAATGGTATTTCTCCCACCTTGGCTCCAGTATCTCAGTATGTCAGAAGGCTTTCCCTTCTCTCCTAATTTTTTAAGGAGTCACGTGAGCCCTTTGTCTCAACGACTGATAATCTTCTACAGCCTAAAAATAACTGTTCTTAAAACGGGTCCATCTCTGAACAGTTGTGGTTTCCTTAGTGTGGGTGATGTTGCAACAGGAAACCAACTTGCTACAGAACCAGAGACACTATTTGCACTAGTCCTGGACCACGGGTAGAAACCTGTGACAAAAAATTAGTCACAGGAAAAAGGGAGAAAGTTAGAGAAACGAAGAGACCGTAGGAAGCCAGACTAGTTTTAAATTGAGGCAGGAGAAATGCAATCATGACTTGTCATGACTGATGGGAATGAAAGCTAGCTAGGATACTGGTTAGACCACTGGAGGATTCTGATTCAAGGAGTCTTACAAAAAGACTCCTTAAAAAAAGACTCACAAACAGACTATTGCCAGGGCAGGCACCTACCACTTTAACATCTGTAGTTCCGTCTGCGTGCGTTCTGAATGTAAAAAGTGATAATGAAGATGGTAAATGAAAATATTTCTCCTTAACCCATGAAGAGAGACTGAGAGCCTTCTTGAAATAAAATATCTTCCACAGATTTTGCAATCAGAATGGAGATTACATTTTGAGGGCCTTGAGGGTCTCCACGTGGTTTGTAATGCTTTGGAATGCACACTCTGCCTGTGCTTCCATCACAGCCTGAGCAGGAAAGTCTGAGGCAGAGCACATATTTTCTTACACCATGGGAGAAGCAGAAGTGGCAAAAGCATTGCCAGAACATTGCTAGGAGAATGCTGAGATGCCACATGTGCATTCAAAAATTACTTTTCTAAAAACGGAGAGGACACCTGCAATTTCTGTAATTGCTGGTTTGGTGCTCATGTCCTCAGATCAAAAGAAAAGGAGCTCTTCTCCTGTTAGGTAAGGACTACTAATCCAAAGTGAAGGACATGGGGAGAAGTCCTCTTTGTTTTGGAAGAACAATGGGAATTGGTTGTGCTCATTAACTAAGAAGTCTTGCTTTGGTATATTTTTTTTCCTTTGTGCAATCAGTGCTTTACGGATTTATGGAATATAAGATTATTTTCTTTGACCTCCAGTATATCACGGAACCTTCAGTTTCACTGAACTAACCGTGTTGCTGAGCCTAACACGTTATGTGCGTTGTGCTCGGCACAGCGTATCGTGAAGAAAGTGCCCAGTTTTGGTCTGAAGGTATCGAAAAATGGAGCAGCCAAGGTTTCATTTCGCTGTCACAGTTTGACTTTCACAGTTTGACAACTGTGCTGCTCTTAGCTCCCCTTACGTGCTTCTCCACTAGACTCCATAGCAGGGCAGGTCATAGTTGATACCTAATGGTTTTCAGTGTTTCATGTATTTGTGAAACATCTCAGAGACAGAATTTCTTAGCAGTGTAGAGATGCTGTGCTTGAAAGGGGGTCTCTATAACACCCTCAGGCTATCAATTGTGGTAGAACATGCCAGCTGAGCATAGAAGGGAAAGAAAATGAAATATAAATTCATTACTGCAGAGCCAGAACAGCAAGGATAAATTCTGTTTCCAGGCATCTACTTTATATTCCCAACTAAGGATGCCATTAGTGGAGACAAACTGAGCTCTTTTGATCACTTTCTACTGTGAAAAGGGTCAATCCTCCTTGCTCTTCACACTCCCTCCTACATGATCCTGACTCACCCTTGGGCTGACTTTCATATTCACTGAGCCGATGCAGCTCATTAACCCATCAGAAAACTGTCCTTTTTTTTTTTACTTCTCTGGGTTTATTTTCTATCAGTTCAATGAGCTGCATCAGCTCAGCAAGGGGTCAGGTAAGTGTCAAAAATAAGGAAGCATGGGTGGGAAACAGGTGGAATTAGGGGAAGGAAGAGGAAAAAGACAGGAAAAAGCACACAAGGTGAAGGAACAAGACTGCTGCTTTCGGTGACAGAAAGCCTTAAGATCAGCTTACCATGTCTGATTATATCCTTAGGAAGGTGATTTCCCTGGAGTTCCTGTGGGTTCAGTGTAGAAAAGGGAGTTTCTTTAGAGGATGGCTAAAAAGGAAATAAAGGGAAGTAATCTAATTTAGACACATGGGCTAAGCAATGTAAATAGGCCTTCACTGTTCTTTACTGCAAAGACCCCTGTGATTAAAGCTTTAGAACACAGTTAATGACCAAGTGCCTGGAAAACCAAAACAATGGTCTGTAAATGCAGAAGTAGCCTTCAGAGATCTCCAAAAGGCCTCGAGTGCAATCAGAAAGACCACGCAAGCCCAGGGAGTAAGGCATGAGCACCAGGGGGATTGGCTGTGTGAAGTCAGTGCCGAGCAAAGGCTGGTGGAGCCGATGACACTTGGAATTTGCTCAGGCTCTGCCTGAGGAGAAAATCAGGAACAGTCCTCCAGCGTACATCTCGTTTTCAGCAGAGCTCCTCCTGCCATTCCCTGCGTGCCACCAGCTCTCTCCTTAACTTCGTTTCTGTCTTGCTCTCTTTTCGCTTCCACCATTATTTGTAAAACTACTACTGAAAATGACCTACATAAATAAATAAATTGAATGAATAAATCATGAGGGAGAGAATGAATGTGTGAGTGTGTAGGTGGATGACACAGAGAACCAGGCTGGTGGGAGCAGCAGGAGCTATCAGTTCATTTGCTGTCAGCAGCAGAGCCCCAGGGAGGGTAAGGACATTAAGTACCTGATTGTGCAAGGTGCCGAGTGCCTTCATCTTCTGTCATTTTTGAAGATAATCAAAAGCATTTCCAGACCTTGCCAGTAGAGGCTTCAAGGAAGGAAGAAGAAGGCAGAAGACTAAACCTGTGATTTTTAGCCTTTGTTTTTTCAGTTTTCAGATCCCTAAGGAATTTTTCCCCCGTAATGAATCTTTTCATAATTACCTTTCATGGAGCCTTTTGAAACAATCAATGGACCCTCAAGGGCCTGTGCAACTGAGTTTCTGGCTTTCAGATAGTGCAAGGCAGGAGAAACTTCCCTTTTGCAAGAGCAAGTCTGGAAGTGTAAATTCAGAGTTTATATTGGTTGCATCCTCTCAGATATGACTTTTTCTCCATGGAAGGCACTCGCTGAGCCACTGGCCCCTTGCCACACCATTGAACCCTGGGACTTTTCTGTATGGGAGCGTGAGGTGAACTCTGCAGTTCAGGAAGGATTTTGATGCTCCTTTGAGATTTGCCACATCTCACCCCAGAGATGAAATGTGCCCGTTACGGTGACAGCTTTGCTCTTCAGGATGAGGCACATACAGCTGGAATTCAACTCATTGCAGAAAGGCATGTGTATTATTAAATGGACAAATTTTGACCAGAAAAAAAAAAGAAAAAAAAAGAGTGGTTTAATTATTGCCGGATCTTGCAATAAGTACTTAGTGCTCCTGACCTTGCAGCAATCCTCCCTTTTTGTTTTCAAAGTAGTTCAAACCTTTGTGTGATATGTCCAGAGGACAAAGTTGTATTATTGTATGAGGTAGACTGGGCAGCTTTTCAAAGAGTGCTTGGAAATGTGTGTTCGTACTTGTGGGTTTTGTGTATGTGCAGTTTCCTCTCACCTTTTCTAAAAACGTGGCTCTTTAGCACTCATCATAGGAGTCTAGGTATCCCTCACAGATGATAAATAGCTGGGTTAGAACTAAAGAAATTGTCTCGAATTTCCCTTCAAAACAAGTGTGGCCTGTTCCTGTTCTCCTCTAAAAGTTTGCCCTGGCACAAACTTTCTCTTCACGGTTGACCACTGGAGGTGTTGTGGGAGATCCAAATGACACGCAGTGCAGCCAGCCCTTGGGTACATTATGCACTCCCCTGAAGAGCACTGGGAAGGAAAATAGGATTTTTCAATTTCTTTTTCAGTATTCAGGGTAGCAGCAGACTTGAGAATAGGATATAGAGGATGAGGTATTGTTGGTTGCTGTGCTTCTGAGAAGATGTGATGTTCTGAATCGATTTTCTCTTTAAACTTGGCTATTGTATATGCAGGAATGGGGAATTACAATAACGAAGCTTGGAATTCATAAATACACTTATAACTCTGGTCGAGTGCAAATCCCCCAGGTGGTGAGGAAGGGGCACAGTGTGCCTATCAGTCACAGGTAGAACAGTCTCCACAGATTGCTCTACAGAGATTGCTCATAATCAGCCATTTATTCAGCTGCAAGATGCTGTTCACATATAAAGTAGGCCAGGATGTCACCTGACTGTGGTTGACAGCCAGTCCACTGACTGAGTCTAGAGCTTATTGCATATGTGTAAGTCCAAGGTTACCTAAGTTAACCCAAGAAGAAGGAGAAAATTAAAAGGAAAATTCAGGCAGTTGCACCAGAAACCTCATTATCATGAATGTGGGAGCCTCCAGAGTGACTTGTGAACATCCCTGCCAGATCAAACGTTATTGCCCCCCATTCCTGCAGAAAATACTGCTCTCTGTAGGACCTGATGGGTCAGCATCACTGGCAAACTGCATGAGCTTGCTTTGTGCCAGGGCTGTGCAGGAGCATAGCCAGCCCTTCCAAGTGGTTTTGAGCCTGTGACTGCGGGCCACAGCTGGGACTGATGCAGGAGCTGTGCTTCTTGTTGCCCTGGAAATGCCACCACCTTTCTGGATCCTTCCTTGCTTTGGACATCTTCTGTCCATCCTCACAGCAGAAAGTCTTGAAGCAATGGATGAAGGGAGTTGTGGCCATAGGCTGGTGTGGGCAGCCAGACAAGTGCTGCCCTGTTAGAGGTTCTGCGCCTTACCTTCTATTCGATCTCTTTTTCAGGTGGCTGAAAACAACAGAAATTAGAAGGTATTTACATGATGCGGAAGCCTCCATTCCATCTTCAGAGGGAACTGAGCCACACAAGTACATGAGGCCTCAGTGACAGTCAGTGTGCCGGATCCTGTAGAATGGAAGGTAGAAGACAAAACACCATACTTGGTGGGATTTCCAGGAGGATTTCTGTACTTAAGGTTCACACTGATTTAAGAGCAGGTGCCTAACTACATAAGCACATTTATAAACCTATCGAGTGTGCATTTGTATGCATAGATATCTAAATATTTACTTTTGTACAGCACTTAGTAAGTCTGAAATAAGGTTTTCTGTCCAGCTCCAGTGCAGAAGCCTGCACGGTCACACAAACATGGCCCTGCCTCTCAGCAGGGGATATTAAGTCTGGCACCACATGGATCTAATGCAGACATTTGTCTTCTCAACCAAAACTGCATGTGGATGCTTTTAAAAATGCTCCCTTATTCAGCTAGAGCAAAAGAAGTGGCGTTAGCACACCACCCTGTCAGTGCCCTCCACTCCTCTGGGTAAGGATTGTCTTCGTGTCCCTGTGTTCAAGACAGCATCCATGGGAAACTCCAGAGGTGGCTGCTCTCCACTCTTTTCCAGGTATACCATTGTCAGCTTCCTTGTATGTTTCTCAACATTTGAATCTAAAAAAGCTATTAAAAATCTTAAAAGGATCGGGGATAACATTTACTTGCTATTTACACACCTATTCCAAGTCAAATAACTCACAGCGCCTCAGCCACCTTGCCTGATAATCAGGACAGCTTATGGAATAGTGTGTGCTTCTCCCTTTCACCTCCACTCTCTCCATCACTGCTGCAATCCAGTACCCAGAGCACTGTCCTGAATACAGATTTTCTTCTTCCTGCTCTGCTTATTTCCTTTAAGGCATTTTTCCCCCTCTTGTGGATTGACAGACTTATCAACACCAGCTAAGATTCATTTATTATGCCTAACATAAGCCAAACAGGATCCTGCCCTGTCGCTCCGTATTCTTTTCTCAGAAAGAAATGGGTTTAGCTGCAATTATTTGCATTGTCTGCTTAAAAATTTAGCAAATGCAATAGTTTGGTAGTCAGGCGTTGCTGTAACCTATTCTGAATGTTAAGTCTATAAGCCAATTCTGCAGCTGCCGGCTTGGATTTTTGTTTTGTTTTTCTTCCTGGCTGTGATGAGACAATATCCCCAGGAAGCAGGGACACAGCAGCACCTTGGGCTGGATGCTGCGCTCCCAGTCTCTCTGTTGGAGATGTGGAGGGGGATCCACACACAGCAGGCCTGCAGAATTAATCCCAGATGCCAAATGTGGAGATCAGTATCACGCGGCAAGGCTTTGAATTTTTCATTTTTCATTCATTAAAAGGCAGTCAAAAAGAAAAAAGCTCTATTCTCATCCTCCTAAGTGCTGTCACACTCGCTCATATGCACACATACACTGTTGCCTTTCTAGTTAATACCAAGGAATGTAATGCCACAGTAAGCAGAGAACTGTACCCAATTTCCTTGGATTATGGAGTATATTTTTATGGATCCAGTTGCAAAAGGATTGTTGCTATTTTTTTTTTGACGTTTTAGTATCTTGCAAAAATATTTCTTCTTTTTTTTTTTCTCTCTGTCCAATTTAAAATCTCCTCTGGCATTAGGCAAAATGTTTCTCTTATTAATCCCCATCAGTATAGTTTGAGTTTGCTGCAGATTCTCTGCTGGGTGTCCTGACTTTCTCCCCCACATCATCACACCCTCTTATTCTGAGTGTGCTTATCTACCTGTAGGAATGCTCTCCTAGGCTACCACAATCTTCCTGAGGTCATGACTCGAGGAGCAGCTATCCATGGGTGGCAGCATGCACGGGCACTCAGAGTCATCCCTTTAATCGGAGGTTACAGGCCACTTTCAAGTGCTGGTGGACAGAGTGCAGGCGAGACTGTCAGAGGTGCCAGCTGAATGCAGAGCAGTCACATGGATATCACCTCTCGGTGATAACAGCAGAAGGAAAAAATGCCTTTATTCACTGTAAAGAACATGGCAAGGCATGCCCAACTCACTCACAGTCCTGAAATTGAGTGGAGAAAAGGAAAGACTTGCATCTCTCTCTCCTTGTTTATAAACCTGTCTGTAACACACTCCAGGGCTCCATGTTCCATTTCTGATAGATGTGCAAAAGCCTGCAGAGGGTCACTTTGTCTGGCTTCCAAGCTAACACAGGGCCATATCTGGGACATCCTGGGGTTATGCTCTTGATATTGGCACATCAAAATATGTGACATCAAAGGATATCCTGCCTGCAGCTTCCCAAAATTCCTGAATGGCTTTTATGGAAGATTGTACCTTTTTACAGAGTGTGTCACCGATAGACAGCAGTGATGCTGTCACTCTTAGGGAAGTGACAGTGTTCCTGCCTCAACAGCTTGTTCACCTTGGTGTATGTGTTCTGATTTAAAAGAAACCATCTTAAAGAAATTCTCTCCGTGTATAACTGATATTGGAACATCAAGGACACAATTATAATTCTGCTCACGTGGAAGGGAAATGTTAAAAAATAACCCTTCAGCCCATTCCTAGTATTTTCTATTTATCATTCCCCAAATGTACACTTTTAAAATTGTGATACTTGCCTAAGATCTTTCTGAAGTGTTGAGTTTTGGGGTTTTTTCTCCATTAGCCCTCTCTCTGCCATCAGGCAAGTGACTTGGGAAAGTCCCCACAAGTCACTCGGGAGCACTCCTTGAACATTTGGAGTTAACAGAGCTGCACTCATCTTTGGCGAGAGCTGTCTCTGATCTTCAGGACATGGGAAAGTGCACACAGGGCATTCTAGTCCTTGCAGGCAGATGTTTGTTCCTGTGAAAAAAACCATCCTCATGGCACAGGAAATCTGTCCCAGGAATCTTAGAACACGCAAGTCCTTGAGCTATAGACTTCTAGAAACAGGGAAATGAGGGAATATGCTTTCCCTCTACTTCTAAACTCGTGTAGGCATCTGAGTTTGGCCATTATTGGATAAAAATGTGTTGAGCTAGATAGACTACAGGTCTAACTGAGTGGGATATTTGTTATTGGAAGTGGTGGTATTTATTATTTTGGGATATTTGTTATTAGAAGTGGTTACTGTCTGAAAGAACCAGCTGATCAGGAAACCATTTTTCATGCGTTTTTTTTTTTTTTGCATCTCCATTGGCTTCAGCCACAATAATGGGTCCCAGGTCAGAATTAAGCCAGTGGCTGAGAAGCATTTTTTCAGTACAAGCAAGAGTTTTCTGTTCTGTTCAAATTGGTTGGGTCCACTGAATAGCCTCTATAATCTATTTCAGCACTAAGAAGCAAGTGTAAGGCACATATTGGGGATGACATGTTCTGTCATGGTCAAAGGGCAGCAGATGGAAATGAAAGTTGGTGGAGTAAATAGTTAGGAGAAGGTGCTTGTCATATAACAAACAGAAGTGACTCATGCAATGTCCCCTTCCCCCTCCAGCTGTTACATGAATCACCTCACCTGTGTCCAAGGAAAGGTCAAACCAATTTCTCAGTTCTTGGAAGAGTTTTCAATTTAAAAGTACTGCAGGATCATGACATTATTTAGTATGAAGAGTTGTACGAGCTCTTACTCAGTGTTAGCATGGGGTTGCAGTACAATTCTATTAGAACTCTCTCGATTACACTGTGTGATAAACATACATCTCGACTAGCTCTCACTGCCAACGCAGATTTTCCTTTTCCAAACTCCTTTGGTGCTCTCTCTTGCTCTTCCTCGTTATTTTTGATTGTTTGGCTTAGAAATAAAGAGTGAGGAGATGGAGGAAACTACACTTTTTGCTGGAGGAAGAAGCGTAGCCTCGTTTTAAGAGGATGAGGAATTGGGATTAACAAAGAATTAGTCTTCATGGTTTCAACTGCAAACTCATCCCAGTTAGGCTAAGGGGGACATTCATTCTTTTTTGCTTCTCCCTCACATTTGGGCTCTACTGTCTTCTCCTCTGTATTATTCAGAACCTAAAGGGAGAATAAGTGCTGCTCTGGAAAATTTCAACTTGTCAGAAGTGACGCAGTGTTGGTAGCAGGAAGGGTTCTTTCATCCCATCGCCTGGCTTTTCCATGACTCTCCTCCTGTTCCCAGCCCCATTTGTTTCCACATTACATGCTTGTTACCAGGAAGAATACAGGAAGAAATTAATCCTAGTATGGATTTCTTTCAAGGTACATTTCTCTCATTCCCATTTTGGCTTGATCTTCTGTTAACTGTCATAAGATAAAATCAGACAGCTTGACATTTTTATTGTGTTCTCCACACAACAGGTTGGGTTAACCTGTGTCGGATTCCCATTTGTAGCTTACCCAGCTAATTTATGTGGAAAATACCAGCTCTCTTGCCCTAGCTTGGATTTGAGTTTGACTGAGTTTCCTCAGCATAAAAGCAAACCTCATTTCCAAATGAAGACACGCTTTTTCCCCTTCTGAAGTAGTTTGTCTTCCTGCATAGATGTAATATGAAGGAACATATACATCCTTCTGCTCTTTCATTTTCCCCTTTTCAGTTGTACACTCAAAAAGCAGGGGGTGAATGGAAAGGAGATGTCCTGGCAAATCTGGTCACTGCCATTGCCATACCTGTCAAATTAATTAGGAGGCAGTGAACCTTTTAAAATGAGATGTTTAGATTCTGTACATAGGAGCATGTTTGATTTTTATAACAAAATCCACCTTTTTCTGTCTGCATCTCATGCAAGACTGCACCCATCCTGGGAAAATCAATTGAAGGGTTTCTATGTTATGAAACATAGGCACTTCTTTTTTAATTATTGCACTCAGCTTAAGGCTATGCTTCTCTGTGACTGGCTAACCTGGATCTGTTATAACTCCATTACAACTCAAAATTCAACAGCATTAGCAGTTTTCATCACACTAAATGGTTATTGGAAATGCTTGTGCTGAGTCCGACTCCAAATATAACTAAAGCAACTAAAATGTAGCTCTTCCTATTGATTATTTAGCCTGAATACAAATTAATAAGGATGCAATCCTCCATGTTTATGTTTTAAAAGAATTTATTTGCTTGTTTGTAGGAGCCAGAAAGTAAGTTGAGGTGAATGAAGTGGAAAGAGCACTTTTGCTCAGTGAACTATAGGCTTGAGATTGAACAAAATCATTGACAGTTTTACCAGAGAGGGTTTGCAGATGCCCATCAAAATGTCTGTACACAGACTGGCCCTGCAGCATGGGAGCAGCAGAACGCACTGCCACAGGGGAGATCTGGCTGGGTATTTATACCATGCTCATTGCCATGGTAACAGAAAGGCTTATGAAATGCAGACATTACATACAGAGGTGTTTGTGCTTTCCTGCCTCTCTCACACTCACCCTTTCCTTCCCCCCAACCCTGGGGCTTTTATGGATGCTTTTATAGTGAGGAGGCCCAGTGTCAGCCAGCAACTTGCATGGACTCCCAAAACCTTGGGATCTCTGGGCTGGACTGGTCCAGTGCCTTCTGGAGTGTGCCTTTAGCACTGGACCCTCCAGTCCTGCAGTGATCCACCAGTCACAGGTGCTCCCGAGCCCCTCAAGTGTGCCTGGCCGCTTCAGGGAGTGGTGGGAAGTCCTTCAGCAACATCTGAAGGTCATAGCTGTGGAGAAGGATCACCAAGACTTGACTCATAGCGTGCCTCCTGCCTCCCCAGGGATGCAGGGAATGGCAGCCATGGAGTGGGAGGTCCCGAGCTCAGAGTTTGGTGGTGGGCTGTCTTCCAGGAGCTGAGAGTGGTTTCCAAGATCTGGACCAGCACACACCATGGATCCCCTATTACTTACACAAAACACTTTCTCTTTAAGCATCCACATGCTAGGATCATTCAAGATGGGAGCTCTTCCTCCTGTGGTCACATCTGGCACTGACTGTGTGAATTTTAGGTAGGTATTAATCATGCTTTTGCACCTCCATACCTCACTGGCATGTCGTGCCACTTTTTTTCATCAATATCACTGTAATGTGCCTGGACGCTTATCAAATGAAACCAATAGCAATAAAAGTACCCTAGCTGACTTCAAAAATAAATGAGTCTTTTTCTGCTTCTGTCTATAAAAGAGATCTACCCTAAGAGCTGGGTAATTGGTAAGCTCTGGCCCTCTGAGCTCACATCTATATAATTTGCAAAGCTGGGTTTAACATGGTGCTTCAAGTTAATGTGCTGACACAATCTAATTTTCTAAAGAAAAAGGCTGACTACAGGTCTTCAGAAATTCTTAAAAATGTTCTGCTTAGTCTTACGGCAGTCTGTTGTACCAGCCAAGAAAAATGCAAGACCAGGTTTTGGGTGTTTTGGAGCAGTTAAGAGTCAGGAGTGCTGCCGAAGGAAAGGGAAGTTACCTCTTGCTTCCTGTGAACATCTTCTCCACGCTATGAAATATTGCTCACTCTCCTTGGCCAGATGAAGAATTTATAAATGGCAGGGAAAACAAGAATCCAGGAGACTCTGGAATTGGGAATTTTGATGTCCAAATGGTGCATTTCAATTCCAGTATATTGTTGTTTTTATGAATTTGTCAGTCTTTTGATTTAGAAATGGTTGCATTGTTAACATAGTACTTCTTTTGCTGTAGCTACACACTTAAGTAGGCATGATACAACACCCAGAATTGCTGCCTAGAGATACAGTATTTTGTACACAGTATGATTTCTAATTGCTTGAATAATACTACACAATGGAATAATTTTTTACTCAATGAGAGCTGTTTCTCACTGCTTGAGATATAATAACCTCTTGGGAAGTCACGGAGCTGCAAACTGTAATGATCTATATAGAGCATTTTTGCTCAGTCTCTACTCTTAAAATGCTCAGCATTCACTAAAAAATGAATCAGGAGAAGCTGGTAAAATAAGTCGCAGAAACAGAATGAGATGGCTCTTCAGAATTATATATAGAAGGCTTTTTAGACACCCACATCCCCTATATTAAAAACAGTGATTCAGAAAATCAGCCAGCGGATTCCTGAACCAAAGTATTGTGTGTGATTTTTGCAGTCCACATTTAAAGAGACGCATTGTTTACAAGAATGAAATGGATATTACAAGGCATTTTTGCAATACAGCTGCCTTGCAGTGTAGTCTCTTTACTTGGATGAAATGATGCTAGTTTTAATTTACCAGTTTAATTTGCTATATGCATCTATGCATTTATAAAAACAGATTTTCTTCTCAGAAATATATATGAAACAATTCACGCAGAAATGTACGTGGTAATATTAAATAAACAGAACAGAGTGAGCCTGAAAAGAGTAACGAAGTCACACACCTGATGCCTGCAGCAAAGGACTGGAGTTGGGAAGATATTGTGGTTAAACCTACCTGCAAGTCAAGTATTTGCCATCCAAATCCAGAATCCCCTTTTTGAAAGGATGGAAGGGGCTGACAGCAGCCCAAACTCCCTGCATCACTCTTCCAATCCTCCTTAAAGGTGAGGGGCCACTGGAAACATTTTGGTTTGTTGGTCAAACCACAGTGGCAAATGTTAGTTTAACTTCCTGTCATGACCTGTGGAATTGAGATAAATGGGAGGTTCCTGAAATGATGCCACCTACTCCCCTGGCATGGGATGTCCCAGGGCCGGGGAGGTGCCTTGGTACCTTCGTGCCAAGGACCTAGCTGGCATCAGGTCCTGGTACAGGGGCAGCAGCTGCCCTGGACCCACCTCCTAGTAAGGTTTAGGATGCAGTCCAGAGTAGGAGCTGCAATGTTATTTAGAAAGCTGCAGCTTTTCTTATGAAGGCATTCTCACTTCTTACCAAGCAGTGAGACAGATCAGAGCAAGAAGTCTCCTGCTGCAATACACAGGAAACCATAATGGACAGGAACCTCATCAGGGGAGACCCACAGACCCAGACCAGGGGCTGAACTGCAACTGCTTTTTGCACAGGGAGCAGGGGAATTGTGTGTTCTTTCTCTTTCCTTCCTCCTCGTTCATGGCAGGGTGAGAGCTGCTGGTCCAGTACAAGTAACACCAGTGGTGGCTCTGCAGGTTTCGTAGGCACTTCCACAGACTGGAAGCTAAGGCAGTGCCAAATGCGAGCTGATACCTTGTGAATGGTCATGTGCCCTGAAACAATTTTATATTGGTGTGTATTGATGAGCCTACGTCTATTTTTCAATAAAGTTCTTAATGTTATTGACCCACCTACCCGGGAGTGTGAGCCCAGACTGCAAAACTCCGAGCAGATTGACAGCTTGGCACCGAGGGTGGGGACTCTGCTTTCCCAGATGGAGAAGCTGCTGTGCAAGCGCTGCCAGCCCTGACGGCAGCTGCCCAGGGGGAGGCGAGAATTCCCCAGATGGACTGCTCCTTGCTCAAACCCTGCTCAAAAAACACCAGAGAGAGGAACTACCTACTGCAGAAACCTTCCTTCCCCACCAGAGAAAACAGCATAGGACCTTCTTGAATGCACTTGCCCAGCTGAGTGCTTGATTTTTGTCCTGAATTATATTCTAGACTCAGTATGGAGCAGCACTGATGGTGGCTGTGCATGTTATACAGGCATGTGAGTAGAGTGAAAGCTGAGTAATGATTCTAAAAAAGATACACCCTAAGGACTTTTTAGGCTTTAGGGGTACCTAGTGGGACTGAAGAACTGTAGCTATGTATCTCCTTCCTGGCTCCTCTGCTAGAAGAGCAGTGGAGGAATTTTCTAAAGTATCAGTCAGTGTTTCACCCACTGCCATCTATGATCTTTTTCTGGACAGAATAAATAGTGGGAAGGGCTTTTCTGGATGGAAATTGAGAGTAGCTCTAGTACTTCAGAGAAACAACAAGCCTTTGTTTCCTTTCCAGTGTTAGCAAGGAAGAGAGGTCTGCTGTATAGGGTATGATATAAGTAAAAGTAGCTGTCATACAGGATAAAGGTTAAGAATAAGGTACATATTCACAATACCTCTGTGTGCTCTTTCAGACTAGAAATCAGTGCTGTGCCATCTTCTGAGCTGATGTGGAGATCAGGCTTTGCTGGGCACCAATACAAAGGGAGAGACTGTAGCACAAGGGCAGTTACTGGCAGAGTTCCCATGGACGTTAAGGAAAGGCAGGACTCACACCGAAGGAATTTGAAGCAGTCGGTTTCATTTCGAGTGTGGCCTCTTGTGTGCTATTTCTCCACTGCTTTTCAAAACTGCAGAAAGGATTGTCCTGCATGCCTTCATTCCAGAGGAATTTATTCCGGAATAAAGTCACCCCACCACGCATTAGCAAGACAAGGCTTCCTGCTCAGTCCCCTTCCAGCCTGTCAGGCCTGTGCTGGAGTAGCCTGCTTTTAAAGGAAGTGGGTGACCCAGCCAGGGATTGACTCTGCAAGGAACTGCCAGCAAATGGAACAGCAGCTCAGCCAGTATGGCCCAGTGAAAGCAGCTCAGGTAGGTTCTGAGATGGTCATCTGGGTACGAGCAGTCCAGGGCAATTTCAGGAAGCAATGGGCTAAGTCCGCACTGGTGACAAAGACAGTGAGACAAAGATGGTGAGTTTTATTCTGTTGTTGTCACTTGGGGAATTAGAGCCCTCAGAAGTGGCACCAGGAAGAAATGAAGCATCAGCCCTCAAAGAAGGCTGTGTTTGAGGCAAAGGAGATTCCTCTAATAAATCTCTCACCATCTCTCTCAGATTGTGACAGCCTGTCACAAGTCTGCAACACTTTTCTCTAAAACTCCACGCAACCCAGAGCTGGAAAAACAGCACTTCCACAAAATGCACGAGGTCCTGCAGGTGACGGTTGCCTGATCCGTCCTACGGGGAATACCCCGTGGGGATCCCGCAGTGTGGGATGTGTGGGGAGGGTTGCCTTTAACACTGGGCTCTGGCTGTGGGAGCTGCCCGGTGTGGGGCATTGTGCGGGGTTGTATAATCCCAATGAAAGACCTTATTGTGATGGGTGCTGCTTATGGCATAGGGAATTGTTGTGAGATTTCCAGGCTGAAGTCTCCTGTTAACACTATCCCAGCACTGTGCTGTTTGTGCAGAGATTGTGCTGTGCTCCCTTAAGGAGCTTTTGGAAGACAATCCAAGTGAAAGATGAGTATGCTGGAAAGGAAAAAAGAAAAGAAAACCGGCATATGGGTTGCAAAAGTAGAGGTATGCTGGAAACCCCACCATCTTGTACTCTAGCCTTTCTACAGTGAAGCATTACATCCATTGAGCATAGCATTTTCCTTTCTTCTTACCCAGCAATTTTGTATTTAATGGTAAGTGCCTGAAGAATATTCATGCATATTTAAATTAGGAAAAAACCACAAAGTTGATAAAGCCCAGTGTGGACAGACTGGAGCATTAGAGAAGAATTCAGGAGGCTAAACAGAAAAGATCAAGACCTGAATAGGACTAAAAATGGTTTAAACCTATGTCTGGACTACCAAAATATCAACTGTCACGTTAGATCACTTTTCAGAGATTTGGAAGCAATACAAAGTTTCCTCTGTTAGTTAATTACTCCCTGAACTGTCCACTACAGAGTTTCTTTCATTTCCTCTCCCAAACATCTGGCAGCAGATACTGCAGAAGCCCACAGTCAGCAGGATATGCAAGCAGGGGCCTAACTTTAGTTCATGAGTCATCTCCGTGGCTCCAGTGGGACAGTTCAGGTGGTTAAAGTTAAGCATGTACTTAAGTACTTTGCAGAAATGAAATGGATCTGTGCCAGAGGGAGGTTGCTGCCTAGGTGGGAGCTGGTCGTTTGCGTGTCCTTAACCATTTATAAAAGGGATTTGTATAAAAATTAAATAATTAAAAGACACCCCTCTGCTGTGAGAGCAATGATTCCTGATTTTTAAAAGTGGACCCCTGTCAGCCTTTACAGTCTCTCTCAGCCCCCCTGTTATTCGAAGCTGTTAGTTGGAAATGCTTTGATCAGGTTCAGCAGAGCAGGGAGTGATCGATCATCCTCACCTTACCCAGCTCCGTGAGCCTGCAGGGCATGGAGAGACAACCCCTGCTCCAGACACAGGATACCTGCTTTGTTACAAATGTTCTGCTTTTCTGGTAGCCACAGTTCAGCTGCTGACCCAGAGCTGTGTTTGCAGGCAAAAAAGTCACTCTGTGGAGTCACCATCCACAAGCAGCCCTTCCCACTGCACAGGCACGGAACCAGAGCGCTTCCTCTCCCCCATCCAAATGTTTGTGGAGCTTAAAAAATCCTTATTTTTAAAAATTCCATTGGGAGCTCTTCTGTCCAGGCCACGGTGAGCGCATTCTCTGGAGCCTTGATCACCACAAGGCCTGCAATTAATTCTGCTCAGGCTGTGGTCCTGTCTCCACCACACCCCAGGTGTTTGCCTTCCCCTGGCTCCAGTGCCACAAGCCCAGCCACAGGTAGTGGCTCAGGTGGGCTTTGGGCTTCATGGTAGTAGAGCTCATGCAGAACACAAAACTTGTATTATTGTACCTATACAGGGGCTGTATGATGCTTCTGAATAATCCCTTTAATAAAACCAGATAGTGATTTGTAGCTGAAAGAATGGCTTCAAAACTCTGTAAGAGTATCTGTGTCACCAGTAATTCCTTTTTTTTCTGAACATAAAAAATGAAAATCAACTTTTGCCAAATAGAGAGCAATTTTTCCTAAGCCCTAATATCTGCGTAGTATTTCTCCTTGCACACTTTTCCCAACCTGTCAGAATCGTAAGACTGAAAATTATAAAGCAAACAGCTTTGCTAGAAAATGTCAGGCAGCCACACATTTTTCAGAGGAACGGAGTCTACTTTATGCCGGGTAGCATTGTTTGAAATTGAGTTTTCAAAGTGCACAATTTTTCATTTCCAAGTCAAGGCTAATGGAAAAATTTCACTTCCAAAGGTGAGATATGGAGCAACTGAAAACAGGGATTTAGAAAAGAACTGCCATCTCAGCAATCATTTTGAACATTAGGATCATTTGACATTTTAAAACTGGTGGCAGTGATTCACTTATCAGAGGGACTTAACTAGGATTTGTGTATATGTCTTTCAAATACTAAGTGTAAATCATCGGTCTCCCGTGTCTCTGTTTTCTCCTCCACAGGGTCTCTCTAAGCTCTCAGAGTTTCTCTCATCCTTTGAATCATCATGCGAAACGGACTTTAATATTTACTCCCCATCCAGCATGGAGCAAACTTTTCCTTCCTTCAGTAGTTTTAGTCTGTGCCTAGGGAGCATGGAGGCAACTTCCTGGGATGGAGGCACCGAGCTCCTGCCACGTGAAGGAGTCTCTGCTCCTACTTGCCTCAGCCTCAGAGGCTGAGGTCGTGCACGTGAAAGGCAGATTGTTGCAAATGAGTTAAGAAAATGAGCACGAAGGTGAGTAACAGCATTGGAGAAAACTACAGAAGAAAGTTTTGGGTTGACATCTTTAAGAGAAGTCAGCTCAGAGGATTTTTTTTCACACAGTGCATGGGAAGGTTGCTTTGGCCAGATCCCGGGGAACGGATGCAGGGGAGCATTGTCACACACTAATGCCCTCCTGCTGCTAAGCAAATATCATGGCCTTTATTTAAATACACATGCATAATAAATCTTTGGCAAACAACTCACGAAAACTACCAACAGTTTCCTTGAAATTAAGAATATGCGAGTGTTTCTCCATTGCAAGAAATTTTTAGTGCAACAGCACTGCTCTACTTGAAGAGCCTTTTCCAGTCCTGCCACACAATGAATTCCCACCTTCCACTGAAATTCCTGCTAGAAAAAACTGAGTTGCAGCCTGCTGTCCTGGGCTAGGGTGCTGTCTGATTTAATTTCAAGGCAGGCAGAGGAAAAAATATGGGAGAGGAGCAGCATTGAAAGGGCACATGGAAATGACCTACCATGGCAAAGGAGAAGAGTGGAATCAAGAAACAAGGCCATTTTCTCCACAGGATCATCGTCTGCACCATTTAAATACACATGTAGTCCTGGCAGACATGCTTCCTGCTTGTTTTGACTAGAGGAAATAAGGTAGCAGGGAATATAAAAGTGTCAGGCAAAAGGACCTTTGTCAAACTACAGCTTGTACAGCTGTCCCTGGAGCAAGACTAGGCTGCCCAAAGAAGACTACAGAGGAGAAAAAGTTAGTATAGTAGAAGAAATCCTTCTTTCTGCTCCTAGTATCTCTTTTCCCTTCCCATACCTTTCCCCAGACTCTTCTGTCCTGCTTTCATTCCTTACAGTAACCTAAAAAAAGTTCTGGTAGCTTGACACTAATCTTGTCACCATTTCTTGTGCAACTGAGTGAAGAGTACAGCCTGAGCAAGAGAGCTGAGCATCACACAGCAGAGTTTGGAATTAGCCTTGCATATCCTGGGTTTCCCCTCCTGTTCCCACCTTGTCCCCATTCAGGTGCTTCACACAGAATTTATCTATAGTCTGGTCTCACGTGCTGCTGCCAATGAGCTTTTGTTTTAGCAGTCATTTATCTATGATCCAACAGGCTCATAGACTTCATAAAGCTTCTTTAACAAAGCATTTTACTTTGCATTAGCCAGTGATTGTTTAATAGCAGCCAAGATGTGTTCTCTTGAAACACATACCTGAACTTGCACGTCTATTGTGTCTGCCACTTACAGAATCACAGCAGTCTGCTGGATTACTGGTCCCTAAAGACCGAGTTTATCACTCCAACCACTTGAAAATGCTTCTAGAGGGCAAAGGCTTTTCTCCGGGCCAATTACTTACCTAATGCGAAATTTTCTGAGGATCACTTTTATTTAGAGAAGAGGTCAAGAAAAGAAAACTGGCTCAAAAAATTACTTTTAAATTGCTTTGTGTGAAAGGAATGCAAGTGTTTGATGCAGCAGTCATATTAATGTGCTTGGTAACTGTCTGGAACAGGAAGGGAATATAAACAAATTATTTCATACAGTGTAGTTCTCTCTGTCTGAGAGGAAGTGAAACTGCAGTGACACCATTTAACCCTTGCAGGATCAGGTATTAGCAGCCTGGTTTAAATGACAGCATTGTTTTGCATGTTTTCTCATCGAGGCAAAGGGACATGCACTCTTCTTAAAGAGAAAGGAGCTGTCAGTGTATGCCTACCTATTTCCAAAGATGTTACAGGAGGGCATGATTTTACAAAACCAAGTAAATGTTGTTATTCAATGGCCAGTTGTGACCCCTCATTGAAATAAAAGAGCAAATGAAGCCAAAATTTAAGGAGGGAGAAGAACTTGTTGTTAAACATCTATTTTACACTTTCATGAGCATCTCAGACATATTAAGAATAAATGCAATTTGAATAGATGCATACTATTTCGTAAGATAATGCGAGGGAAGTTAAGCAATCTGTGATGAAGTGTGACTCGCTGAGGAGTGTTTATTCCCATTAATATGCTAAATAGCCTATCACCAGCAGCCCCAAAGTGTGTGAGTCGAAATCAGCAGTCAAAACCTTTTGCTGAAGGAAATAAAATGCACAGACATCAAGGTCAAGCACGACAGGTACCACTTCTGCTGCACAAAAGTCCAACCTGTGCACTCTGTTGACAAAACATCCCTACTGCAGGTAAATGGACAAACCTTTGTGTGTCTCTGCCACAGCAGAGATCCAGCCCCTGGAGGGAAGGAGTGCTGCCAGTGTTGCCAGCGTGACCGTGTCTGCACAAGGGGTTTCTTCTGGCAGCAGAGAGGCAGCTCTGCCTCTTTATACCCCCAGGAGATGGAGGCGTGCTGGCAGTTCCTCACAGCTGGCAAAACTCTGTATCAGCGGCCTGGGCTTCCACACTGAACAGAACAGACTATTTCTGAGCAATTATTGCCTTGAGGGTTTACACAGCCCTAAATGTAGATTGATGTTCAGGAGAAAAATCGAGTTGCATCCACCTTTGGCTTTAGAGGGAGCCAAATAACATTTTGCTAAACAAAAGAATACATCTGAAGATGCTAATGGCAAAAGAAACCAAAACAACCTTCATTACAGGTGTCAAGGCTTAGCTGAGAAGGGGCAGCTGTGTGGTCAGCATCACACTGCAGAGAAATATCTGCCCCAGTCCAAAACAAAGCTGAATTCGTGGCAGTTTTCTTCTTCTTTCAACAGCTTTTTGGTTTTCAGAGAATGGAATGCAGTTCCTTCTTTCATCACTACCTTTCCCTTGGAGTCTGATGCAATTTTTAGTTATTGCTTTGGGATGAGAATTGCTTATGATTCTGCAAACTTAGAGAAATACGTTACTCACATTTCCTCATCCTTCAGGTCCTGGGAGAGAATGGTGGGATTCCTCTGGCCGAGTGTCCCCTCCTGCAAGCCACCAAAGGCTCTCTGCAGTGTCACCTGGAAAAAAGCAGGCCCTCATAGGGCATGCATGACTTGCTCATTTAAAAAGAGTTGCCTATGGAGAATTTAGCCTTTTAAAATTTCAGAGAAGTATTTATCATCTCTAGCTGTGTGTATCTACACCAGGATGGGATGAACTGCATCCTTAAGGGGCTTGCTCCTCTACAGTTGACTCCAAAGGGAACCTTGCCAGTCATGTCAGTGCCCCTGTCTATACTGCAGAAGTCTAAGGTTCATAGAGACCAGTTTTGTCCCAAAATGTCCTTCCATGTCAGCCTTTTCAGTCACACCACTGCACGGGCCTCATGCTCAGAGTGTGCTCCCTATTTCTGTAATTCTCATCCGACATCCCTGGCTGTGTTTGACAAGAACCCAGGTGCTGTCTGTCCGGCACACAGAGGTCTCAGCTCTTCAGGGCCACCCCTGCAGCTAATGGGACTCATCTGCTAATTGAACACTTCCTTTAAGGCTGCAGGGAGTGCCAGCCTTGGATGGGAAGGCCGTCGCTCTAACAGTGTGACAATAAGATGGAGCAGTGGCAGAAGGCCATGTCACCCGTCCCACGCGCTCACAGCGTGAGCCCAGCTCCGTGCTGGTGTAACGCCAGGTGTGGTTTGACATTACAGCAACAAGCCTGTCTAACCACTTGCTGCAGCTGAAAACTCCCCCTCTGCTGTGCCCAGCGCCTGTTCCCACCCTTCCTCCTCCTCGTCCTCCTCCTTGCTGGCACTGGGAATTCTCCTGGGAGCCAGGTAAACTCACCCTTCAGAAGAAGGGATTTTCTTTCTCTCCTTTGGTCTCCCTGGTCTGGCTCACATCAGTATCTAAGGAGCGCTGGTGGGGAGGGCAGGAAGGCACAGATGAGGCCACAAGGATGGAAAAAGACAGGGATTGTCCTGGCTGAACCTCCAGGGAGAGGTTTTCTGTCAAGGCTCAATACCTTTCAGTCAAAGCTTGCTCAGGACAAGTTACCTTACCTTGGGTGATGAGAAGTAACATGTTCAACTCCAGTAACTTTATATTTACCTTGAACTTCTGCTTCCCAGCCTCATAAAACATGAGAGCATTTCATTTGAAATGCTGCTTGTTAATGTGCTAGATGTGCTTCCATCAAGCATGGGGAGCCTTCTTCTTTAAGGCAGAGATAACAGGTAGAGTTCAAAACCCTGAGGCTGCTACCTGTTCATCTAGTGCCTCTTCTGCTTCAGAGCTTGCACTGGCAGGAGACAGAGCCTTCAAACCTTGCCTGGGCTGTCACCTCAAAGTCCACCTGCCTCCAAAATGGCAATACAGCAGAGTCAGCAGGGGAGCCATGAAGCAGCAGTGATCACCAGAACTTTCTTCAGCTGAAATGGGTTGTGGTTTTCTGAGTGCCCTTAACACTAATTTATGATTAATCCATAACCTTTTCAAGTAATTGTCTCTTTATCATTTTTTTCATTCTTGGCATTAGAAAAGGAGATTAGTTTGATTATTTCGTGTAATTTGAAATGGTCACCATTCTGTGGCCTCTTTTCATCTCCTGTTTCTTGTTTCTCCAACAATAGACCAGCACAGTGGCTGGTGAGAAAACTACATTCAAGAGCCAGAGCTTAGTTAAGTCAAACCTAAGTCATATCCCAAGGATCTCAAATTAGAGATCCTTCAACAAAAAGGCAAATGTGGGAACAAAGACCATGCTGAGTTAGAAAAGCTTCTTTTGTTATGGTCATTTTCATGACCACCACGATTTCTCTTCCCTGATCCAAAGAGACCAACACAAGGCCAGGGCTGGGTCCTTTTTCTTGCTAAATGAGATGTCCCCATTTTTCTCTATGCATCTGATAAAGCCAGCTTGAAAGAGTTCTAACCAAAGTCATTTGCCAGTGCTCGGTTCTCTGGCAGCCCCGAGGAAAAGAGCACCTGTCCCTGCTCTGCTTCCCCAGAGCTGCTCTCTGCAGTGGTGGGGAGGCCCTCCCAAGTCTCACCTCCCTCTGGAAGATGACATAGTCTGGGTCCTGCCCCTCATCCCAGGAGGTTCCTCTCAGGTCCCTCGTTGCCTGGCAGCAGCTTCTGATCACTCCTGAGCAGCACATCCGCATCCTCCTCAAGAGCAGTTGCCATCCTCAAACCCTCCAGGCTGTCCTGATTTTCCTATACCACTTATTAATGTTTATAATAGCAAAATAATTGGGCCTGCTGAGTTTGTAATGAAGGCACATTTTTAACTGCTGTAATCAAAGAACTTTCAATTGGATTAAGACTTTAGTGTCCTAGTGGTTTAATTACAGGCCCAGGTAAGCAAATAAGCTTTGGGTTTACTCCTGTCTTTCAGACAGGCCACAGCAAAGTCTTTGTGCCCACTTGTTATCACTGAATATCTGGCACTAATTGAGGGTTGAACCCCAGGGGCCAGGACTCCTACGTGGCATCCCAGGCAGTGAGAGTCAGCCCCAGACAGGCTCAGCTCCCAGGGTGAGACACCACCAGATGTACTGAGTCAACATGACAAATATCAGTGGAGAATTCCTTAGGAGGAGGCATCATGTGAAGTAAAAGGTTGATCTGAAGGGTGTGCAGCTTGACAAATGCTCCAGGTCAGCACAGCCACTGAAAGGTGGTGTCCTCCTCTCCCCTTGCTCCCAGTCGTCATTCTCAGCTGCCTCCTCCCCTCTCCGGCAAAATTGGTTCTATATCCACATGGCAAAGTAGCATCAGGAGGCTGATACAGTTAAAGGCAACCCTTTTTGTTTCTTTCCTTTTTTTGCCTCTAGGAACTGCACAAATATTTACAATGGCATGGTGAAACAGGGAGCCCAGGGACAGGGACAAGATGCTGGGGGTGAGAGGAACCACTTAAGAGTGATGGGAGCATCGGAATCTGTCTGCTTAAATGTTGGTCAAATTAAATCCTAAGGAGAAAGGTGAGAATGACTAAGTTTAAAGGTGGTTATTAAGCTTGAGTCCTATAAAGACAAATAATTATTTCTGCACTGCACCTGTGGAAAGGGCAATGCATTTCAACAGCTTTAGAAAATGTGGTCTGTCAAACTGGCTTCAAACAGTCCCCGGTGAGAAACCTCCTAATCTGGGGCATGGTGAGACGTCGCACTACAAAGGAGGTCTGAGCAATAAGCAAAACACATGGGGACTTCAGTTTCAGTTCTGCTTTGGCTCGTTTGCAGCCCAGTCCTTTTCTAGTTGCAGCCTTTGAACTCCTCCCGAGCGCACTCAGGGACTGGTTGGTAGGCAGGATGTGCTGCGACTGCCAGAGAGATTAATTGGAAGAGAAGTGTAGATCAACACCATCAGCTGCACACACACACACACGTATCAATTTAACTACTCCAATTTAGACAAGATTGAGATAAATTGGTACAATCTTCCTTCTGGACAAGGTTAGAATGTAGATGCTTTCAGCTTGTCAGGTGCAAAACCAGACAAGCTACAGCACCATCAGGAAAGGGAAAATACGTCTGTGGGTCTATACCAGTTATAAAAGTGCTATAACCAAATAGGTATAAAAATAGGTAGGGGCTGCCCATATTTTTGCAAAAATTACATCTACATACATCATACTAAGTTTAATTTTAGCTGATAGCATTTTTCTTGTAGAAAAGGGGTTGTTTTATTTTACTGTGAGGTGTTTTATCCTCATCTCTCTGGGATGTGTCTGCTTTGATGCCCTATTGCAACCACTAAAAAGCTGTGAATTATTTCGGGATCACCAGGAGTTCACATTAAAAGATAAACCTCAATGCAAAAAGAATTTAACAAATGCAAATCTGTAGTCACTGAGTTTTGATTGTTATGTAATTCCCAAGGTTTCGTGGACATCCATATTATATTTACTCAGTTTAGAGGTAAGAAGTACAGACAAAAAAATTATTATTTAAAAGAGAAAAAACCAACAAATTGCCTTGACTAGGCTAAAGCATGCATGAAAGAATCTAAATGCAATTTATCTTCATTAGAAAGACTCAGCATTGAGACATGGGTTCTCTGCTGCTGATCATACTGGAATTATTCCAGCTCCATTTTCAGATATTGATGATAATGATACTAAATTATATTTTATAATTACAACCATGATATTGTGTTTGTAAAAATTTTATTTAACAGGTTAAAATTACAATCTAATCTTATTAGCAAATCATCATCTTTGGTCTGTCTTCAAAGGAGGCAAATGGAGTAAAAGCTAAAAGGTGGGAGATTCACCTGTCCAAAGGTAAATGTGTTGCCTTTTCAGAGAGAGGCTCTTTGGCTGCCTTTAGGCAGCACAGAGGTGGCTGCTGTGGCAATGATTGCCCTTGGTCTAGAGCAGCCCAAACGAACCTATTTTGCCACTTTTTACACTCCTAAATGTACACAGGGACACCACCCAATGGTTTATTTACTCAGGAAATTTGAGCAGACATCAGACATTAGTCTTTCCAAGAAGAGAGAAAAACCACAGTTTTGTCAAATGTGACTGAAAAGGGGAAATTATGAGGGAAGCAGCTGCTCTGCCTGACCTCTGTAAGTGCTGCACAGGGTCCACAAACGCATTTAGGGGGAAAGGGAAAAGCGGCGTTCGCTAAATTGATTTATTTGTGTCAGCTATGCCATATAAACATCCCAGCAGTTATTCCCAGATTATTTCTCTTAACAGAGCGATGAGAGTTGCACCTCCCCTGTGGTCCTGAGCCAAACCCATCACCTTCATCCAGGAGCCCGAGGGGATGTGGGGATGTTTCAAACCCCTCTACAGCTGCTGGAGGGTGAATTTAAATAAACTGTGTGCTTCCTCAGCACTAAATCCTCCTGCTCCGAGATGCTTGCAGACAAAGTGAAGTGGATTTTTCATGAAGTTAATGTCACTTTAAGGATTCATGTAAATCCTTCATGGGTTTTGCTTTCATTTTCAGTATGACTGAATTTTATGGTATAATCATATCAACTCTTCCACTTTAAATTCAGTCTTGCACCAGGGGATGGTTTCTATCACTGTGTCTATAGTCAGTAGAAGCAAGGTTTTACCCTCTGAGCTGCACAAAAAATGGCTAAAACACTTTACAGACTCTGTTTTCCTTTTCACAGTATTTAGTTCCTCAGACAATAAGCAAATATATCACTCTTCTAGACAGGAGTTTCATTTCCTTCTTATGTACATTACCTCAGGAATGATTAAACTTCAGGCTTCGTTTGCAACACGCAATTTCTGCTTCATCCAGCAGCTCTTGGCAGGTTGTTCTTGGGATTATGTGGCACAGAGTCAGTGCTGGCAGCACTGCCCATCCGTGAGGATGCCCCTAACACATCCCAAGGGGTGTGAGGAAGAAATGCCCTCCTTTGCCTTTCTCAGAAGGCTGTGGCAGGAAAGAGGGAGCTCAGAGCCCCCCTCTTTGGAAGAGCAAACAAGGCATCAGCTGCTCCCTGAGGTCTCCCTGGGAAACGCACAACTCATAGGAGCTCTGGATCTTGTGGTTCCTCTCCATGAATGTTGCCTAAAAATAGAGCTGAAATGTGACTGTTCAAGATACAGCCTTGTGGTAAACAAGGAAATTGAGCACATAGCCATGAAAGTTTTGCTTATTTTCCTATCGTGGTCTGTAAACTGGTAAAATTGTAGCTTTTTATTTTAGGGTCAATTGCCAGCAAGCTTAAGAAAACCTCCTGTTGTTCCACTGGTCCAGCTTGGTGCAGATCTCAGGGGCTCCTTGCATGTTTCCAAGCTTTTTTCCAGTAGGCATTTTGATTCAGCAAGCTTACAATGTAAATAAATGTTATTTGTAGGTATATGCCAAGTAGTGTAGACATTTACGTTGTGATTGCCTGAAACTGTCCATTATAACTTAATTTTCAGTTGCCTGTTACTTGGGCAGACATTTTCCAGAGGTCACATCAGATTGAAAGTAGAAGCCATTTGCATGTGCGTGCTGGACTCGTTCAGAGCCACAGGGAACATCTCACACTGGCCTTGCCACCGTGAGCTGAGCCTCTCAGGGAAGACAGACAAAACTGGTGATACCTTTCCAGGCTTGCTTTGTCAAATACAGCCATGATTCTGCAATTACCAAACTCTCGAGCATCCTGAGGGATCCTTTAGCTCAGATGGCATAACCTGGGGTGTTTCCATGCATGCCCATAGCTTTGCTTCCATACCTCAAGCTTTCCTGTGGCATCCTGGAGAAAGGCTGCTCGGGAGGGACTGCTGCTGAAGGCAGATTCTGGAGGGTCAGACAATAAGGAATCTAGAAAGCCTAATGATCAACCTCCCTCCTTTCCCAGCTTCCTCTGGAGGTGCACAGCTCTGTGTTTCTCAGGCTGCAGGAGTGGGAGGAGGGGTGAGACAGGGATGTGTGAGACAGCTGAACCCAGCTACCAAAAAAGCTGCTGCCCTCCCTTGTTCAGAGATGTACACGAGCTGAACTCGCAAGCCTTGCTTTAATGATGACTCCATATCCACTGTAAGCTGCCTTCCCACTTATCCATTATATACTGTGGAAGTAGAACAGGCTCAAAAGCAGCTACTTCATCACCCTTTATATCTGCTCCACACTCCCCCTTAGGCCCTACTTCCTGGGAGCTGGGATGCTTTCTTTCACTCTGTGGGGTCTTTAACCCCACAACTCCCCTGGGCTCTGCCAAGCTCATGCAGGCAGATGGTCAGGAGGCCACGCAGAGATTCTCAAGAGTGCATGGAATAAAGGCTCCAGAAACCTCATTTTTTGTCACACCACTACAGTTGTTCACCATTATTGTGCCAGAAATGGCACCTCTAACTACTGACAGGATAAACTGTCAGCACTGGTAGAGAAGTAAATATGTTGGGCAGCAATACTGCAAGGTAGAAGCCATAAACTGGGCTGCTTTCCTCCTCTAACACCAAAGCATCACAGACAGCCCAGAAAAGACAGAAAGAGGACAAAACCAAGAGCATGGAGACTTGAGCGATGAGGATTCAGCATTAAAGGCTTGCAAAAGGTCGTGTAAGCCTTTAGAGACCAACTTACACAAGTTTTTAGGGGGGCCTGCATCCCATGTCTTGCTGTCCTGCCTCCTCTCAGCATGCCTGACACGTTTCCCATCTTTGTTCCCTCACCACCCCTCCCCTTATGGATATTTATCACTAGCCTAGTTCCTTTCCTAAAGAAAGGGTTAATTTCCTAAATCCTTCCATCACGCTCTTGACTTCATCTGGTTTCTCCCACATTCTTGCTGTATCTCCTTCCAGCTTGGGAAGATGATGCCTGCACATTTGTCACGCAGCAGGAATGTCATCCAGTCCATGAATGTAGCCAGGAGGGCAACCTTCGTGGGTTCTTTCCCCCCTGCAACTGACTGACCCTTCCTGTCACCAATTTATCATGCTTTCATCTAGCTCTGAAAAATCCTGTTTGAGGGTTACAGTAGGGCACCACACCAGTCTGAGATGCCTCTTCTTTTCCTTTCAGAAACTTTATGGGTATCTTTCTTTAGTGTCTCACCTGGAAAACGATCCAGGAGCATAACCTTGAAATAAAGCCCTGCTAGCTACCACCTAGCCAAACCTATGATAGGGACAGCCAGCTTTACTTTACATTTTATAAAACCATGGTGCTGAGTGCTGTAATGTTTACAGATGTATTTTTATTGAATTTACACCTACAATTTTTGTGCAGTCAATCTCACAATGACAAACACAGGCCTACTAAAAAGTCAGCCAAGAACTGCACGGAGGAACCAGGCTGGGATGGAAAGGATTTTGTTGTTGTTGTTGTTGTTGTTGTTGTTGTTGTTGAGGATGGCATGAACGAGGGGAAGCAATGAATGCATCGTCTTTCATTGCCTTGGCAGGATAAGAGCTCTGGAGGAGCCCAGGCATGCCCAGTCCAGCAGAAGAGAAAAAAAGAGGGCTGCAGATAACATTCTCTCCAGTATGCAAAGGAGGAACAGAGACTCTAAGAAGATGCCACAGGGAAGGCAGAAGTAAACACAGAGACAGCTGGAGAGTTCCTGGAACAGGGGAGGAGTGGGAAGGAGTGAGGCTGGGAATTGACTGAATCCTCTGTGCAGTCACTCTGGTCACAGCTTCTCCTCTCTTCTCCCTGGGGTGGGCAGCAGGAAACTGGGTTATGCTCCCTCAACTTCTGGCTGCATGTGCACATGCCCAGGGAGAGACTGCAGCTAGATCAGGCAGAGAACATAAAGGATAATAAATGTGGGTAAATGGAAATTTTGCCCATTTTAAACCATCGGGACAGAAGACAAGGTAGGAGCATGCAATGGGGTTAGATGTACTCCTGACTCTATAAAATACATATGTTTTAAATGCCTCAGTCCTAAAAACACAGCATTTTGAAAGCAAACTATCCCCTGTCCTCTCAAACAGGCACACCTTTCCAGCACTGTCCCTCCCTTGGCACAGGGGGACAGAAGGACATCAGAAACTAAAGGTCCAGGGCAGCTGGAGTGAAGGAAGGGAAACCAAAGAGAGAAAAGGCATCTGCCAGTGAACCACACAGAGCAGATGCAGAAGGATGCAGGGGAAGGGGCAAGGGGGAGAATGGGAGATGAAGTTATGGTGAATGGTATGGGAGAGGCAATTGTGTCATTGAAGGTCAGAGAAGAAAAGGGCAAGTGCAAAGAGAAGCCAGCAGGACTGGAGGAAGGGGAGAATATGCAGGAAGAATGAAATCTCCTTGGAAAGATGAGCAGTGTTGGAGTGGTGGCTTTCAGAGCACTCTGGGAGGGATTTACAGCTCCATGACTTGCACTCACATCCAGCAGCTGATGCTGCCTTGGAAGTACAAACCTACGTGTCCCAAGTAGTGACTGGTTCTTCTGGGCAGCAAAGAAGCTCAGAAGTTGTTGCTGCTCACGCTGAGGAGTTTGGCACTGGCAAGAGCTGTTGTCATGTGCATTTACAAAGGTCCCCACTGCCAGCAGTACCCGAGCACACCAGGAACCAACTGAGCTGAGGCAGCCAGGTGCACACCTGCCTTCAGCGTGTGATGTTCACTGCTAACAATTCTGTAGCTCATTTGAGCCCCTGCCTGTTCTGCTGGACGCTGTGTACTGAGGGCAAAGCTCCCAGCACACCCATTTAATTCACGTTCGTAGCAGGAGATTATAATTTTCAAATATTTGTCGAGAATTATCAAGAGCTATGCGAGAAATTATTTGTACATCAGAAGCACTTACAAAGTGCAGGAGGATGCCTGGAAAAGCTGAGGTTTAGATTGCAAGTGCTGTGGTACCATGACAGCTTTTCACCGAGAGTTGCAGCACGTGCGTTTGCACTTCTATTATAAAACCTTATTCAGCTGCCGAAGGGGCTAAAGCCATTCTTAGGTTCTCCAAAAGATCTTTTTAATTCTTAGCTCTCCCTGTGGGAGGCTGGAGGCCAGCTATTCTTTCCACTTGAAGAGTAGGTACCTACAATTCTTGACAAGCAAAGTTCTTTGTAGGCAGACAAAAGTAGGCTAAAAGCAAAGATGCCTGTTAGGAGTTATTTCACTACATGCAGAAACTGAGAATTGTTGGTTCTGATCCTAACTTGTCACCCCATTTCTAACATATGCTAAAGATGGTTATTCTTGAAGAAAAGACCTTTTCATGAGTAAAAAAAAATCCTAATTATATTGCTCATAACACAGAAAATAAAATATCACTAATAAAATTATTCAGCAAAGCCCAATAATGTGTTTAAGTGCTCACCTATGACAATTTAAAATATTCACTCCTTTCTGTGTCAGTGGATGAAAAGTAACCCCTCTAGAACAAGTTCATAACAATCTTTTCCCAGTTTTGTGTCAATGGTGTTCTCAGGTATGTCCCAGGTGTCGCTGGTAGATGTGATGGGCAGCATGATCCTGATGCAGAACCCAAACCTTTGTCCTCCAGATTGCACCCAAGAATTCACATCTGACAGATGAAAGCAGCTGAGCTCCTCAAGAGCCAGTGACTTAGCTCAGCCATCATTGCAGTCCTAAGCTTCCTACAAAAACTTGTGGAACGTCCAGCCTCCCAACAAAATAAAAATATTCAATAGAGCATCAGAAAACTACCATTCTAAGTCTCTAATACAAGCACTATTATACTTTTAAATACATCTGATTTTGTTTTTGTAGGCGGAGTTTGTTCCTCAGTGCCTAATTTTATCTCAGGAGACTTAGTTGCCTAAATCAATATTTACTGCAATGATTCAGTAAAACCACCAAATAAGACATGTTATAGAATCACAGCATCTTAATATTTTATTTTAAAAGACATCAATTCTAAGAACTGGGATGTATGAAATGTAAGCCTGGAATTATCCACCCTAATTTTTGTGCACTAGACAAAGTTTACGTCCATAAATGAATGCCTGTAAAGCAAGACACTATTTTTATCATCCCTTGAAATCATGTTAGATTAACAGATTAGGAATCATTCACCACTTGTCAGCTAATAATACAGGGCTTAGGTTAGAATAAAAAGAAGATTAATATCACCAACATTATCCCCATGATATATTCCTTATGCCACCAGCTCTCCACCACCTGGGACAGCCTGAGCCTGACACCACAGACAGGAAAACCCAGTGGCAGCACTCTTGCAGACTCAAGAGTCACTCTGGCATCTCTGTAGCACATTCCAGTTTTTGCAAATGCTCATGAGTCGAGCTGGCTCCTCACAGATAAGATATGAAAACAGTGACACAGTCGACTCATGGCTGAATAACCTTCCCACGGGCTTTGGGGACTGAATGGTCTCAGCAGTCAGACTCCCAGAAACTCAATTTTCTAAGTCTTAGACAATGTTCTTGATTCCTCCTTGTCAACACAGAAGAAAGAAGTGAACCCTTTCTTTTCTAGTATTTTTTCTTTATTTTGCTGCTTTTCCCAATGTAACATTTTAAACCGGCCTTTAAGGATGAGAGACAGCTTCATGTATAAAACAGCCTTCCTAGAGGCAACTAATGAATCCAGAGAGTGATTTTTAAAAAAAATTGTAACTATTATTTGAGTTTGATTTCCTGATCTGTTTGTTGTACATTTGTTGAAGACCATTTGAATTTCTGTTTAAACTGGAATGCACTCCTAACACGGCATAAAATATTAAATGTTTATATTTTCCCAATACTATTCCCTTTTCCAAGCCACATCCCATCTGTCAGGACAACTTCTTGGATCTTTCAAATGCTCATCCCCTTTCAAACCACGATCCTTAGAGACTGCTAGTCCTGCTCCAGCACGCAGAGGCAATGAGCTGTTGTCTTCATGTTGTAGTGTGCAGTTTGTGCAGTAACTGGGGGAATTGAGGTAATTTGATTTCCTGTGTGTTTGTGTCCTCCTCTCTCACTGAGATAAACTCAGCCAGGTTGTCCCCTGATGTCTACACATCCTCTCCTAAAGAAATTCCCCAGGGCCTGCCAGCTGGGCACTGGGGCTGGGGGTGCCTCCAGCCTGGCACGGTGACAGCCTGCTCCTGCCTCCCAGCAGGATGCTGAGCTGGACACTCTCTTCAGCCCAGGCATTCATACCTGCAGGAGCAAGGGGTCTTCCTGATCCTAAAATACAAGACCCCCCCAACTGTCTTTTCACATAATAAAATAACACCTTAATAAAAATCTTAATTACTCGTGCTTTTCTTTCTTTTAGCTTTTCCTATGTTAGTAAGAGTCAAAGAAATTTTAGAACAAATTACTTCTTTTTTGTTTGTTTGTTTGTTTGTTCTTCAGTTCCTCCCTAGTACGCAACATTTTGAGCTTTTATGTTTTAAGAGAGGCAATTTTGTCATTTGCAAGTCCATCACATGATGCTTTTTTAATGCTTTTGTTAATAAAAAGGCAAAACCCGATGTATTTCCTTTTACGATCTTGGAATTAATTCTCCAGGATAAAGAAAAATGAAACAAACCTTCTTGCTGGCTGCATTACAGATATTTACTCTTTGTATTTGTTACTTATCATGAGCTTTTCTCCTGCATTATCTCATTTCTTGTGGGGAAGGTGAACTTTTTTCATGTTACATACTGTTCTCACAAGTTTTACCACTGACAAAAACACAGCAGGAGTGAAGCTAGTGGTTTTAAGCAAACCCCTTTGTTTTACTTTCACTCTTAAGCAGAAATAGCTCTTTGAAGTAAGAAGTTTTATTTTAAAGAGGCACTCAATGAGAGGAGTTCCAGCTGGTGATACACTTCTGACTGTTGCATACCTTGCCTTGTAATCTATGCAGAAAATCATAAAGGTGTAACATTCCACAGAGGAGGAGCTTTTACCTGGAAAGATGGACAGAGCTGTCCATCCTTGCCTTCAAACCATTCTCCAGTCCCACCGAGTGTGTGAGCAGAAGAAAACTCACAGTCTGAGGTAAACCAATCACATCTGGGCTGCACCCAGGCAAACAATGTGAAACTCAGCAACTCTTGCCCATCACCGCTGCAGAGGAAATACCAACTACAGCAGAACAATCCTGGATCCTATCCCTGAGTGTCCAAGAATGTGATATGCTTCCTCCAGTGCATGACTGCAAGAAAGTTAAATAAATAACCATAGTGACTCAGGAAGAATTCACACAAAATGCCCATAGGGGAAGAAACACCTACTTGGCAGTCAGTGGTTGTTTCTCAAAAGGGTCATTTCATCCTAATCCTCAGTCTGGACCCTCAGGGGAAACTTCCTGAGGATGAGTCTAGTAACTATGGACTCATCTGTACTCTGCACAATCCCAGAAATAAGAGGCTTGACAGAGATATATTTTTGACATTTTATAAACTCTCTTGTCCACTGCTAACCTCTCCCTGCTGTACAAGTTATGAAGTACAAGTCTCTCTCTTTTTTTGCCCCAGGAGGGAGCAAGCCTGAAATTTCTCCACCTCTCATGCACCCTCTTCTCTCCTGCAGTGAGGAGCCCCATTCTCCACAGGGACCCATCACCTGCACTATGAAGCAGCACAACTAACCCAAATAATCAAATTGGTATATAGCCAGCTAAGCTCTGAGCCATCATCCTCCATTCATCTTTATCTTACAGACTCACGGTATCATGGAACAGTTTGTGTTGGAAGGAATCTTTAAAGATCACCCAGTCCAACCCCCAGATCTTTGAAATCGCTTGCTTTTATTTCAGAACAATGGCTTTGTGTGTCTGAGATGTTCTCTGAATTCTTCAACTATGACAGCATGTTAGAAAATGATCTCCTCTTCCTACAAGCCTCAGAGCTGCAGCAAAATAATCCACACTATCTTTATCTGATGTTCCACAGTCAATGTACCTATGCCTTGTTAAAGTGCTAGAAAAGCCATACTAAACTTTAGAGTTATTTCTCAGTTTTTAATTAAGCATGAACAATTTGTCCATCCCTTAACAATACATTGCATACACGGGTGTGACAGGGAGGGACTGAAGGCTGTGTGGGGTTTTTTCACATTTATTCCTATGTGAATAAATAGCTGTGAAGTTGTACCACTGCATTAAACACTTCCATATATTTATTTAATACTTCTAATAAAATTGACACTGATAGTTCACATTTTGATTACCACAGGAGAGATCTTTTAACTGTAATTTGCCTGTGTTGAATACGTAACCCATTTTTGCTGTACAAAACCCCCAGAATTTACAGATTATTTCATCTTGCAGCGCTAGGGATCTGTCTGAAGTCAAAGTTCTCTGCATACATGGAAGGAATAGCAAGTCAAAGCTAATTAGTGCAGTGAGAATCTGGGAGGAGAAGTTGCTTTCTGTCTTTGAAATTTTCCACGTCTTGGGTGAGCTGATCAGGCAGTGAGTGCTTTGGGACAAGCTGCAATGCTGATTATACACTTTCGTTTGCTGTGTGTTTTAAATGGTATTTCCACACTAATGTGCAGTTGTTTCCTAAGTGAATGTGTGGTGTTTACTTAGGCAAGAATAATACTCTTTTTTGTGTGTGTACAAGACGGTTGGCTTTAAAATTTTGCATTCGTAGAAGCTGAGTAATGCACTTAATGGTAAGTAATTTTTTTCCCTTTACTCTCCAGCAGGTTTTAGTGAGACAAGCTTCCTTAAGAGATGTGTCAGAACAGAGGAAAATGTGCTTGTGTATTACAGCAACGTGGGAAACAGTTATGTAGGTAATTGTAATATTTATTAAGCTTCAGGTTTTATATAAGCTACAACTTTTATCTTGAATTTTTCTTTAATCAGATAAAGAAATAAGGGATTTAGCAAGAGTAACAGAGCTTTCTAGCATGTTCAAAATTCAGCATGTTTTGTCCTGATGTATGAAATTGGAGATATTCCAAACAATTTTCACTGAAAACCAGCAACTTTTTCTGACTTCAAATTTTTGTATCCAGCCAACATGAGTGTAAATATTATTAATCAGAAATTTAGATGGTCTTTCATGAACACAAGGAACGGAAACGAGGAAGGCAACAATGCATTTCTTCTTGTTTCTCTGCTTCTGTTGCCATCTCTGTATACCATGAAGACAATGTGGAGTCTGTAAATGTGCTCCAAGTTAACTTCAGTAGAGTTACAATAGCAGTCTCCAATTTCTCATCTCTCTTTTTGGTCTTTAACTATGAGATTAAATAGCGAGGAAACAATATTCCTTCCAAAAAATAAAGAAAGAGAGTTTGAGAAAACTCTTTTCCAGAGGGTTTTGAATTAATCGAGTACTTACCCCAGACAGTAAGATACACTGACATGACTTAAAATACTTGATACTAAATTTTGCCATGGAGGGCATCTGTATAACTTTGAAAGATGACCTTTGCACATTATTAAAGATATGCAAAAACTGATCAGCCACATGTAGAAATTGAAAAACAGCTCCATGATCTTGAAAAACAACCCCATGATCTTGATGAATTCTTCGCATGTATGAGACCGAGCCAGTTTGTAATTTATTTGTTCTTGCAAGCACCATCAGCATCTAAATTCAGCACTTTTAGGGCAACTCCAAGATTCTACACCTGGAAAATATGTGATAAGCCCCACATTCCCTGAGTCCACTTGCAAATTTTAACGCAATTCTTTGAAGAATAAATTTATGTGTGTCTCCCAAGAAAAATTTGGACACAAAATTTTCAATCGACACATCAAGCAATGGTCGTCTTGTAATTTCTACTCCCTGATAAAATGAATTAAGGCTTTCAAGGAGGGAAATGAGCAATAGTGAAGTCGAGCAGTGAGGATCTTCATGTGCAGGACAGACACTCACGTGGATGATCAGCCAGAAGAACAGCTGACCAAAGCTGGAATCACACAAATGTCCACGAACACTAAGCAAAGGGCATAAATGTGGTTCAGTCAAACAGCTGCTTGCTATTAGAATGAGGGTTTTCAAGTACTATGTAGGTAACACTTGGACAGCGTAGCCCATTGTTTGGGATAAATTAAAGAAACCATTCCTGGAAAGAATTGTTTGTGGTCAGACTCCCATTATCACATCTCTTTTCTCACCCCATCTTTCTCTCTCATTGGCTGCTGTGGCACCTCACCTACGTCTGGTAAAACAGATAAGGGGTTGTCATGAAGCCCACTACACGCAGCACTCATTATATCTTCTCCCTGAGCACTTCAGATGCTCTGGGCAGCACATTTCTCTTCCTGTGGCCCAGGCAGTTTGTGACCCACTTGCTGTCTGTGTGCTGCCTGAGGGAAACTCTGCTGGGCTGGCCCTGGCTGGGTGCCAGGTGCCTACCAAAGCCACTCTGTCACTCCCCTCCTCAGCTGGACAGGGGAGAGAAAATACACCAGAAGGTTCATGTGTGAGATGAGGGCAGGGAGAGATCAGTCACCAACTACTGTCACAGGCAAAACAGGCTCAGCTTTGGGAAATTACTTTAATTTATCACCAATCAAATCAGAGTAGGGTAATGAGAAATAAACCCAAAACTTATAAAGCACTTTCCCCCCACCCCTCCCTTCTTCCTGGGCTCAGCTTCACTCCTGATCTTCTCTCTACCTCCTCCCCTAAGCAGTGCAGAGGGACGGGAAACGAGGACTGTGGTCAGTTCACTGGAAATTGTCTCTACCACTGCTTTCTCCTCAGGGGGAGGACTTCACAAACCGTTCCCTGCTCCAACATGGGTTCTTCCCATGGGCTGCAGTTCTTCATGAACTGCTCCAGTGTGGGACCCTCCCTCTAGGTGCAGTCCTTTGGGAACAGTCTGCTCCGACACGGGTCCCCCGTGGGGTCACAATTCCTGCCAGCAAACCTGCTCCAGCATGGACTCCCCTCTCCATGGGGCCACAGCTCCTGCCAGGAGCCTGCTCCAGTGCAGCTTCCCATGGGGTCACAGCCTCCTCTGGGTACCCACCTGCTCCGACATGGGGTCTTCCATGAGCTGCAGGTGGATCTCTGTATCCCCGTGCCCTCCATGCAGGGGAATCTCCCCGTGCCCTCCATGCAGGGGAATCTCCCCGTGCCCTCCCCGTGGCTGCAGGGGAATCTCGGGTCCAACACCTGGAGCAGCTCCTGCCCTTCCTTCTTCACCGACCTCGGTGTCTGCAGGGCTGTTGCTCTCACATATCCTCACTCCTCTCTTTGGCTGCTGTTGAACAACAGGTTTTTCTCCCTTTCTTAACTAAGTTATCCCAGAGGTGCTCCCAGCATCGCTGATGGGCTCAGCCCTGGCCAGCTGGTCTGTCTCAGAGCTGGCTGGTGTTGGCCCCATAGGACACAGGGGAAGCTTCCAGCAGCTTCTCACAGCAGCCACTCCTGCAGCCCCTCAGTACCAAAGGTGGCCACACAAACCCAACACAGAGTTCCTGCTGGCCAAGTGGGCCATTGCTCATCTTGCTTGCAGCTGCAAAACTCACTTCTGGGCAGGCACCCCACTTGTTGAGAGTGCAAATTTCATATCACCTAACACAGCCAGGCTGAAGGTTATGTAGCCATTCACTTTTTCTCTGCAGCCAGAGCAGAAAGAAAAGCAGCTCTGGCCGGCGAAGGTGGAACGGGGCAAGCTGTGCTCAGGGAGCACTGCCTTTTGCCATGGTCTGCCCGGAGATGCCAGGGAGCCAGGTCCGACACGGTGCCCCATTTGTAGGGGGTTACAGCCCAGCGAGATGCATTCAGCTGAAACGAGTATTATTTAACCTGTTAGGAGCCCCACTTTGAAACAGAGACAGGCTCATGATGGATTTAGCTCACTAAGCAGAGGCCGGAGCTGTGCAGTCGGATGCAGTCTTTTAGCCATATGGTTTTGATACTCGTAACATTCCTCGAATTAAGGTTCAAGGAAAACTTCAAAGTCTACTATTACTTGGTGAAATTAATACTATTAGTGGCATTAATCTGCGGGCTTCAGTTGGATTCCCCACCTGAGAAGAATAAGGAATTAGTCTTTTGTAATGATGTATAGTCACAAATCAAAATCCTTAAGAGCTGCTGGCAATTTGGTCCATCTTATTCAGAGGGAAAAAAAAAAGGAGAGCATAAAACATGGATGACTTCAGATTTTTCCTGCCATTTCAGAAAATGAAGGAATAATTACCTCGTCTCTGGGAAGTTAAAATACATTATTTTGTCCATTTTTGTTTTGTTTTATACTTTTGTTAAAGATGTTAAGATAAGATTTTCTGTTATAGGTTTAAAAATTTAGAAGTACATCTAACCGTGTCTTACTACATGGGCATGTAAAAGTTCAAACACAGGGAAAAAGCAAATAATTAAAGGGACGTTATGATATGAAATTTGATTCTCATTTTAACCTAGGAAATAACCAGCAATAAGTTTAAAAGCAGAAGAACTCCAGAATTATAGTAGTTTAGATTTCAAAAGGAAAATTAACTTGTAGATATCAGATTTGTCCATTTGGTCTCAATTTGTAACTGAGAGCAGTGCAAACTACAGAAGTAGTGACAAGTCAATTGGACTTCTAAAGAGCGTTTTGCTTGATCTTCAAAAACAGCCAAACCACAGAAATAAAGCTCTGTTTACAGCATGAACTTCAGCTCTCGTCCGTTGATGTTATTTCCACATATTTAGATTCTGAATTATTTTTACCTTCCCAAAATAATGGGATAGGAAGAAAGAAGTTGAAAAGAACTAGTGCGCTGAGAAAAAGCAGATTGCCTCTGGATGATAAAGGATCTACTTAAATATTGTTTCAGTAGACCAACTGATATGTCTAGTAAAAACAGGCAAGCTTTGATGCATACAAGCCTGTTTTCAGATCTAATAAAAGATATTGCCCCTCTTTACAAGTTCTGGCTTGCTTACTGCCTTATACCATTCTGGCTACAAAGACAGAGCTATTGCTCAAACGTTATTACTACCTCCCAGCTAAAATAACTCTACTGCTGCAAAAGCCCTAGTATGAGTTACTTCACATTTATCCAACATATTTTAATGTAATCTCTCGGAAAGGCTACAGGGCTACATAAAATACAGCATGGCAGGCAGTTAATCTGCATGATGTTCTGAAGTGACCTGTCACAGAGAGATAATGGAACAGCAACAGCAGTGACCAAAATTCGGTCTTTACAAACCATCCATGTAAATCGACATTTGCTTACTGTACCACTTCATCAAAGGAGAAATAGTGATTTTTTCGGACAACGGGAATTATTTTTGCAGGTAACTGGTGATAAATTATAGATAGTTGAGAAAAACTTCTGGAGAAAGGAAAAAAGGGAAGAATGGCGTGAAAACACATAACTAAACATTCCAAAATCCTACTAGACTGCATGCAACTTTATGATACCCCTCTTTAGAGTGAAAAAGGAAAATCTTTAGTCACATGAAAGAAAAAAAACCCCTGGCTTTACAAAATTGCAAACTTCCTTCCTGTAAATATTTTTAGATTTAAGCCTTTCTCAGAAGCTATTTTTATAAAGCTCAGATAAAACAATTGATACAAGATCTGAAATGGATCTCTGCTTTTGTTCAAATCGCGTTAGCATGTTTGTTTCAAGACCTGTGGTTTACTCTTAAATAATATTTTCCTATTGTTTCTGATCACACCTTTTTTTTTCTTTTTCCATTCCAAAAGTGTAGTGGCAACCCTTCTCCTCTCAGACTACCCTGTTTTGAAGTTTTGAAACTTCTTGTGGTTTCTTAATGACACTGGTTTCACATGATCCCCTTGCCTGGCTGTGTCTCTGCCCATCAGTTCCCCTTGATCCTTTCAGCCAATTTCAGTAAAACGTGGATGAGGAAAAAGGGCTTTCAAAGAGATACCAACTCCTACGAAATCTTAGGAAGACTGCTAGCAGGAGGAGGAAGAAATGCCCACTGTTGGAAAGGGAAATACAACTCAGTAATTATTCCTCCTGCTTGCTATTAGCTGATTAAGCTCCCGACTAGCCCAGCACATTCAACACAAACCAGGCACTCCAGCACATGAGGGATGCAATTCGGGGTTGGAGGGAGATCAGGGTTGGAAGGGTGTAGGATGCTGAGCCTTAGGAAAACCAGCTGCTTCTGTTCTGCTGTGCCCATAGCAACGCCCGTGTTTACAAACCCTACTGAGGAGAAAATGGCCATGGTGTAACGTGTGATGGATGGGGTTTGTGAACAACAGCCTCCCTCAAATCCCTACCCGTGCAATGACAAACACTCTGTGTGCAAGAGGCACTCAGGAAAACGGAGGAAATAGCGGTAGTTCACAAATCTACACAATTTCTTGCTGGTTTTTTTGGACAATGCCCTCATCTAGCACATTTAGGAACAACATTGACAAGTTTTAAGAAGCGTTTCCCTTCTTCCCTCACTCTACTCTCAAGGCTGGAAGCAAGTCAAACTTCTTCAAGGTTCATGTGGATGAAGAGGACCATATGGTTGTCAAATCAATTTTTTGAACTCTGTCCAAGTCCTACGAGACGGATGCTTTTCACATGGACACCACATGGTTTATCTGAGGACAGTTCAGCTAGGAATGAACTAGACAGGAAAAATATTTTGAATTGCTCCCTCTCCAAAAGATAGACGAGATACTCTTTTAGGCCTGTAAACAGACTTTTTGACAAATGGTCTCTGCAACATCTTCTGAGCATTTGGTAGGCACACTGAGAATTTCTGTTTGTGCTGTTCATTTAACCCATATGTGCACAACTAAATGAATAACATGAAAATGCCACACCATGTTTCTCTTACCACAAGAATTGTTCCTAATCACATACCATCCTTTCCTCAATGTGAGAGACCATGGGTCCCGACAAAATCTTTTTCTTATAAAATTTCTATGATTTCTGCCCAAGCAACCATTCTTTTGTACCTGTAAGTATGGAGCGCAGACTGGATTTAACTGCTTCTAGTCTTTCAAGAGTCTTTCAAGAGCGACACTATGCCCACTCCAACATCACTGTTAATCTCTCTTACAATCAGAAAACAGAAGTTGAAAGATGGAAAGTTACCACTATGAGGAGAAGTCTGATGTGAGGAATGGTAATTAAAGCAGTCACCTCAGGAGAAACTAAAACGAAATGTCTGTACTTGACCTTTATTTGTGACAGAAAAGAGATAGAACATCACTCCAGAAGAGTATTTGCAACTTTTGGATACGTCATTATCATGGGAATTTTTTTTTGCCTAATTTTGAATGTTAATTGATATGTAGAGTAAGCACTGCCACACAACCTGTTGTTTTCTGAGCGTTGGTGGACAGTGTGTGATGCAGCATCGAAGGGGCTGAACCAGGAGAAAAAAATGATCTTTTGTGGGTCTGTGGAAAAATTCTGCTCTTTCTCATCTGTTATTCCTCCTTTTGCTACCCCACTGCAAAGCTCCACAGCTTTACTCTGCATCAGCAGTGTTATAAGTTTCATTTTTGTCTACTCATGGAGCAGTGCAGTGTCAACCGGAGTTTAAGAACTGGGGATAAACACACCCATTAACATAGAGATTTTCTAAATTCTGAGTAATTCCCTCACCAGAATGTTTTGTTTTTCATTTTCAGCTAGTTCACCACTGGTTTCACTTTTTGTTTAATGGGCTGGCTGCAGTGCTGGAGCAGGGAAGCCTGCAGGGAAATGCTTCCCTTCCCCACATTTTCACACTGAATTAAAGATATCAGAAAAGCATTTCTAATCATACCAACAATTTCTAATCATACCAACAGTTGTGTACAGCGGGGAATTAACCAGAATTATGTCACAGTTCTCTGTGTGGATGCTTACTCTGGAGCACTCAGTGAGATTTGTGAATGCCTACTGACTTCTGTCTTCATCTCAGGGGTATTCTTTAATCAGCAATTTATCTCGCTTGTGTCCTTTTGTTCCCACAGCTGCTGCACAAAGACAAACCAGTAACATTTATTTGCAGTGTTGGGGCGTGTGAACCTTTTCAGGCAGAAGAGTGTGGCACAAGGTGAGCCACAGCAATGCCCCCAGACAACAGCAGAAGCCTGAGCAAAGAGGGCCAGGCACAAATTCTTGTTTAGGGAGAGCAGGAAGAATTCCCCAGCCAGAAGTTTTGCTGGTTCAGGAACCACACAGTGTCATTGCAGACCCAATACCTTCTTTTAATTGGTGCCATAAATAGCTGTGTGCTTCAGCCTATTGTGACCTTTGATTAGCACGGCTTCAAGCAACTGCTGGTCTGTCAAGGCACTCCGGAATACACCCTTAAACCGGGCAGGAGGTCAAATACAAACACCAATAGTTTTGGTTTTTTCCCCATGCAAGTGCAAAATTCCTCTCGTACTGCTGTGCTTCTGCAAACTGTACACAAAGTAGAACCTAAAAACCTGAAAAATACCACCAAACGTCCCAGGGAGTTGAAGGAGAATCGGTTCTTCATCTGTTCCAAGCCTAAGGTTTCAATTAAAATAATCAAAGCTTCCACTCTTACTCCTGGCTGAAGGAATGCTTCTTCACAAGAGGGAATACTTGCTACAAGTTGTACCACCATTGTTTCCAAAACTATTGTTCATATCCCCTTTTTTTTGGTTGTTGTTGACTTTTATGTGAACTGACAGTCAATTTCTTGGTGGACAATTGCCCACATTATAAAAATCCACTGATGTGTCACTCTTGGGCTCTGCCAAAAAAAGCCACGGTAGGTAGAAGGAACACAGTATTTGGCCTGTCATTAAAACAAGGGTCTACTTAACAATAAAAAGAAATGACCATCAACAAACACTGCAGCTTATTTTTAAAGACAAGTGTCAAAATATAGAAAACTACAATTGTTTGAGGGGGCATTGTGCCTCTGTAAGTTATCATGAACAGTGAAGGGCTTGAGGGAGAATGCTGTGGTGGGGCAAGGGAAGGTAAAAGCATTATAGGCGCGGTAATTTAAAATGCTTTCCCTGGAAAACAAACTGGATAAATGGGAAATAGGAGGAAAAGCTGAAAGTAGTTGATAAGGGACAAAAAAGGAGGCCACAATAACATGCCCAGAAGCACGAAAATCAGGGAGATAAAAGGGCTGTTTTGATATGATTACATGTATTTCTAACCCAAACACGAAAGGCTTACACTTGCAGACTCTCACCATGGTTATGGCTTGTTTTTATTGTTGAAGAAAATGCACATGAAGCTGTTCCTTCAGTAAACAAACTGTTGCGTTGGTACACTGATGAAGCAGCTGCATCCCTTGTTTTGTTTACTGAGTGGCTAACGCAGAAATGTACTTCAGATTTCCTTCCCAAATAATACCATCTAATGATCAGCAAAAAAATTAATAACGCTGCTAAATTAGGAAATATCAGAAGTTATCACCACTCGGTTGTGAGCGCTAGCTTTTTACTGAAAAACACCCACCCAGTTCCAGTGTTGTTCCAACTCCTGCAATGAGCAATCAGTTTTTTAGTCTTTTGTCACTGCATGGTTCAAAAGAGAAAATATTTTGCACAAGAGTTATGGTTGTTGGCCTGAGCCTCTTGAGCAAATTCCGACCTGTGGAGCCTAAATTCCTCCTGTGTTTTCAGCTCAGTACCATATCTTTCACTTCCTCCTCTGAAATTCTTGAATGATGTTGTTAAAATGAGACTCTAACCTTGGAATAGGGACCAACAAAACTTTAAGTACCACTTCAGGTACTCTTGAAGTCCGAGTTGCCCATATCTGCCAGACTTCTGTCCTCCCACAAGGCATCCTTCCCCGTTTTTTCAGGTTTTAAATCCCGGTTTAAACTCCTCCCGGTCGCTGTATAAAGCACGTACATAGACTGGGGTTCTACTGATCTCATACTGTGCCCGTGGAAATGCAGATCTATCAAAGGAAAAATAACCAAAGAAGCACAGAATACTCAGAGTTGGAAGGGACCCATCGAGATGATCGAGTCCAACTCCTGGCCCCGCGCAGGGCACCCCAACAGTCACCCCGTGTGCCCGAGCGCGTTGTCCAAACGCGTCCTGAGCTCTGCCAGGCTCGGCGCTGTCACCGCTGCCCAGGGCAGCCTCTAAAAGGAACAAAAGGTCCGTTTGGCTTTTCAAAACCGCCGGTGTCCCCGAGCCGGGTGCCAGTTCTGCGGGCGGTGAGGGCCGGAGCCGCCGCCGCCGCAGGCCCGGGGTCCGATCCCGGTCCCTTCCCGGCCCCGTCGCGTCCCCAGCGCGGCGGGGGGCGGCCTCGCTGACGTCATATCGTCACCGCCCTGACGTCATCATCCGGGCCCCCGCGCGCGCCCGGCGGCGCGGGCCACAATGGAGAGCGCGCGCGCGCCCAACCGACGCGAAGCAC
>VZTA01020571.1:54114-79260 GCA_013398855.1 Mohoua ochrocephala
CTGCCGGCGGGGGGGAGCGCCCGGCGCCCTCAGGGGGCTCTGACCGCCCCGCCGGGGCCCCTCTGGCCGGGCCCCCCCGGTGAGGAGGGCCCGGTGCGTCCCCGCAGCGCTGCACCGGCATCGCCTCCCCTGGTTCTCGCTTCCCTTCGCCCCGAACGCCATTACTGAGGTGGAGTGATTGGGGCCGCGTAGGCCCGGGCGACGCCTGGAAATCAGGCCCTGCCGAGGCGCTTTCCCGACGGTCTCAATGAAATCCACCAGCACCAGCTCGTTCACGCCCGCTGTAAACACTGTTAACACGTAGGCCACTCCTCGGCTTCCAGCGGCCCGGCTTCCATGTACGAAAAACGTTCGTGGCTTTTTCATCTAATTCCTCTAGTTCGCCGCGCCGCTTCTCCTCGGAGTTGTGTCTCAGGGCTCATCTGTAGCGATTTATTTTAGGCAGTACAGCCTTCTCCTCTTGCCCGACGTGTGCGGCAGGGGTAGTTGCGTGTAGTTTGGCCATAGATACTCTCTGTTATTGTCCTCGAGAAAACGGGATTTCAGCAGTTGGATGGGTTGTTGGGGTTTTTGTGTGTTAGTTACCACCGTGTTAACATGGGCCGTCCCACTTTGTGCAGCTTTGTTTGTATACAGTGGGAATAGCTTTGGAAAATTATTTATTTTGTTCTTAAGTGATTTTTTCTTTCTTGTAGAAGCATCCAAAAATGTTGGGGTAGTTTTTAAGATGCCATTTTTCATTTTCAGCTTGCTCTTTCAGAAGTCCAGTTAGGTATTTTGAAGATTTGCAGTAGCTCGCAACTGTACAGGGAAAAAAGAACCTTTCAGAAAAGAATCGTTCTAATTAAATGTTCAAAGGATTCCCAGGCTCACTGCAGACATATTGTGTCTGTCTCAGCTGTCTTCACGTTATCTGTACAACTCGGTTTATATTCACAGTTCTACGGTTGTGTTCGTATCACTGGACGTTTGTATCAGCCCCAAGACCCTCTGAAGTCGCAGGCTCAAAGCCAGCACAAGGCCTGCTTTTGCTGACCTACTTGCAGAACTGGGGCCTGTATTTTTGTAAAAAGTTGTCGAATTGGGATACTATTATGCATTCTTCAGTATACTTGTGGCAACACTTGCTATGCTAGACAGACCATGTAACCTGTGTTTTTCAGCAGCTTCTCAGATGCCTGCCTGACAAATGGGTGGTAAAATTGTTACATTTAGGAAGGGGCTATTGATGGATGTTTGGGGGATTGACCTTTATTGATATGGAATTGAAACAGTGTCCCTAGTAAGAAAGATTTAGGGGTGACTGAAAGCTGTAGGCACCTAATTTTATTATTCATGTTATACTTGGAATTTTTTTTTTTTTTTCCACATTTTACTTGAGAAATTGTCAGGCCTCCCCACCGAAAATGTTGCTGATCAAGTTGCATATTTATTTCAGCAAAACCCAAGTCATACATGAGGGAGTTGGTGGGGGTTTTTTTTGTTTGTTTGCTTGGGCTTTTTTTGTTTTGTTTTCTAAAATAGTGCTTTCGATTCTTGGAGTTGAAGTAATGTTTATTCTTTGAACCAACAAACTACAGTAGCTAATACCAAGAATTTCAGAGAGGCATATAAAATACATGTATTGATTATTCTGTTGCAATAACCTGCACAGCAGTGATGCTTAATGATAGCTGTGTACAAAACCCAAAAACATAATCATAAAGCTGCAGTGGAAGAAACTCAAATTATCAGCATGTTTATGGGGAGGGAATCAACCAGAAATAAATGTAAGATTGTATCATAGTAACTTTTCCCTCTCCAGTGGGTCTCGTACTTTACTTTTGTGTAGTTTGTCTTCACCGTGTTTCTTTGGGGAAGCTTCTCTCTTCATCTTGCCTGGCTGCTGCTTCATGTCTTGCAGAACTTGCCCTTGTGGCAATTCCTCTGCCCATGGAATTGACAGGAAGACTACATCTGGAGGTGGTAATCAATAGACAGTGGTAGCAAAGCTGTTTTCTGTCTCTGTGGAACACAGTCACCCTTACATAAATGTTTCATTCCCCACATTGTGGTGCATTTGTACTCAGAAACAGACCAGTGCAACTGCTCTGTGTTCTAAAGGCACACGTTTAGGTTTATGCACTTTATTAATATTCTGAAATTTGTAGATGAGAGACTCAAAATGAACTAAAATAGTGATTATGGAATTGAAACAGTGTCCCTAGTAAGAAAGATTTAGGGGTGACTGAAAGCTGTAGGCAGCTAATTTTATTATTCATGTTATACTTGGAAATTTATTTTTTAAACTTATTTATTAGTGTCTATTTGGTAAAATTAAATAGACTTCTAAGAAAATAAAGGTACCTGTAATACCTTTGTTCCAAGACATCTTATATTTGAAATTAAAATTAGTTTAGGACCTTCCATGAATACAGCCTTGGGTAGAAATGGATAGGAATTCATTTATTTATTATTTTGAATGATTCATTTTTAAATGGCTTTGAAGTTCTGTTTCTGTCAGGTGTGTATTGAAAATATATTAAATTCTATGGAAAGTATTTCTTCTCTTCCTGCTCTGGTTTAGACGAGTTCAGAACTTCTTTCAGATATTTGAATGGAAAGTGCATTTGTGTTAGGCAATACTCTGAGTGTAGAGCTATATCTCTATATGTGTATATAAATATATATGTACATGTGTGTGTGTGTATGTATTTACTCACTTGTTTTTTCCCTAAGAAATATTGTTTTATCTATTCTAAGAGATCAAAAATAGGTATATTTTGAAAACATCCGGATCAGGATAGCCTCATTTGTGAAGTAAATGAATCAAAGGTGTCCCTTACTGTTTTTAACTTAAATCAGGATCTTATTTTTTTCAAAGACAATCCTAACCCTGCAAAACCCCTGAAATTATAGCACTTACTTTAATTCTTTCTCTTATAACCACAAGAGCCTTGCTTATCCAGCACTTGCAGAGACCAGTGTGAAGTGGTTGTCTGAAGATGTAAGAAACTTCACTGAATTTTGTGTTCATTTGAAAAGTTGTAAACGTGAAGGCTTTTGTGTCTTGTAGACAGTTGTTTCCTGGATGTTGGCATTAATAGTAATCTGAACACGTGGACATGGTTTGTCCTGTGCAGGTATCTTAAGTTTTTCTCACTTGGATGTGTCTTCTCTTCAACCTCTGTGTTGCTGCATCCAGTTTTATTATCTGGATCACCCCTGTTTAAAATCAGAATTCTAAATTTGAAGCTGTGCCTCAGGGTGTGTTTTGGGAGCACAGCTTGGTAGTGTCTGTCTTTCATTGTAGTCCCTGTCTTCTGCAAAGCTGGCAATGTTGTGTGCTGTTCCTGTAGACTTGTCTTATATCACACATGGTATCTGTGATCTATAAATACACAACATTACTCTTTTTTTTACATAACTGAGCATTGTTCTGGTGTTCCATAGCAGAGGTGAAGGAGGGAAAGGTCTTCTTTAAGCACATACTTGCATGCAGTGAGACTTGAATTTTTCTGCCTGGGAGGTTTGAGCTACTTCAGATTCACGTGTTAGAAAAACACAGTGACGTTTTTCCATGTATTAAATCCAGGTTTTGTTCTCTTACTAATGTAGGAACATCTGAAAGTTCTCACACTGTTATTATGAAACCGTAATTCATTATAAGTTCCCTTTTTAGAGCAGTTATGTTGTATTGGCTGGCTCTCTTGTGCTTAAGGCTAGAACATGACTTGAGAATATGGTTAGCAGAGGTTTCCTCTGCACTTGGTGATTTAGGATTTGGGTAGAGTCTTCAGTGGATAGACAGGGCAGAAAGCTGTTCTGTCGTGACTTTGCACCCTCAGAATGTCAGCTGCTGCCTTTCTGATACATTACAGTGTCCACCTGAGCCCATTGGTGTGCTGAGCACATCCTGTAGATCAGAGTTGGTAAAGTAATTTAAAATGGGGTGTTGGTAACATTACAGGAGAGCTGTTAATAACTCTCCTCACTGTACAGGATAGGAGGGAAGTAAATAAGGTCTTAAAGTAGCCAGTTGTGACTTAATCTTTTTGCTTCTCTTTTTGTTTTTGTGGTTTTTATCCACAGCACAACCAGTTTCTTTTGCATTTTCTGTTGCGAATGTTCTAATATTCGCTTTGTTTTATAAGAAGCCATTAGCTACTCATTTTATTTGAGAGTTGAATTCAGTCTGCTTATTATCAAGTTGCCAGTTGTTGACGTGTTTTCAAATAAAAATTATAATGCTGGGAATGAAAACCACTGGGACACAGGTATGTTCCCAAACTTGCTTTTTAAAAGAACATTGTTAATGTATAGTTTTCTTAAAGGATTAGTTATTATTGACTATGAGAAAGATTACTTGCTTTTGGTTAACCTTGTGTTAGTACACACAAGAAAAAAAGAGATCCATGAAATGAGATCCACGTGATGTAGGTTTAAGATCTGCATGTATTTTGAACGCTGCTGTTATCAACTCTTTTTCATGAAGTCAAATTGAAAAAACTGTTTTAGAAGTAATGGATAACTATCAGGAATGTAACTGTGGGAAGCTTTTATTTGTAGCGTCCTTGATCTGCTTACAAAACCACTATGTAACCCTGTTTAGTGCTTCAGTTTTCCTTACACATGTAGCTGCCAACAGAAAAATATGATTTTCTTGCATGTAGATCTTTGCATGGACATCTCAGCAAATCCTGCTGTTTGGTAGTTAGCATTTAGCTGTGGATTCACTCAGAAGAGGGGAATTCCACATTGCATCATTCCTCAGAGATGTGCTTTTTTTCCAAATTCCATTTTTAAGCTGAGATTCAAGACTGTGTTGAAGGCAAGACATCCTTGTTGCATGAGTTTCCTCATGTCGTCTCTGCTATAAATTGCAAAAGACTTCTTTTTTTTTAACAGAAGTGTTCAAATGAGTGCTTCAAAGTAATGAAAAGTATGCGGAGGGAATTGCAGGGCTGTCTTTTCATTAAGCTTTCATGTAAAATACCCAAAACTCAAGTAATAGAAAATTGTCCCTAGAAGAGCCTTTAAGACAAGTAGCACTTTTTTGTAACAGTTACGTGGCAACACAGAGTGACAGAAAAATGTACTTTCCAAATTCCATAGGGTTCAGTCCTTAAGTCATTTAATTGCTGCTTAACCTTTTCTCCAGCTTCAGCAGGACTAGGTGTGGGAGGAGGAAAAGGTTTGGCTTTGTGTTAGGGTGGTCTTAGCTGTAACAACATGAAATGGTGAAAGAAGGAAAAAGAGATTGTTTAGAAATGCGTTGAGTAAGAAAAACCAGCAGTGATGTGTGTCAGTTGTGATCTCTCTGTTACCAGAGAGGCTTTTTTGGTTGGAGGGGAGTGTGCTTGGTGACACCGTGGTGTGGGATAGTGGGGACAGGCCTGTGTTGGCTGTGGGTGGAACTTCAGTTTTCTTGTCCAGAAATAAATTTGACAGTGAGGGGAGGAAAAGTCTCTTTTTTAATGTAAGACAAGAATGAACATTGTTGTCAAAACATACTGGCATCTTGGTAAATGAGCCTTGAGTCGTTTATGGTTTATGTTTTTCTGTTGTTTTAGCAATACAGTATTTCAGTGTGTTTTTTAGTGAATTTCAACAGGACAAGTCCGTGAATTTGAAAGTTAAATAAGAAAGATGTATCCATTTAACTTAATTTTTAGGTGAATAGTTTGATGAAAGACTAAAATTTTGATAAACTAAAACCTTAAACTATAGTTTAAACTATATTTTAGACTTTGTAGATTTCTGATTTAGAAATAGAATGTTAATTGTTTGATGATTTCTGATGTTTTCTTTTAATGCGTTTTCCTGAATCCTTTAGCTGTGAGGATTCCCTTTTTTTTTTTTTTAAAAATCTTAAATTGTGACATAAATCCTCTGGAGCTTGAAGATGCAACTCAAGTGGTTGGTTTTACAGTTTCAGGCTCCAGTTTTGCACAGCCCTCCATATGTCTTGACCTGTCTTTCAGACAGTGTTTTATTAACCACAGTGGGACCTTAAAATCCCAGGTGCTTTTCCTTGAATTCTTATAATGGTGTGTGTGTATAGACACACGTGCACACACTCGTGCAATGGGACTTTTTCTAAGATGATGTTCTGACTTTTTTCCCTAGGTGAGGTAGTAATGTCAGATTCGTAAAGTGCTTTATAGCTCTCTTGCTGTGTCGGGATGTCTTCGTGATAGTTGTGGTAATTAGGCAGGAACACAACCTGAAAATTCTTACAGTTCGTGTTCTTGCGGCAGTTCAGCCAGGTTGCTGTGGTTGACAGTTTGTTACATGTCTAGTGAAGATGCAGCTGAAAACATGAATTCCCCTTGCGCCATTTGGGAAGCCATTCTTTTTTTTCCCTTTCCTTCCATGTATAGGATTGGAAAAATGAGGGGGTTTTTTGCTTGGTTTTTTGAATATGGCAATGGATGCAGCAAGGTGAGTTCAGTGGTAGTGAAACCTTGCTATAAGCTAAGGTGTTTTCAGCCATGAAAAAACCCCAATGAGTCCCAGCCTCTGGTTAGCAGGTGTATGACTGGAATTTTCCACTTACCTGCACCATTCTGAGATTTTTGACTAGATGAAGGAGGGTTTGGTAATTCATACCGTCGTGAACGTTCCTTTTATTTCCTATCACTTTCCTGATAATGGTATGAATATTTAGGACCAGTGGAGCTCTGGATATGTTGCCTGGAGGCAGCTGGAGGAGGATAGTGGTTATTTTAGTTGGCAAGTAGGAGCCAATATGAGAGTTTAATTTGGAGGTTCCAGTGCACTGTGTTGGTTGATCCTTAGATGGTACTTCAGAAGATCATCTTTTTCTGAAGTTGAAATTGTACCACTACTCAATGCAGTGTTTGTTTATATGTGTCACGTTTACCCAGGTACAGGTATCACACTGAAGGCTGAGGTGTTGTGCAGGTTCTGGACATCATCTAGGCCAGCCGTGAGTAACTCAACAGTTGAGAGCAGAGAATCAAAATCTCTCTTGCTTCATGCTTTCAAGTAGGTGCTTACACTGTGCTACACCTGAAATACAGTTTGAAGATTTGGCAGTGTTGATGAGTCACTGCAGTTCTTTGTGGGTGTGAAAATACAATAAACAAGTAGTAGTTCACACCTAAAATGAAGACTAACCCTTTAGTTCTACTTTCAGTTAGCCTGACAGCAAAATTTGCTTTAAATGTGAGTTTATCATTGTATGTCATTTAAGTTCTAAATTGCGGCTGTCCACTAGAGTTCTTTATTATTCCATGTGTTTGACATAATCATTTCCTCTAATGTGTTTGATCAATTTAAATTCTTGTCTTAGAACTTCGTTCCAGTAATGGAGGGGAGGGGGAGAAGCCTGAGCAACCATGTTGACATTTAAACAGTTCAGTTGTAATGATTTTTCCTTTGGTAGGAATTGTGAAGACATTACTTTGGGGATACATTTCTGTAGGTATAAAAGAACTTTGCCTCTTACACAGGCTGTGGAACCGTTTGTTTTCTCTTAAGATACTTTCATTATTTTTGTGGTGATTTTCTATTAATAAGAAAATTTTGTTAACATTTTTGTAGTTTGCTCCTACTTGCCTGCTTGGTTAGGTGTTAGTAATCTGCTTTCAAGGAGAGTTGTCTGGTCTCTGCTGAATAGCTAATGTTCTGTTTCCCCGGAATTGGTGATGCTAGGTGTATGCTTTGGAGACACTTTCTAGCTGTGAATAAGAAAGTGTCTGCTTTACAGACAACAGCTTGTCACAGGGTGCATATAATCAGTCGGGTTTTTTCTTTGCCTTGCTGCATTTGAAAATACGAGATTGATGTTTTAGGTGCCTTGTTCTTGCACAGATTCTTGATAAATGGAAGGGAAAAGTTTGTTTTTTCCATATTATTTCATCAAGACATGGGGTTTGTATTTCAGGGTGGATTTCTCAACAGAACTATTAGCTTATTTTAAAAAATGCCTCCATTATTTGCTTTTTAGTCAAATTGTCAGATGGCTCAGTGAAATTACTTTAAAATTATGTGTGGTGAAAAACAAATGATGCAAAGAGCCCTGGGAAAAGATTAAGGATCATGGTCTATATAAGCATTTTACCATTTAGGGGGATGGTAATGGATCCTGTGATCCAACCTGGCCTTGAACACTTCCAGCAATGCGAGATCCACAGCTCTGGGCAACCTGTCTGAGTGCTTCACCACCTTTACAGTAAAGATTTTCTTCCTAACAGGTCATCTAAACCTGTCCTCTTTCAGCTTAAAGCCATTGCCCCTTGTCCTGTCTCTACATGCCCTTGTCAGAAGTCCCTCTCCAGCTTTTTTCTAAGTCCCCTTTATGTACTGGAAGGTGCTCTAAGGTTTCCCCAGAGACTTCTCTTCTCTGGGCTGAACAACCCCAGTTCTCTCAGCCTGTCCTCATGGCAGAGTTGCTCTGGCCCTCTGGTCCTTTTCCTGATCTCCTCTGGACCTGCTCCAGCAGGTCCTTATCTTCCTTGTGCTGGGGACCCCAGGGCTGGGCACAGCGCTGTGGGTGGGATGTCACCAGAGCGCAGGGTAGGGGAGCAGAATCCCCTCCTTCGCCCTGCTGCCCACACAGCTTTGAATGCAGCCCAGGACATGTTTGGCTTTCTGGGCTGTGAGTACAAATTGCCTGGGTCATGTTGAGCTTCTTGTCCTCCAACACCCCCAAGTCCTTCTCCTCAGAGCTGTTCCTTCCATCCTTCACCCGGCCTGTACTTGTGTTTGGGATTGCTCTGACCCATGCGTAGGACCTTGCACTTGGTGTTGAACTTCAGGTTCCTCTAAGTTTACATAAACATGGAAAATGGAGAAATAGGAGAATGAAGCTTGTCATTAAACTGGTGTTTCCCTCCCCACCCTCCCCCCACTTAATTAGGAGCTCTTCCTCCCGTTGGGTCCTTGACTCATTCAGTCACGTGGATTGGATTGTCATTCAGTATTTTATCTTTGAAATTCTTTCTGTAAATGCATGTATGACATCAGTCTAAATACTGAGTAGAATTATTCCTCTATTAATAAGCTTGATAGATTCTTTAGGTTCTTTCCATTCTCATCCTGTACGTTACCCAAACATTAATCAAAAAGCTTGGGTCGTCTTTTGTGTTGTTGATGAAGAACTGAGACACAGAGGCTCAAACCTACCTCTCGTCATAACTTTTCAGTGGATTTCTGTTAGATATTCAGGTGTCACACAGTTTTGCTGGCTTAAATTGCTGTTGTACGTCCTCACTCTTCCTCAGTTTTCTCTTTCTCTCAGTACCCAGAAGAATGAGAGAAGGACGAAAAGGTTAATCTGATAAAGACCTGTGTGTTCTTCAGCAATGTTTATGAACAAGACACAGAATGAACTTTTTGGTGGTTCCATATAGCTGCCTTGTAAGCCAGAGATTTCCCTTTGATTTCTGAAGTTATGTTTCTTTCCTTATGAAACATCATTTAACTTCTGTGACAAATAAGGTATGGACAATTTTTCTTCCTGGTGCCTCAGTTGATTAATGTTTACCCAGGGGACTCAGTTTGATGGAAATGAAGTTACAGTGGAAACCAGATTACTCTGAAAATTCCAATTAGGTAGGAGAAAAATGACAAATTGAGCCTTTGACAAATACAGAGCATGTTGTGTCTGTGTCTCATGCAGACACAAAATTTTGTTAAATGAAAACTTGTGAAAAAGTCATAAGATGCTGACTGTCACAGTGGATGCAGCTATTGTACTCAGCTGCTCATGTTCTGTCATCTCTAGTTCCATTTTTTTTAACCAGAGTTTCCAGGTAATGTTTGAATTGTAGAGTTTTACTTACAGTTTTATAACTCTGGCCTTTTTTTTTTTTTTTTGTCACCAGAAGTAAAATTTTTGCCACCTTTCTGTGTTTTACAACTTCTGTATTACCTACCGTAGCTTTGTCTTTAAGGTGTCTGCTTGTAGTGCGATTAGTCAAAGTATTACTGCCAAATAATTTTACTCATTGCGATCTACTGAGTATTTTACTGGCTTTATCATAATTTCCAGGACAGTTTGTTGCCTTCACCTTCTGAGACTTCTTGCATTTGGCGTTATTTTCTGTGGCTGCTTAATATTTCTTTCATGACTGAACTTGTGCTGTTGGTGAACTGACATTCCTGGCATTTATCATCTACTAAAAAGCTTTCTCTGTGTGCATTTTCCTGTGATATCCATTATGCTTGGGAAAAATGTTGGTCTTTCTGACTTTTCTGTGTTGTAAAGACTCATTTGTGCTATAATGTATGTGCACCTTGGTTATATATTAGTTAAACATGTGCTAATTGTAATGATCTGTATTCTGTTTCCTTCCCTCTCCCTCCTCTTCTAGGGTGTATTTCATGAGAGATTTGCAGTGATGCTGAAAGAGTTGGTTCTATTCATGGTTACGTGTTCTTCCTGTTTCTCCTGCCATTGTTAGTGTTCATATGGCATGTGATGCAGCTGAAAACTAAAATGATTTTATTCCTATCCTCCAGTTACCTTTCAGCCAGATTGGCTTCTTGATCTGGCTGCTGATGTGGTGATGCAAGGGCTAATTCCATAGTGGTGAAAAAGTGGTTAGGATGGAAGCCAGCAGGATCACCCTCCTTCCCTTCTTGTCACAGTGGAAGGTTCCCTGATTTCAAACAGACTGAGAGGCTTTACACTGAGCTCAGGCTTGTCCACATGCAGAAATACAATGAGACTTATTTTCTAAAATTTATCATGCTGTAATCCTTGTGCTGGGGGATGAGATTGCTGTTTCACACTGAGATTTCAACAACAGAAGCAGAAGAGATCCACACGCACACTGTGGTGGCAAAACCATCTTGTTAAGAGTTCTGTCACTCTCACATGCTTGAAGCACTGTTCCTGAGAAGAACAGGTCCAATGTTCCTCTCGTCTCTCCTGGCCTGTTGGTGGGTTCAGCCGAGAAGTGGGATCTTTGTAGTCTGTTTTGTGACTGAAGGGAGGGTTCTTTAGCCAAGGGGGTTTATGGGATTGGCAGTTCATGGGATTATTTCCGTGCAGGCAGAACAGCAGTAGTGTGTGTTGTGGATTTTTTTATTTTGTGTGTGGTGGGTTGTGGTTTTTTTGAATGACTTTCTGGTTTTCTGATAGCTGCAGCAGAGTTCTTAAACCCATCCTCAGTCCTTAGGATGTGGTAATAGTTGATTGTTTTCTCAGCAAAGAGGGTTATGACGTGCTTTTTGATAGGCTTTATGGATCCATGAATAGTGTGTTTCTGGGACAGGGGTGTCACTTCTTGGTTCTGTGGGGGGGAGCGAATATAGTGGAAATAATTCTTCTGTTTCCAACCCTGCTTTGTTCTTAGTGTACTTTCTTGGGGCTTCTTGTTCCTTTCCAACCTCCTCTGTTATTTATGTTTTTGCATTTATATCAAACCACAGCCTTCGTTGAGTTGGCAGAACGAACATAAAGACAGAAGACAAAACTTCTGTTCTGTTGCCACTTCTTACTTCCCTGTAGAGAGGCCAGGATTTTTAAGGGGAGTTGTTACACAAGTTGTCTGGAGCAGGTAGATGGTTTTCAGGGCTTTCTGGAGCATTCATTCTGCTTAGGAAGATGGGCTTGTGTGAGTTGGGTTGGAATGGAGCATGTTTAAGGCAGACAGTATTAAAAGAGATGAGCTATCATCTTGTAACACCTCTGGGGATCTTGTGCAAGCTTGATTTTTCAGACCAAGTACCTTCTTACTGAAATGGTTGTAAGGCAGCAGAAAATGTCAAAATGTTTACTTGCAGTTATCTGGCATGGAACAGTACAAAATCACCAGGCTGAGTAGGCAGTTGGTATGTTGAAACTAGTTGGAAGTTTGGCTAAGTTTGTTAAACAGTTGTGAAGAAGCTTATTGAAACACGAATTTTAATGCTGGTATCACTTTCTTCTGTATTAGAGACATTTAAATGACACTTGACAATGATGATGGTATAGTTTGGGTTCCTGTGCTTAGTTTGTGCTGATTAGACATTACATGAAAAGCAGAGCTAAAAAAAAGAGTGAAATTAAAACTAGTACAGTAATGAGAATGCTTAGATATTTGAATTTAAAGCATTTCAAAATATTTAGGTACTTCACAAAGTTATTTTTGTCACAATTCAAGAATGTAATCTGCTTCCAGCTTAATACCTGTGTTAGGTGCTGTATCATGCTTTAATTATTTACAATTAGCAAGCAGTAAGTTGGGTTGATTTTATACTTCGTGTGAAAATTTCCATAATGTGTTGATAATGTCACAGAATATTAGACGTAAAGACTACTACTGATTAATTGATTAATTTTCTGTAGTGCAGTGTTTAACATAGTTTAGAGAAGCCATTAAGTTTTCCATGGGGAACATGAAGGGAGCCAGAGGGGCTGAGCCCGATTTTTGCAGGCTGGTTTTAAACTCCACTTTTCTGCCAGAATCTTCACAGTCCAGTTGCAGTGTTGGCATCGGGTGCTGCACACTACAGTGATACATCAGGTGCTGTGCATAAGCAGGGTTTAAGAAATAGTGCATAAGTAACATGTAAAAATAACATTGTAGTAATATCCCTAATTCACTGGCTGAATGACTTTAGCCAACATTTCAAATATTTATAGCCCTGAGCTTTACAAAGCCTTAAGTGCAGTATATATACTATAAATAAGGCCATGTTTTGAAGCTGCAAGTGGGACAAATCTGCAAGATGCCATTATCCTTCCCTTCGGGTACTTGAGAAAGAACGAAGGTAGCAAAAGCCGTTCAGCACTTACCAGTGGCATGAACCTCATCAGAAATTACAGAAGCCACAATGTGCTTATGTATCTCAGGAAGAAACCAAGGCTGGGGATGCCACTGAACATCAGTGAGGATTTGGACCTCGGTATGATTCGGCACAATCTTCCAAGGATGGAATATTGAAGGGTTGTTTCCTTTTTTGCTCTGTTCCACAGGAAGAAGTGAAGTTGTGAACAGTATTAAATGGCTCTAGTACCTCAGAGGGAGTGTTTCGATTCAAACTTTACTAATTAACTTTTTTAGATTTTTGTCTGCACTTAGTATTGTCTGTAATCCTGAGGTGGTTGGACTAGATGATCATTGGAGGTCCCACGCAGATGAACAAAATAATTCTATTCTTCAATATTCCTGTAATTGGAGGAGGAAGTAGGTATCTCATAGTTTTAGCTTCATCAGTCCTGCCTATGAAATTGTGTTTAAAAAAAATCTGAGATTTCTTTCTGAGCCCTGCAGCAAAAGAAGAAAACAACATCCAAGGAAATTTCAGAGGTTTATCTTCTGTTTATCCTCTGCTAGAGTTAGGATACAAAAGTTCTTAACAATTATTAGCGGTTTGAGCCCCACTCATGAAAAGAAGTGAGATATTCTGTGGATGTTTTTTGGAATTTACTAGACCCATGTTCTTCTCTAGTTAAAAGTAGGACCTGACTTAGACATTATAGACTCTAATGCAACCTAAAATAACAATAAAACCTTCCTGCACAAATTGCAGGACTGAAGTTTGGGATGTGTACTATCAGTGGCTTCACCACTACCCTCACAATATTTGATACAAACCTCAATGTTTTTACCAAGTTAAAGGTCCAAGGATTTGATCATGAAAGAAGAAAGGAGCCTTGAACACTGCCAGGGTTGGGCATCCACAACCTCCCTGGGCAACATGTTCTAGTGTGTCTCATCATCCTCAAACTAAAATATTTCTCCCTAATATTTAACCTAAATGTCCCTTCTTTCAGTTCATGCCCATTACTCCTTTTCCTGTCACTACCATTCCTGATGAAGAGTTGCTCTCTGGTTTCCCTGTAGACCCCCTTCAGATACTGAAAAGTTGCTGTGAGGTCTCCACTCAACCTTCCCTTCGCAGGCTGAACAGCCCCAACTTTCCCAGCCTGTCTTCATTAGGGAGATGCTCCAGTGCTCTTATCAACTTTGTGGCCTCCTCTGGACTTGTTCCAACAGTTCCAGAGGTTTAAAAAAAAGAATCTTACTGAGTGAAACCAGAATTATTAACATGGTTTTAACAAACAGGAACACATTCCTAGCCAAACCCTTCCCCTAGCAATTCACAATTTCATGCTATTAATATATTACCAATTACATAGATAAAACCATAAAATTACTAATAAGTCTTGCACATGGCACCCAAATTAATGGGGTGACAAACAGTGAGAACGCATCACAGAGTCACATAGGTTATCTGGTAAGCTTGGCACAGTAAAATGTGCACTAACACAGCCAAGTGTCAGGTTGTTTACCTAGAAAAAAGGGCATATGGAAAACTTTGTATATATTGGTGAACATGACAGAAAGCACAGTTATTTTACCAAAGCAACTGCCTGTGAACACCACAATTGCATGTTTGCAGCAAGAATAAATCTCAGCACTTCTGTCTTTTTAATAGAAACATGTAATTTTGGTCACAGAACTGATAAGAAACTTGTGAATTATAGCCTTTTGCATCTAGGAAAAAAAGTGAGTAGCCAAAAAGTTAACTCTCCACACCAATTAGGTACCCCGGTGAGATGAGAATGCAGTGGGATGAATCAAGTATCTGTGCCCATTACAGAACATGAGAGACCATCCATTGCCGAGGCAGCCTAGCTGTTCTGGGGTTTGCAACTATTTATCTACTCCCTTGCAGTTAGGGAATAAAGACATCCTTTTAAGATTGCTGTTTCTATTCTCTTTGACTTTTGGGCTTATGAAAGAAGAAAAAGAACCGAGAAATCAGTAGACAAGAGCTACACAAACTGTACTTTTAACTGGCACGGCACTTTCAGGAAAATCAGAACTGCCAATCAGGCACACAAACAAAATCAGGGAGAACCTATTTTTTCCTCCACCTTTTGAGAAGAGGTACACCATTTCCTACACACAACATAATATCTCCTCCTTGGTTCTGAAGCCCCACGTTATAAATACAGTAAGGCATTATTTCGTGCTAGGAGCTTTTAAGCTGTAGACTTCAAGAACAATACACCAATACATCTAAAATGTGTGTTTTGCAGGTCTTTTAGCTTGTGATGCAATAAAATGTTTCTTGACTGCTTGAATTAGCACACAGAGCTAAGAAAACAGCTGATACCACTACCACCTATATATAGATACACTTTCAATTAAAAGTAATGTACATACAGAGAAACCATCTTTAAACATAACTCCTAAAGCACAAATGATAAAGAGTAACATACTCAGTAAAAGTGTTCTATGTACCAAGTGAAAAGGGAGGATGCTGAATGCATTCCCAGAACACTGGGAATGTTTTGTGCTCAAGTGTGTTGGATGGTGAACTTTGCTCCATAGCTTGCAGAGGTGTAGCTGTCACAGCCATTTTTGAATTGGATGGATCCAGAACCAAACTATGGATTTAATAATCAGAAGTAAAGGACCGAGAGCATTTAATCAGTCTTCAGTGCAAACCTTAGACATACTATTTTCTTGAAGAAGTGATAAATAGATACAATGACACAATAACAATTACTCCATAGATGATAGATGACCAACTGTGAATGTATTCCTTGTCCTTGCCTGAACTGTTCTGCGGCTGCCTGAAGAGGACTGAGTTTGCAGTTGGGCCTGAAGTATCAATTCAATCCTAATTGGCTCTGTTGCCAAAAACACGTTTTTTGGGTTGCAGAAGGACAGTCTTGTGCATAAATAAACCGTAGCATAATTGGAAAAAAATAAAACAGTGTGAGTTGGGTCTGACTGAAACAAATGTATATACCGAAGTTCTTTCATATTCTTTGTTGTTTTAGTTTTGAAGGTGTTTCTGTTGTAGCTCATTCTATTAATATAAGGTAAAAAGAAGTCTTACCACTTCTTTGCATGTTTGTTGGGAATTCAAGAAAAGGGCTGCAAGTGGAAGTCATGGTTCAAAACATGTAAGCAATTTAAAATAGTTTTTTGTATTTTTTAGGTAGAAGTGACTAAGTAAGTTTGCTTTTCTTAGGTTCTAGAGTGTGCATTTACCAGTGCTTTTTGCATTTACTGGATTCTGTTCTTGGAAAGTCTGTTTTGTTTTGCTGTCACAACTACAATTTTCATCTCTCACCATCAAACCCCACATTATTTAGCTACTTACCAGTGCCTTAAATGTAGTTTCTTCATTGCTGGGATATGTTTAGACCAGCAGTTTAAAGAATAGAATTGTAGGGGCCGTACATTTATGTCCCTCTTCCTTCTGTCACTGAGATACACTGGTTCAACTGATATCAAAATACATCCTCAATCCTATTCAGTGTAAGTCCCACTGAAAGCTCCTGAGAGTGAAGGAATGGTCGTACTGGATGAGAGGCCCAGTCTTGCTCAGCACTTTGTCCGTGACAGCAGCCTGGAATGTGCACCTATGGAAAAGCATGAGAGCAGGGCCACATAGCTCCCTGAGGGGAACTCAGTTCATTGTCTTAACATTTGGTGGGTTTTGTGCGAGGCATTGGCTGCGTGCTGTAATTTGGAGTCATCTCTGTTTGCTGTCACATGAGCAAAACACTTCTTCAGAACAGGAACAGAAACTGCTTTTTCCGTCTGGTAGCCAGAATTGAGCGTGTGATCCGAAGACCTGTCCTTTCATTACATTATTTGTGAAAAAGCATCTTGTGCTGTAAGTAACCAGTGGTGCACTGTCTGACTGTTAAATGTCCCAAGAGTTATTGGCAGGTGAATGTCTTTTGGAGAAAGACAGTCGCTGCTGCTCTCCAGTTCCCTTTCAGGGCCTGACCTTTATCAATTACTGCCTTGAAGTAAGACAGTCCTTTGATGTAAAGTGTTTCCTTTTTTATTTAAGTCTTTTGGGAAGTTGTTCCATGTGGAAACACCTCTCCTGTGAGGACACACTGAGAGGGTTGGGGCTGTTCAGCCTGGAGAAGAGAAGGCTCTAGGGAGATCATAGAACCCCTTCTAGTATTGAGACGGGGCTTATAGGAAAGCTGGAGAGGGACTTATGGCAAGGGCATGTAGTGATAGGACAGGGAGAATGGCTTTAAACTGAGAGTAGGTTTAGATTCGATGTTAGGAAGAAATTATTTCCTGTAGTGAAGCACTGGCACAGGCTGCCCAGAGAAGTTGTGGATGCCCCATCCCTGGAAGTGTTCAAGGCCAGGTTGGATCAAAGGAACAACCTGGTCTAGTGGAAGGTCTCCCTGTCCATGGCAGGGGGTTGGAACTGGACGATCACTGCGATCCCTTCCACCCCAAACCATTCTGAGATGCTATGAAACGAGAAGTTCATATGTTTTGAGTATGCCAGCTTTGTTGCCTTGATGTGCAGAGCCAAATACTGTTGTCAGCCTTGGCTTGAATACAGTTTGTTTTGATCAGAATTTCTTGGGCTCAAAGTTTGGAAGTTCACTTTCTATGCTCTTACTGCTTGCTTATGTGAGTGCTGCGTGTAGGAGCATCTTGTACGAGGTGAAGTTGGATACTGTTAAGTAGATGTATCTTAGCTGAGCTTAGTCTCAACACCAAGTTTTGAAATTAAAAAGAATCCTGAAAGAACTGAAGTATGTTTCAGGACAATTTCCCTTTATTTTGTTATATGAATTTGAGGTCAAATAGTGTTATATGTTTACATGGATGTTCTCAATGTTCCAGAAACTTATGCTGCCAAGTGTCTTAATTTCAGATATATGATGTGGAATGATCACCGAAAAAGCTTACTTGAAGTAACGTATTTTTCAATGAGAGTAGTTTCAGTTTGTAACCATGCCAGTTACTCAAATTCTGTCTTGTACTGTAACATTAAGACATTTATTGCTTTGAACTAATGTTGGAACCTGATGCAGTTGACTAAGTCTCATATACACTCCCTTCTTTAGGAGGAGAAGGAATTTAAAGGGTTTTTTTTGGTAATGTGTGCTATTTGAGGTAACATTTTCTGACTGCTGCTTATCAGGTATTTTTTGAATGTTGGAAGTTAAGATACTTCTTGCTCTACTGAATAGTAGCTTAATGACAGGTTTTGCATTAATCACTGAATGCATGTCACTTTCAGTGCATGTCAGTGTTAATGAGCAAAACGCTACAACCTCCAGTTCTCTATTCTGATTACGTAAATAATTTCCTCCTTCCTGAAAGATACAAGGCACAGGGAGGAAAGAAAATGGAAAATGTGTGGGGGTGTGTATAGTTTGTAACTACTGAATTAGGTCAGTGTTACAGATTTGGGGGAGGTGTTTCTAGTTGAGAAGTCGTTCTGGTTGAAATAAAGGAATAGGGTGGAAGTCTAGAATTTTTAAACTAGAATCATAATCCTTGTGATGAGTCAGTACTTATTGAGGTTTTAAGAAGGCAGTTCCTAGAATCCTGTATGAAACAAATCAGTGATACCTTTCAACCCCAAATTTGTATTGCTGCTGTTAAGCCTTTTTGCAGTGCAGCTCTGGTAATGAAGAAGCACATCTGTGAGCTCCTGTTTCATGGGAACATCATTCTGTAAATAAATTGCTGTATGGTTGTTAGAAAGCTCTGTTGTTAGATGTTAAGCAGACTCTTACTCTGGCATTCATTGTTACCACATGGCAAAGTAGATTTTGTGACATATGTCCTCACTTGCATATAACCAGAATACTTTAGTAAAAGGAAAAATAGGTCTGTCCCCCTAGATAGGGCTTAGGTAATGCTCATGAATAATAAAGTGTATTCTGAGGTCTGCCTCTGTCATCTGGCACCTTGCATTTGCTTTTTGCTGAGACTCTGTATAATAAGTAGCTAATTTAGGGAAAAGGGCTGTATGTATTGGGCTATTTCAGTTACTTTTGAAGAGGAGACTTTGAGAAACTCGAAGGCTGTTCTAGAAGTCAGCTGTATTAGACAATTGTGGTTGTTCCTTTATTATTGTATGCTAAGATGCCATCCTTTGTGTTTGCTGTGACATGTTATCTTGTAACAGAGTATTGTGTGCATATTTGCTTCTTACCTACCACTTATCCAGGAACCTACATCTGATTTTTTTTCCCTGGCTTTTTTAAAGACGGTTGTTTTATCCCCAAAACAAAATTAACCTATCCTGCCACATAGGCATGAGATTGCAGATTGTGGAAGCTGAGGTGAGGTTCAGGTGTGCAGCTGTAGTGGATGGTTGAGCCTGGAAGCAGAGACCTCTCCTGGAGGACAGTGCCGTGCCTGGGTGTCCTCCGTGTGGGCAGCTGGGGCTCTGTTGGAATGCTGCTCGCACCAGGTGGTGACTTCTAAATGGAGACCATATGGAGTCCAAAAATCTATAGTTGTCTTTTTCTGGTGCTACTGAAATTCCAAGGAGCCGTCAAACAAAAACTGGCTTTCATTTATGATTTAATAGTGGGTCGGGGTGACATAAGGAGATGGCAAAAACATGGCGAATAGGAATTTTCTCAGTTGGCATCAAAAGCAAATATCAGTGGGATTCATTTGACTCAATCTTCATAGCCTCATACACTGCTTGATTAGCAATGGAGGAGTTAGTTTGTCACTTGACAGGAATCTGTCTCCATCTTGATTCTGTGTTAAAACATCCATTCAAAGCTTTGGATAAAGGTGATAATTTTTTTAAATGTGGATTGCACCTGAGGTGGGGCAACCCTGGATGTATGGACAGACTGGGGAATGAGGTGCTGGAAGGCAGTGCTGCAGAAATGGACCTGGGAGTCCTGGTCAGTGGAGAGTTGAATGAGAGTCAGCAGTGCCTTGTCAGACAGGAGGGACATCCCTGTCCTGAGGGACATCAGGCACAGCATGGCCAGCCAGGCAAGGGAGGGGATTGTCCCACTTTGCTCTGCTCTGCACTGAGGGGGCCTCGCCCTAAGTTGGTGCACCACGATGTGAGAAAGACACTAAGCTCTTAGAGAACGTCCAAAGGAGGGCCATGAGGATGGTGAAGGCCTTGAGGGGAAGCCGTGTGAGGAGCGGCTGAGGGCACTTGGTCTGTTCAGCCTGGAGGAGACTGAGGGGAGACCTCACTGCAGTTACAACTTCCTCGTGAGGGGCAGAGGAGGGGCAGGCACTGATCTCTGCTCTGTGGTGACAGTGACAGGACCAGAGGGAACAGCCTGAAGTTGTGTCAGGGGAGATTTAGGTTGGATATTAGGAAAAGGTTCTTCCCCCAGAGAGTGGCTGAGTGTGGAACAGGCTCCCCAGGGCCGTGGTCACAGCACAGCCTGACAGAGCTCAAGCAGCATTTGGTCAATACTCTCAGGCAGAGGGTGTGACTCCTGGCGATGGTTCTGTGCAGGGCCCGGAGTTGGACTGGATGATCTTTGTGGGGCCCTCCCATCTCGGCATATTCTGTGAGTCTGTGATAGTGTGCTGAATCCAAAATCAGAAATAGTAGAAATGAGACGTATATAAAAACTGACATGGAGTATCCATTAGAATTCAGCTGGATACAGGCAGTTTGAATTGTTTCTATTGGGCTGTCTGTACACTTAAAACCAATATGTCACTGCATCAGTTTACATTTGTTTATAAATTATCAAATTAATTATAAATAGGTATAAAGGCTATTCTTGAGCTGAGCCAAACTGTGCCTTGGTGCATTGTAACTCTAAAATATTGAAATTGAATAGTCTGAAATAAGAAGTGATGGGAATTCAAAGTTTCATGGTTAATTAGTTCTAGAGAGATTAAAGCAGTGGTGTGTTCTCCGTGGGCATGCAGTTTGATGGTAAATGAGTGGCTGAAAACAGGACTGGTAAAACACTGCTCTCTAACACTGTTTAAATTGCATGAATCGGATTATGATTGCATTTACGAAAGTATGTTTGTATATTCTGTAATTAAAGGAAAATGCCTGAACAAGGATATCCCTGCAATTGAGAACATGCATGTCCTACAAGAAGCAGTCAGATGATTTATTGGAGATGGAGTGTTTTTAGTTAGCTGCAGCATAACTTGAAGTTACTCTTGTCTGTCTGAGGACATCACACAAATTTGGAGGGAGAAGTGATGAACTTGCTTAAGAAGTTGGCCTTGTCTAATGCACATGGCTAAGACAAGTGAAATTCTGTGGAAGCACTGAAATACACTTTCCTGGGAATGTAATTTAAGTAATATGCATGGAGAATTATGATTAGACTCCTAAGCAAACAATCCCTAAATAAGAGGAAGAAAACAATAGATAAGTCCTTCATGTAAAAGTTTTGTATTTACTAGTATCTACAAAATTCATAATATTTTTCTTAGATTTTGTTTCACTTTATGAATTTGCAAGATTTTGAGTCAGTTGACTATTTCAGTAGTAGCTTTCTTGTATCTCCTGGTTAAATTGTGCTACTTGCCTTGAGCAGAATGGAAGTTACAAGAATGCTTTGCCCACATCCTTCAGCTAAGCACAGAGACAAAATCTGAGGGTAAATTCACACTCATGTCAGTCAGTCTGACAGGAGAGCTGCAGTTTGTCCTGGCTCCCTGGCTGGCATTACGGTGAGTACTCTCTGGCCTTGCAGTGCTCCACTGAAAAATAATCAGTCTTTGTACATGTGGTGGGGTTTTATTGTTGTTTCCTTTAGTGCTCTGAACCAGCTCAGGTCATGATAATTCAGCCCAAAACATTAGAGTAGGGGAGAGATGAGATTGAGCAGCTTGTCCTTGGTGTCAGCTATTGTGGAACCGCAGCTGCCCGTGGACGCTTCCGCCTGCGGTTTAAGCCAGCCTGGACCAGGATTACTGTCGAAATGAGCTGTTTTACCCTTCTCCTGCTTCTTTGCTACCTTACTCCTTGTGCCAGCACAAGTTTTTTATGTGGCCGTTTTGTGTTAAGGAAGAATGGTGGTGATTAAAGACGGTTTATTGTGGTGGTGGTGGTTGGCTTAGGGCTGCGAAAGAGTGCAGTGTAAGTTGGCAGCAGTTTGATTTCACTGGTTTATGTGAATACCTCGAAATCTCCATCAGGTAGTGCAGGGGAACTGACTGCATTGAACTGCAGTAGACTGCAGTGTGTGTATGTGTGTATATATATATGTGGCAGGAAACTTGCTCTTGCTAGTACTTTTTACTTAGTGATCTTTGTAAACATCAGTAGAAAACAATTAAATACTCACGAGGGCATTTAAAAAAACCTCGTCAATTAAATACCAAATATATTAATTTTAAAAATTGCATTTCAAAAATCAATTTCTTCCTAAAGAAAGTTTTGAGTTGGTAATGCATTTGTTCTGGACTTAGGCTTACTAAGCCCTATGAATATGAATTATGAAAGCTACAGATGGATTACAATTGAGCGTTTTGAAACAATCCAGTTTTATTCAGCAGTGAACATTATTTTAGTGACATTATCAGAGATCTCTAAGTTTGTTGGTGCTGTTAATATCGGAGACTGGGCAGAGGAGTTAGAGCATATTCAGTAAATTTTTATTGTGTATGTAATGCCTTGCAAATTCACACAATATGAGAAAAGATTTTAAAGTGTCTTGGAGAAAGATAACACCATTGAAACTTAACTTGAGACATAATAAACCACTTAGGAATATGCATAGTGTTACAACAGAAATTTCACTCCAGTTGTTAACTTGAGGTTTTGGTGATTGGATCAGGAACTCAGCACTGCCAAATGCGTCTTGCTGGAAGCTCATACAACTCCTTCTATCACCTTACTTGGCTTTTTAACTTTCTGAGAACTGTTTTTGTTTTATGTGATGCTTGGAAGTCTGAGTTGCTCTGGGAAATTACATTTCAGCTTCCCTGGTTATACAGTGCCTGGTGATATAGAGTGGAATTGCTGTTATAACTTAATGCAACTCAAATTTGTCTGTATGTAACACAGTGAAGTTGAAACACAGTGAATATTGAACTGTTGGTATATCATTACAAGTTCAACAAATCTGATGTCACAATTTTCTTCATATAATCTGCTGAACCACTTGGTGGGGATGTGATGGGCTTCATAGTGGGGACGAAAGGCCAGTGGACCCAGGCTTTCATAGGCATGTGCTGGATAAAGGGAATACGGGTCAAATTCCCTGAGTGAATACTCATGTGCTGATAGTTTGGCTGCAGGGTCTCTGTTAGCCTCAGCTGAGGTAGAATCAGTCTCTTAATTCCCCCTGACATCTGCAGTTAGACAGTGTCAGGAGGAGAGTATTGGGAAAGATTACAAATTTGGCTTTTTAGGCTCTTAATCAGGTCATTTCTACATAGACCTTGAGCCACACCATGAATTCAGATGGAGAATTTACTGTAGCAATTCAGACACAAAGGAGTCAGAGTAAACAGCTGCACACATTTACTCTGAACACAGAGTAAATAGCCACACATTTTGGATGTGTGTCAGTTTCTCAACGGTATAAAGGTGATTATAAGTGTAATTTTTACTCAGAACATTAAAATCATGTTAAATATTTCAAATATGACTTTGTCAGTTGTAGTCAGTAAAATGAAACACTAAGTATGAAGTAGAAGATTCTCTATAGCAGTGTATTTGTTTCTGTAATATTGTTTTCCAGGTGTGGATTGTGTTTCCATGTGTGCGTTAATACAGGATATTGTCTTTTTTTCCCCCTCCAGGTTATGCAATGGTCTCTGCAAGATGGCATGTTCTTGAGTTGGAGCTTTTTAAGGCAAGCATATGCTGGTACTTCAACTTTACTAAGTGGACTATAATTTCTTCTCTCACATCAACTACATAAGCAGACAAAATTGCAAAGATCTGCCCTGTGTCGAGTATGACAGCCACGACTCGTGGCTCTCCGGTAGGAGGGAATGATAGCCAGGGCCAGGCTCCTGATGGACAGTCCCAGCCTCCCCTCCAGCAGAATCAGGTATGGTATTAACAATCAGTTCATCTGAAAATAAAGGAATTTGTTCTGTAGAAATAGCCTTCCTGAATTATTTGAATTTGTATATTTCTAGAGATGTCTAGTTAAGTTAGACATTTTTGTGTGTGTGTCTGGAAGTACAATATTTTGAGGGATCAAGGCAGTGCTGTTGGCAAAGTAAATACAGTTAGCACTGCATTGCAAAAAATGCTCCCTTTTCAGGCAGTGGCATAATTCTTTCAAGCATACCTATTTTGGATAAGAAGCCTTCTTGGAATAGTACCAGAAGCTTCCTCAAAACCACACTGTAGACTTACCTGCCACAGATTGGTAAAACTGTGCTACATCTTTGAGTTTGGTTTCTGCTCAGTTCTGCAAAAGCACTTTTTGGATAAAGCAGCCTACCCAGGCATCATCTCTTCCAGAGCAGCTGCGTCTGGGTCTCCGTTCATTGTATTAGACTTCCTGAACAGCTTCACATGTTTCTTGCTTTCAGAAGACAAGCAAAAGCTTTCACATACTACATCACAATGGAAGTATTCTTTTTTGTTGGGGAAAAAATACCAGAGAAGATGCTTTTGAACAATACCATTTCAAGTCAAAACCATTTAAAAGAAGAGCCACGCTTTGTCATGTAATTCAGTATGAAGATGGTATTTTTTTAATACTATAAGGTTTAGTGGTGCTCCTTCCTGAGAATGAATTGTAGTTTGAAATGTGTGGTGGGCTGACTCTGAACTGCCAAGGAAGTCTCCACTGTCACTGGCTCCCTTTGCCTCAGTGGGACGGGGAAGAGAATTGGAAGAAAAAAGTGAGAAACTGTTTGGGCTGAGATAAATGCAGTTTAATAAATGAAGGGGTAGGGGGAAACAAGTGATGCAAGTGCCATCATTCACTACCAGCTGATGGATGCCCAACTAGTCCCCAAGCAACAGCTGCCTTGGGAAAAAAAACTCCCTTGTTTTATTGCCAAGTGTGACGCTCTGTGGCGTGGAGTATCTTTTGGGTCATTTCAGGTCAGCTCTCCCGGCTGTGTCCCCTCCCAGCTTCTTGCCCTATTAACTGCTGGGGGCAAAGTGAGAATCACAGGGTGGGTAAGGTTCTAAGGGACAACTGGTGGTCATCTAATCCAGGCTCCCTGCTCAAGCAGGTTCCCTAGACCACCTTACTGGGGATTGTGACCAGACAATATATCTCCAGAGAAGGAGGCTTCACAATCTCTCAGGGCGATCAGTTCCACTGCTTAGTCAGCCTCACTGTTAAGTTCTTCCTCATGTTCAGGTGGAGCTTCTGTGTTTCAGTTTTTGCCCATTGTCTCTTGTCCTATTGCTGGGCACCACTGGGCAGAGCCTGATCCATCCTCTGACACCTTCCTGCAGATGTTGATGAGGTCCTCTCTAAGCCATCTCCAGGTTAAACAGGCCCAGTCCCCTCAGCCTTTC
>VZTA01020571.1:79842-116292 GCA_013398855.1 Mohoua ochrocephala
AGGAGGCATCTGCCCCTCACCCAGGTCATTGATGAAGAAGTTAAACAGTGCTGGGCCCAGTGTTGAACCTTGGGGGACAGCACTGGTGACAGGCCTCCAGCTGGGCCCTGTGCCACTGATTAGCAGCCTCTGGGATCTGCCATTCAGCCAGTTCTCCATCCACCTCACTGTCCACTCATCCCATCCACACTTCCTGAGTTTGTGAATGAGGATGCTGTAAGAGACAGTGTCAGAGCCTTGCTGAAGTCGAGGCAGACAACATCCCCTGCTCTCCCCTCATCCATCCAGGCAGTTGTTTCATCGTAGAAGGCAATCAGGGTGGCCAAGCATGATTTACCTTTAGTGAATCCATGCTGACCTCTCCTGATCATCATCTTGTCTTCCATGTGGGTGGAGGTGGCCTCCAGAGTGAGCTGTTCTATCACCTTCCCAGGGGCTGAAGCGAGGCTGACTGGTCAGTAGTTCCCTGGGTCCTCCTCCTTGCCCTTATTGAAGACGGGGGTGGCATTGGCTTTCTTCCAGCCCTCAGGCACCTCTCCTGCCTCACTGTGGTACCAGCAGTTCTCTCAGCACTTGTGGGTGCAATCCCATCAGGGCCTGTGGACCTGTGGATTTGAAGTTTGATTACATGGTCTCTACCCAATCTTTTCAACCAAAGAAAACTTCCTTCCTCTAGACCTCCTCCCCAATCTCCTGGCTGAGGCAGCAACAGGACCACATTTTCCCACGTATTTATTTTGGTTGTGATGTATTTGAAGAAGCCCTTGTTGTTAGCCTTGACATCCTTAGCCAGGTTTAATTCCAGGTGGGCCTTGGCCTTCTTCATTGCGTTTCTTCATACTCTGACAACAGCCCAGGTGGCTTTTCCCTGCTTCCACCTCATGGTATCTCCTGCCTATATCTGAGTTTTGACAGGAGTTGTCAAAGTGAAAAACAGGCCTTGAATTTGTGCCAGCACTGTTCACCAGCAGACAAAACACTGGTGTGTTACCAGTGCTGTTTTGGTCACAAATCCAAAACCCAACACCCTCCAGGCTGCCGTGAAGAAAATAAAACTCCCTGCCAAGCAGATGTGGTACAGCAGGTGAAAAATGTTCTTGAGGTTTTGTCTTCCTAAGTCTTGCTCTTCCAATTTGTGCCTTTATTATTGTCAGTTCATACTATTTCTGTATATGAATAATAAGCTGCACCTGCAAAGTGCATTGTGTTTTGCATGGCCCATCAAAATGGATTTAAAAATCATGTTCTTCGAGGTTGATTAGTAGATGGTTATAGTAGTGGGTCACTCATTTTTAGCAAACTTTTAAAAAAAATGTTTTTCATGATTGTTTTCTTCTGTGCTTTTGTTGAAAACGATGTCTCTGCTTAAAGTCATCAACTTCTCTGGACAAGATTTGTGAAAACTGGAGCTTCAGTGTATTTATTTCATCTTCTGGAAGCATGCTCTGCTGAAAGTAGAAGCTGTTACCAAAAAAACCCCCACTTTCCTCACTGGGAAAGTAGCTTGATTTTTAAACTGCCAACATAGAAAGAATATAGCACATTTTTATGCTCTGTTTTTTGTTAATAAATCTGAAATCAAATTATTTTATATTGATATGCGCTTGAGATGATCTTCTGACATACGTTAGGAAGTAAAAATGCCAAAACAAATGGCACACAAGTACAGGCAGTATTTAAAATATTTTCCACCCCAATTTTAGACTTCTTCACCTGATTCTTCCAATGAGAACTCCCCAGCTACCCCGCCTGACGAGCAGGGCCAAGCTGATGCTCCACCCCAGCTTGAAGATGAGGAGCCTGCATTTCCACACACAGACCTGGCAAAGTTGGATGACATGATCAACAGGTATTTTCACACTTTTTTGACAAGGTGTAGGTGATTTGTGCAAACATCTTGGTAGTGGAATCAGAATTTTGGTATCTTTGTTTCACTGAACTTCTTGAAATGCTTTTTTTGTTGGGTTAAAGTTGTAAAGAGAAAGAGGCTTCAAGCAGAATGCGTTTGTATTTGGGTTGATTAGAGTAATACTCATCAGGGCATTTAAAAATCTATGTACTGAGCCTATATTAAAAGCATTACAATGGGGCAAGAGTTCTTGATTTTTCAGAAGCACAATTGAAATTGGGTTTGTTTGTTTCTGAATATAGGCCTCGATGGGTTGTTCCTGTATTGCCGAAGGGGGAATTAGAAGTTCTTCTAGAAGCTGCTATTGACCTAAGTAAAAAAGGTAAGCTGAAAGACGTTTGGTTATTGGACTGGTGTGCAAAGTTTTTTCTTCTTCTTTAAAATCCCCGGTGAAGGCTTAAAAATTGTTAATTATTTCTCTTGAAGATTGTGTCAGAGTGCTATGCAAAATCTTCGCAGATCAGAACTTCTAAAAAGCCATTAATGCAGTTAGAAAGAGGTGCCTTAGCACGAGTAGGGAAGTTGAATAAGCTCACAGATGTAAAAATCCTGTCATTCCTGTCATACCTGTTTTCTGTATTCACTTTGATATCAGACCTAGTGGGTTTGGTCTTTATAGCAGATACTAAAACTCAAAGAACTCTAGTTGTTTTTATTTTTTAATAAGTTTCTAGTCTAGCTTTCAAAAGTCTTACCATAAATTTTTGTTCAAATTTGGCACACATATATTTTGAAGAATATCAGAGAAAAGTTAACATTTTAAACAGCGTGGCTTAGACTGATAGTCCTACCAGTGCTTGCTGTGTCTGACGTGGGAGTAGGAGGGTTCTGTGTCAGCACCGTGTATGTGTTTGTTAAATTGTACTGGTCAGATTGACAAGTTTGTCATCTGTTCTGGAAGGTTCTGTTCTCCTGGGAGGTTGCTTGTGTTTGAGTAAGAGCGAAAGTCACATCAAAATAATTTTTTTGGATATCTACGCTTACGAGTTTGTCGTGTTTCAAATAAAGTGTCATACAGAGTGCCTGCTCTTTCTTCTGTATAGGTGCTGGCCCAGGACAATTTCATTTCCATGTTAATAAATGTTATTCTTAGGCAGCTTTAAGACTAAGAAGCTGATTGTGGTCCTGATATTCTGGGTTATCTTGATTGTTAAGTCTTCTTTGCTTTGGAGCACTCTGTGGATAAACAAAAGTTAGGGTGCATCCTTGTGTTCTGCCATAGGATAATGACATATTGTTGCCAACAGTGATTTATCAGCTGTAGTTGTGCTTGGAATTGGTGGCTTTATGTGTAGCTGGGTCTGGCAGGAATCCTCAGGCAAGTGTAGGATGTTCAAGGGATCACATCTGTTCTGAAGCAAAAAAAAATACGACAGCTTTTCAAAAGAAAATGCAGCCACCTTTGTGTCTGCATTGTTGGAACAGTGCAGTAAAAAGAAATTATTATGCTTGTGATTTGGGAGAGAGGAGATGTATGTTCTGCCAGCTGTTAAGTCATCTTTTAAAAAAAATCCAACCCAAAACCTGAAAGCTGTCAATGCAGTGAAATAATAAGAGCAGAATGAGATTTTTAGCTACTCCTGGCATCACTGTGCTTCCCCAAAGCATCAGGCTTAGTTGAAAGATCCTCCCCAAAAAAAGCTTGTTTTTCCTCTTGAAGTTGTGAAAAACAGTGGAAATGTATTCATATGCTTTGATTTTTATTAAGTTGTTGGTGTGCAATTCTAAAAAGTACTTCTGTGTTGCTCCTTAATTATGTTTCCTCTTGCCCTCTGGATGAATTCCTATGTGTGTATGCAAGGATTATTGAATAAGGAGAAAACGAGGAAAGCTCTTAGAAGTCGTTGTTTACTGTGTTACCTTTACAGCTATAGCCTAGATTTTTGGGGGGTTTTTTGCTTCTTGAAGTTACATGATGGCTAACATGGTTGCTTTTAAATAACTTCCAGTTCCCAAGGAATATGATAGGGTGGAACGTGGTGTAACTGACACTGTTTTGGTAGATCAGAGCTTGGCAGACACTGTTTGAGAGTGGGGTATATATAGAGAAGTAATAGCAATGGTTCTGTTGTGTACATTTCTTAATAGATAAAACTGTGCTCCATTATGTCAGGAACATCTAAAATTGGACTCCTTGCTACCTACCTGTCTATGGGAATTTTTCATATTCTGATGAGGCCTGTTTCCAAAAGGAGGAACTGAAAGGATAGATTGAAAAATAACCAGCTTTTGAATTACATAAACTCTGTATTTCTCACTGTATCTTACTTAAATTGTGAAGCCACAAAACCTAGAAAGACCCCACTACATGTTTTTGTCAAGCATTTTCTTGTGGTTAGGGCTCTTAAATAGCTTTTATTCCTAACACGGCCAATGGCCATCACCATTCTGGAGTGACTGCAGGGTAGTGGCTTCTTTGTGACCCTGGACATAAAATAAGAGTGATATTTGCATCATCTTTAAATCTTTTACAATTGAAAGGGATGTAACTGAACTAATTGAAAGTGCATATGAGAACAAAATGTCAGCATTACCACCTTCAAGTGAAAGGAGCAAATTTGACAGAGTAGTGTGAATCCTGTTAGACTGTGACTTGCATTATTCCTGGCAGATGCATTCATTTATGGAAAATTCTCTTTTTATGTGTAGGCATCAATCCATTATTCTTTGTTAAACAATGAGCCATGAAACTATCAACAGATAGTCTGGAGTTACTTGCTAAGAGAAGAAAACCTATTTGAAAAATAGCGTTTAATAGCTAGACTGATGTTTATCTTCACAATAATTCTGGAATACTTATGGAGTATTTTTAGTAATGAGATTTACTCCAGAAATAAATGTCGTAGTGAATTGGATGCTATAAATTTAAAAGATAAAAAAATGGTTTAATTTAGGGTTTTGGTTTTTTATAGGCAAGAATATTCTCCACTCTTTATTTCAAAAGGATTTTATTGCTCCTAATATTTAAACTCGGTTTTTAACATGCTGCCAGAACTTTCCAATGTGACACACACGAGCAAGATGCAAGGCAACTTTTGGAATTTATACCTTACTTAAACTGAAATGAGATTTCACTACACAATATAAACCTTCAGACTCGATCTCAAATCTGTGCTTTTTGATGAATTGCACAGAGTGGGAATGAGAGGCAGGCCCTAGTGACAAAAAAAATTAAATTTGTGTGCGCATGGGCACATATGCATCCAAAAGTTGTTTCCTGCACCCTCTAAAGGCCACCTCCATCTCTCTCAAGATAATTAATCTGCATTTCTGTGGGACCACTACTGAGTTCCTTACGGAAGCTGTATCTTCTGCATTTTTTTGAAATGGTTGTTTCTACCCCTCTTCACTCAGTGGTTTTGCTGTTAGCAAGTAGATAAGAGAGAACACAAAGAAGAATGGAAGATAAAGATTGTACTTATTGTTATTTTTGCTACTATATCTATCAAAGCATGTTGTAAACATGGGAGAAAAAACCCAACCCAGATCACATGTTTTTAAAAACAATTCAAAAATTATGTAAAGGAGTGTAATTTTTTGAGCTGGCCTTGCTAGAATATTATTCCATCAAGTTTTTTGTCCATTTAAGCTTATGTAAGTTTCACTGGACTTTCAAGACTTGTTTAAAATCAATTCTGAAACTTTAAACAACAAACCTTTGAAGTCCAACTATTGTGATTTAACCCCAGCCAGCAGCTAAGCACCACACAGCTCAGTGCCCCTCCAGTGGGATGGGGGAGAGAATCAGAAGGGCAAAAGTTAAAAAACTCGTGGATTGGGATAAAGACAGTTAAACAGGTAAAACAAAAGCCTTGTGTGCCAGCAAAGCAAGCCAAGGAATTCATGCACCCTTCCCATGGTTGGGCAGGTGTTCAGCCATCCCCAGGACAGCAGGGCTCCACCACATGTAATGGAGACTCGGGGAGACAAACAACTTCACTTCAAACATCTCCCCCTTCCTTCTTCCCCAGCTCTATAGACTGATCCCACACCATATGGTCTGGGATATCCCTGTGGTTCTTTGGGCTCAGCTGTCCTGACTGTGTCCCCTCCCAAATCCTTGTGCACCCCCAGCTTACTTCCTGGCAGGGTGGTGTGAGAAGCAGGAAAACCTCGGGTCTGTAAGCGCTGCTCAGCAGTAAAGAAGACATCTCTGTGTTACCAGCACTGTTTCCAGCCCAAATCAAAGCACAGCCCTGTATGAGCTACTGAGAAGAAACTAACACCAGCACACCAAATCTGCTTTCAGCATCTAAAATGTTCATGTAACAACTAATGAAATTCCATGTCTAATACTTTGTTGTTCTTTCTTATTTTAAATAGGCCTTGATGTCAAAAGTGAAGCATGCCAGCGATTTTTTCGAGATGGGTTAACAATATCCTTCACAAAAATCCTTACAGACGAGGCAGTGAGCGGCTGGAAGTTTGAGATTCATGTGAGTTTTTAAAGTTGTGTTTCTGAAGAGCATGGTAATTTAAATAAGGAAGGAGACTGCCTTTGTGATTAGGGGGAGGCTGTAAAAACTGGATCTAATCTTTGAAACTCAGTAGTGAGCTGTGAGAAAACTCTTGTATACATGGATCTGGACGGGCAGTGGGGAGTCATCTTGCTGTCATTGTTTCACTTTATTGCCTCCAGTGTTTTGGAAGGAAATAAAACATGAGACATGATTTGGGGAGGACTGGAACCGTGTATGTTCCAAGTTTATAGTTCATATTCATTTTGCAGTCCCCTGCCACGTTCTTACTTGTTTGTTTTCTTTCTTAACAGAGATGTATTATTAACAACACTCATCGACTAGTGGAACTCTGTGTGGCCAAGCTGTCCCAAGATTGGTTTCCACTTCTTGAACTTCTTGCCATGGCCTTAAATCCTCACTGCAAATTCCATCTATACAATGGTACTCGTCCCTCAGAAACAGTTCCTGCAGGAGTCCAGCTCGCTGAAGATGAACTTTATGCCCGTCCTCCTGACCCACGATCACCAAAGGTATGAGAGCCTGTGTATTTTATTCTGTGCAGTGTTACCTAATGACAGCAGCTGTAGAGAAGTGTTTTTAGAGCATGGAGAAAAAGCCCTCTTCATTCTCTCTGTCACTAAGATGTTCTGCTGCTCATGACTCCTGATTTAATGTACATATCCCCTTCTAACTCTTCCTGTCTTTGGTCCACAATCAAACTGTGTCATGTGTTTCTGTGGTAAGCTGGCACAACTCTGTTGGAATGCCATTCCTACTGTGTTAATTAGCTTGCTTGCATTTGCCAGTTGATGGATTTACCTTCTCACTTAACATGATTTTGTAGGCGACACATTTTGAGGAGGGGATTATGTGATTAAGTAGGAATTTTCTCTCCCTTACAGTTTTTAATGGTGGAAGAAATGTTTTTAATTGGACATGAGATACTACTGTCAGTGTGGTTTTTTTCAGTGGTTTTTGTTTGGTTTGATTTGGTTTTGGAGGGATGTTGAAGGTTTGGTTTTGGTTTTTTGTTTGTTTGGGTTTTTTGTTGTTTGTTTTTGTAGTTGTGGTTTCTTGGGGTGTTGGTTTTGTTGTTTTATTTTTTTAACTGGAAGTGAAGATTAGCAATCTGTTCTGGTTCTTGAGTCTGAAATTTTCAGAACTGATCTCCGAATGATATTGATAAGACTTCAGGAGTTAACTGAATTATATATAGACATATTTTAGTTTTTTAAAATTTTCTTTTTCTGTAGTAGAACTGCTGACTGTTGAGTTATAAGAACCAAAGCTAAAAAACTCCGGTGTCCTTGGACTTGCCTTGCATTGCTGGTTGTGTTTAGAAGAATGTTACTTTGCATTCTTAATGTTTTTATATTTGGCATTATCACATCCAGAGCAAAGAAAAAATACCAGAACTGTCAGACTTTCTGTAGTAATTTAGCAGCAAAGCTGGACCTAAATTATAGTCATTTTTATTCCTAAATATTTGATAAATTTCTTTGAGTAGCTCATATACGGCATCGGCTCTTTGACATGATAACAGAAAAGATCTTGTTGCCTGTTTCTGAGCATTTCCTTAAAACTGAATATGTAAGCTGTTGTGTAAAGACTTTTTTAAAGCAAATTTTGTTATTAACAGGTACTTGGAAGTATTTCTAGATGATGTTTTGTAAATGTCAGAAAACGTTTTATTTGTTTTATTGCAGGGTTGGCTAGTAGATCTTATCAACAAGTTTGGCACATTAAATGGATTTCAGATCTTGCATGATCGATTCATGAGTGGATCAGCATTGAATGTTCAGATCATTGCAGCTCTCATCAAGTAAGTTTTTTTCCTAAATAATGATTTATGCATTTGGAAAAGTTGACTCAGTATGAAATACTGTGTTAGCACAAAGCTTGGACTTTCATTGAAGCACTTCCTTTCACTGCATCTCTTGGCTGGTTGTGTCTACCTTCACCATTTCATGTGCTTCTGAGTAGATATGAGTTTCTTGAATTAATTGCACCTTATTATAATATTGCATGTCTACTGATTATGACACTTTACCTTTTTTCTTTCTTTTTTAGGCCATTTGGACAATGTTTTGAATTTTTAACGTTACATACAGTGAAGAAATACTTCCTTCCAATTATAGAAATGGTTCCACAGTTTTTAGAAAATTTAACAGATGATGAACTGAAAAAAGAAGCAAAGAATGAAGCCAAAAATGATGCTCTGTCAATGATAATCAAATCTCTAAAGAACTTAGCTTCAAGAGTTCCAGGACAAGAAGAAACTGTAAAAAATTTAGAAATATTTAGGTTAAAAATGATACTTAGGTAAGATGCTACTCCTAATACAATATGCCACTGGTGACTTTTTTTTCCACACTTCTTACATTAAATTTTTCTCACAGGTTGTTACAAATTTCCTCTTTCAATGGTAAAATGAATGCACTAAATGAAGTTAACAAAGTAATATCCAGTGTGTCATACTACACTCATCGACATGGTAATCCTGAAGAGGAAGAGTGGCTCACAGCTGAAAGAATGGCAGTAAGTGCTCCTTTTCAGTGAAGTTCATTGCATAGATTCTGTTTCTCCTTAGTACTTTCACTGGAGAAGCAGCTCTATATTGTGGATCCAGCACACACTGTTTATTTTCAAATTCAGTGTTAGGAGCATTAGGTATCATGTGATGGTAATAAAGCATTTTAATAGTACCCTTTCTGTGAAAAAGTGCTGTATTTGTGTCAGAGTTGCTGTTGAGAATTACTTTTCAGTGCTGCTAAAAACGTGGCTGAAAAATGGATCTTTGAGTAGTGTGGGTTTTATATAGTGTTTTAAAAAACCCAAAGAAACCTAGATAAAACAAGTGTGATTCATTTGCAACTTCAGTGCCACAGTAACTAGAAATTTAATGGTCATTTAAGTAAGGATTTAGTCTGGGTTTTGTCCTTCAGCTTTTTCTTATGAGAATTCTAAGTGACTACTCCGCTTCTCACATTTCAGAAACTGGAAGCTTTGGTACAGAAAGTTCTAGATACCACATTTTTGTTTTAATATTTTTGTATTTTGAATACTGTTTCTTGAATGTATGTATAGGGAACTATGAAAATGAGCAATTATAAAATGAAAATAAGAACTATTTTCTTTTAATCTTTGTGAAATCTAGTTGAGTTAAGTGATTTTTACACTGTTCTGCCCCGTCTTTCTGACTGGCCACCTGTTGTGAAGTTTGTAATCTACAAAAGGACATCTGACAAGAAAGAATAACTGCAGTTTTGACTTTTTAAAGCAGTAGGAGGAAATAGGTCTCTTTTTTACATATTCCCGACAATTTGGCATCTCATGCAAGACCTGTGTTTTTAACTGAAAACTTCTAGATTTCATTATTTCATGAGACCAGCTTGAGTATTGTAAGTCTAATCAAGGACACTGTTGGAAATTATGATGCTGTGGATGTTTGTTTTCTCTTTCAGTGCTCAGAGCACATCCTGCTTTGCTTCACTTGGAACAAAACGGTCTGACCGTGTCAGTGACACCACTGAGAAAATTGCATCTCCTTAAATATGACTTGAATATTTGCCTCTGATTCAGTTAGAAGCATTTCAAAACCCCTATAAGTGGCAGTACTTAAATAATCTAATCTTCATTATATTTCAGTCCTTGCTTAGGTGCTTTTTATGGGACCAGTGTACCAGTAAAGATAGAAGTGTCTTAAACAATTTGGTTTTGATACTTAATGACTGTGAATTGGAAGATGAAAATTTTGTTCCTTGAATAGAAGAGTTAACTCTTCTTCACATTGGCTTCTTATGTTTGAAATTGGTTGAACATTTTTATGCTCTGAGTTCATGATTTTAATATGCCTGAAAAAAAATTCCCCCTAAGGTATCACAGTAAAGAGGATTCTAATAATAATCCAATAATATATTGGATTATTTAAAATGGTGATTTTTTTTTTTAGAGAGGAAATTAAAGTTAGAGATAAAAACCATCCTCTTGTGCTGCATCTTTTTTCATCTGTAACAGGTTTTGTTTTGTAGTTTAAATATTAATGATGGCACCTGAATAATTTGAGATGGCACTACTTTCTTTTTATATTCAGGAATGGATCCAGCAGAACAACATTTTATCAATTGTATTAAGAGATAGTCTTCATCAACCTCAATATGTAGAAAAACTAGAGAAAATCCTCCGATTTGTCATCAAAGAGAAAGCTCTCACTTTGCAGGATCTTGACAACATTTGGGCTGCACAGGTAAATAATTCAACTGCTTGTCTGCTGCTGCACAGGAGGCATCTCCTTGTGTGTCATGTGTTTAGAAGAGAACCTGGGCTGCTTCTGCTCTGTGTTAGACAAAGCTAAAGAAAAAATTGAGGTGAAATGGTGTTCCTTTTTGGGGTTCTGGAGCTCAAAATTGTCATCTCAGATGTCTCCAGTGGAAGGGGTCAGCTACATATATATGTAAAGCCTAAGGGAACAGTTCAGAACATGGTGCAGAGATGATAATTTTTAAGTATTAAGGAACCTTCAACATTGAGCGAAGACATGATATGTGATAGCATAGTGTTTTAAAATGCATTAAGAAATATGTGTTGGTAGTGTCTGAGTTCCCCACAGTTGTGTAAGTTTTTCCTGGGCAGAGTGTGATTAGTAAGGCTTATGGTAATGAGTGTTCTAGAAGTTGTTTAACTGCAAGTTCTTTTCTTTGTGTTGCAATAATTACATTTGAAAAATTACGAATTTTGCAATATTGACGTTTTTACTTACGTGACTGGGGAGGTTGGGCTTCCTGGTTGTGGGCTGCATGAGTTTAACACACAGAATGGGCAGCTGGAGAGACAAAATCATTGAGAATTACTAAATATACAGCAAATAAAATAAAATTGGGATGGAAACATAAGTAATGGGTAGTGAAACTCTGATTGTACAAGTAAGTCCTCAGGACAGGCTTTCAAGTGTGGGAAGGCTAGCTCTGGTTTCCAAGACAGGGAGGGAGGGCTGTGCTGGTTTGGGCAGGGATAGAGTTAAATTTCTTCATAGTAGCTTCTGTAGTAACTATGTTATCTCAACCCATGGATTTTCTCACTTTTACCCTCCTGACTCTCTTCCCCCATCCCGCTGTGGTGTGGAGAGGAGTGAGGAGCTCTGTGGTGCTCAGTTGCCAGCTGGGTTGTACCATGAGGAGGGCTAATACAGGTTTGGGTATTTGGGTGACACAGCTTACACGTGTTCATGCTGTTCTGAGACTGTAACAGTTTGGCTTAAGTGGATTTATTTTCAGGTTACGTTTAGAACGCTTGGGACTGCAGGTGATTTAGGGGAGGGTTGACTTAAGATCTCTGGTGTTGCAAGTAACTTTATCATGCCTAGACTTCAATTCCAGCATGGCAGTAACTGCACAGGCCGAAACTCAATACAGTCTTGTCTTATTATTCCAAAGTCCTGTTAAGAATATTTCATCATGTAGCATAGCAATACACAGGTTACTTGAATTGAGGTCTGGAATCATACTGTTAGTTTTCAGCTTGTGGTCTGTAGATCTTTCCAGACTACAAGATACCTGTGGGGGGGGAAAAAAAAAGACTTTGAGAGGTTAGTTTGCTGTTAGTAGGCTTATTTTATCTATTTTAGAGCCTCACTTTTAATAAGAGGAGAAAAAAATCTGAAATTTGGGAAAAAAAATTTCAAGCAATTACGTTGCTCCTAGTGCTTGGAAATAGGACATGTGGATAAGCTAGTGTAAGTCAAACTTTCTGCCCTTCTAGAAAAATGTGAATACATGGTACAACTGTAAAAAATGAGGATAGTCCACTCCAAGAGTTGAAAAAAAAAATTAGGAATAAATAGAAGTAATTTCAGAAGAAATGTTCCATGCCCTTATTAAATACCCAGCTTGCTCTGCTCACTTCTTATGCTTTCAAGTAGGTGGCTACTGCACTGCTCTTGCTGTAGTTTTGTCCTGTAGTTTTTTTGTGTGAAAGTAACTCTTATTCAGGTAGATGGTTTCACTGTGGCTTTAGCCATGGGGTTATAATGGACTAAAAGTTGAAAATACCAAAATCTGCTAATACAGAATGATTTTCACCTACTTCACTACTCCCCGTGTATAGTAATTTTTAGAAGTTCTTATTAAATGACTGCTCCTAAGAGCAGCTGGGGCATGAAATTCAGTAGTGAGGAGTTGATTTACTGTGTAGCTTTATATAACAGGCTATTTTAGCTCAGCCTCAGTGCAGCAGTGGGGAGGTTTTGCTTTCAGGCTGGAGCACTTGTGTTGCTGCCTGGGTTTAGAGGGTGAGCATGCACCTGAGACTCTTAGTATTACTAAAAGTAATGCAATCATTCTGCTTTTGCCTTTAGAAGGCAACCTGAGTTAATTTTTTGAAGTGTTTTCATGTCTTACAAAGCCAATGCTCACAATATAGGAGTGCATTTGATTCAAGGAATAATATTGGAAGTCTCTAAATGCAAGCATTAAGTTGCAGCCTCTGGAGCTGCAGGGAAAGATCCAGCTGTACAAGACACAAAATGGCAGAGGTTGAGGTCTCATGACTTACATTCTGGAGTATTTAATTGGAATTTTACAGGCATTTCCCTGTTTCCACACAGCAAGCTGCCAGGTGACACACCAGGTTCCTTACCTCCTCCCACTGTCTGGTTCTGCTTCCCCAGACTCTTCAGTGCTTAGGGGCTTCCCCATAGCTGTTAAAAACCTCCCAAACCAAGGTTGTTACATGCCTTATTCTTGCTCTTCTTGCCCCCCCAGGAGCTTTTATTTGTTATGTTATAGATACTCTTTCTGCCCTGCATGCTCTCAGTTTTTCTTTCTAGCTAGGAAATGGTCTGGTAAGAGGAAAAAAATTACATGATGTTTTCCAAAGTCAAGTGGAGTAAGGGGTTTAGTAATTCCCCCTCTTGTAATCTGACCCATAATGTGAAAACGAACATTACTACTTAAAATGACTTTTTTTTAAACAAAAATTTATGGCACCCTATAAAGAACGTAAGGCACAGCATGTAACAAAGCTATTAGTCTGGTTTTGGTTTTTAGTTTTGGTTTTAAATTACTAATGGAAGTTTTTAGTAGGAATTGAATTTCAAAAGTGCTTATACATGTATTTTTAGTAGTGTACAAGATTAATTACATCAGAATGTGTATTCTAGGTATTTGTTTTGCATTTTTTATTCCTCACTTAGCAGAAAATTTTCTACAGTAAATCAGCTATTGATTCGCATAGTCCAGATTTGTTGAATTTGAGTGCAGATGTGAAGTACAGGATGTGTTTTCCAGCCTGGGCAGAAAACTTTCTTCGTGCTCAGAGTTAAATGGAACTGGCTTTTTTCCCCTTATTGTCTTCTTCCTTAAATGTCAAAATCGTGATGCACACCAAACTCTCGGTTAAAACTGTGTCTGGTATAAAACTCAACATCTTGTTCTTAGTTGTTTCATTGCTGGATTTGTAAGTTTAAAAGCTGCTGGACTTCAAAACGTTGTCTGGTAACAAGTTGTTTGTAATAGAAGGCATTAGTTGTCTGTGAATCCACTAACACAAAGGAAGTACTTCAGCCTGAGAAATTGTGGAAATACTGTAAATTGATTTGCACCTTAAAACACCTCAATGAAATTCAGAAGTGGATTTGGAGTAATTTCTTATAAAAAAACTACCAAACCATAAAAACCCACACAAAACATTAAAATACCAGTTTGTAAGTTACAATGTCCTTTTAGATTTTATTGTCCACTGTCCCAGCTTGATTTTGTAGCAGGAACAAAAAAATAAATATTTTGATGCTGCAGTATTTATGTTCTAAATAAATACTTGTGTGCTCACACACACAAAGCACACTTAAATACTTACACTTAGAAGAGAAATCTAAATATTTTGAATTCCCAGTGAAGTATTCAGTTTGCTGTGCTGCTCCCACAGCATCAGCTTTTCAGCTGGCTACCTCTAACAATCTTCCTGTAAAAATTATGTAGAATGTCTTGCTGCTTGACTTAATATGAATTGTTGGTGGATTGTTTTTTTTCTCTTCCTGACAGGCAGGAAAACATGAAGCCATTGTAAAAAATGTACATGATCTCCTCGCAAAATTAGCTTGGGATTTCTCTCCTGAACAGCTTGATCACCTGTTTGATTGTTTTAAGGTAATTGTGTGTTTTGACTGTATTCAGGAAATGGGTTGTGAGGATGTGTGTAAATTTGTGGCTTTTTCAGTGTCTTACTTTCTACTTCTTTTAGATTTGCTCAGTTTCTCTGTGTTAAAAGACTTCTTAATGTGTAGCAACAGTCTGTAATACTTAATTCTAGAAAGGCTATTCTTTAATGAGCACTCCTTGCGAGATTTTCTGTTTACTTCCTGTCTAAAACAAAGGCTGCTTATGTTTGTTTAGTGGACAGTTTTGTTTTCTGGTTTGAACACTTCAGGATAATGCAGGTCTGTTGAAGCCTGTAGTATTAAAGTTACATTTAGCAATCCTACGAATATAGAATTTTCCAAATAAGTTATTTATGTTAAATGCCTTTTTGCATTTGTTCCAAATTAAGAAGTGTTGGTGATTTAGTAAATTATGTTTTTCTTCTGGCATTAGAGTAGGTTTTGTCGGGTTTACTGGGCAGTGCTACTTTTGATCTTTTAAGTAGAGGAGATCAAGGACTTCCGTTCCCTGCTCCCCCAACTTCCTCTTTATCATGTAATAACTTTTCTCTGTTTAGCTTGCATACAAAATGAAACAGTCTCAGGAAGATAAAGTTGAATGTTTATAAACACATAGTGATTTGTTTGAAATGACAAAACAACTTGTTTCTGAAAGTTTATGTTATTCACTGGCTTTTATGTATAACATTTAATATTTGCAGCTTCCAGTAGTGGTGCTCTCTGGCTTGTTTTACTGTTTCACTTTCAGGACATGATCTGCTGTACTAGAAAATGCAAGCCAGCTTTGTAGACTCTGCTTTCTCTTTTTAGATAAATGCATTATAGTCATATTTTGGCTTACATGCAACTTGTGCTTTGTTTAGTGTGGTCCTGCAGTTTGGTGAAGGTGGGTCTAATGTTCTGTGGTTCAGATACTGAACCTAGTGCTCAGAAATTCTGTGTGTAAACTGTTGTGTCTGGCCTTGAGAGATGAATATGAAGTGATGTTATATTGAAAACTTATCCAGGAAAAGGTTAATTTAGAGCAGGTGACTTGTTTCAGTCAGATTCAGAGGCACGAGTGATACTAAGGTTTTACTTATGTAGTGATTATAAGTTATTTAAGGAGTCTTGTTAAGTGTAAGCACAGGAGTTTTGTGAAAGCATTTGAAAGAAACAGCTGAGTCCAGTCTGATTGTTGGTGAAATTGTCAATGCTAATGTTAACTTTTACAAGCACATCTGTGATCTTTAAACAAAGAGCCATCTCTTTTTAAGACTCAAGTTGAATGTGCTGTAGTTGTAAATACTAGAAGAGCTCTTGAGTTGTGTCTGGCTTATGTGTTGCTCTAATTTGCTGTTTATTGTTAATGACAGGAATTAATGTGAAAGTTCTTTATGTAGTTGCATCACTTATTGTTGCATTGTTTGTTAACAATGTGCAGGTTATGTGTGCAATTTTAAAAAAAAGACTTTTATAATATTTTTAAAAAATATTGTTGTAGGCAAGTTGGACTAATGCAAGCAAGAAACAGCGTGAGAAACTGCTTGAGTTAATTCGTCGCCTTGCAGAGGATGACAAGGATGGTGTGATGGCACACAAAGTGCTGAACCTCTTGTGGAATTTGGCTCACAGTGATGATGTGCCAGTTGATATCATGGACCAGGCTCTTAGTGCCCATATTAAAATCTTAGATTACAGCTGTTCACAGGTGAGTAATCCAGTATGGAATCAGTCACTGAGTTTCCGTCCATTCCCCACGAAAACTTCAAGGTATCCGGTAATTTAACAAAAGTGTTACGTACATAAATTTGTATGGTTCTACCAACATCCTGGTACTTCTAAAATGTTACAGGACATATTTTAATTAACACAGTTGGTACTTTAATGGGAGAGAGTGTAATACATCAGTGTGCCTGTCTTGTTGCAGTTGGTGACACACTGTAACTAGCACACTGGAAGAAGTGGCAAAGAATCCTACCAAAATAAATACAGAGAAAGGAAAAGCAGCCCCCCTGCCCCCCTTTGCTTTTTCCAAACTCAGTCATGCTAATTTGTTTCAGTGGGCTTTGTTGAGGTTTTTTGTGCCAATAAGTCCTTATCTATTACAATTTTAGAAAGGACCTAGCAAGATCCTTTTCAAATTTTGGACCCTCTCCTTCCCCACCCAAACTTCTGTGGAAGGCTGCCAGAGTAGTAATTCATTATGGTTTGAAATGAATCCATTATCCATGTTGTTAAGTTAAGAAACAGTTTCTCATTGTTTCTTGATATTTTATGACAGAGAGTAGAAATAAATGAAATAAGAGAGAGCAAATTATTTAAACACTTCTGAAATAAGCACTGAGTGCTTGAGTGCAGGGAGTTTGTAACACACTGGTAGCTTCTTTCAGCATGTAGTGCTGCTGCTCAGATGCTTCTGTTATGCTTTTATGCTTCAGAACTCAGGTGATCCAGTATTTGTTTGACTTTGTATGTTCTATCTTGGAAACAAAGAAAAGGAATTATGATAGCTCTGCAATGTACTTGATTTTGATTATAAACTGCTGTTCTTTAAGGATCGAGATACACAAAAGATCCAGTGGATAGATCGTTTTATAGAAGAACTTCGCACAAATGACAAATGGGTCATTCCTGCACTGAAACAAATTAGAGAAATTTGCAGTTTGTTTGGTGAAGCACCACAGAACTTGAGGTAAGAATGGAATTCAGATAAAATTTTGTCTGTTAAAAGTTGGATGGGTTGGAATGAGGCAAATGTAAATTTTTTTTCACAAGAGGTCGGGAAACTCTAGGTAGAACCGTAACCTGCGTTGGAAGATGTTCTTGAGTTTGTTTTAGTGTGTTTAAATAATCTCCAAAAATTCAGATGCCTAAGTTCAGTAAGAGAGCGTTAACTACTTCTTTGAACACGCTTTTCATAATTTTTATAATAGTAGTCCAGTAGAAAATCTGAATTTCTTTTTCAGTTATTCATGGACTTCCCTGCCTAACAATGGAATCAGCTTACAAAGCATAAATATGTTTTACGTGCATATATGGCTGTATGCACACACGTATGCACACAAACATACCCACCCATCCTTGTTCTTTGATGATAAACTCTTGCAGGTCATCTAGTTCATATGCTTGAAATCAAAGGTGACTTTGTAGTCTGGGAGAGATTCTCTAGTGATTTTCTCTCCTGAACGGACTAGATTAGAAATGTGTGGAATTTGTTTTATTGGGGTGAAGGGGTTTGTTTGTTTTGTGGGGGGTTCATTTGATGTTTGTTTTTAAAAGGAAGAAGTAATGAGAAGTCATTATCAGTTTGGACTTGTTGAAGTATACATGATTATTTTAATTCTTTTAAATGTCTTCTCAGTAAGAAATAGCTGAGACTGAGCCCCTAACGGTATTTGTATCCATGTCAGAATTTTTACAAACTCCTGAAAAATGTCGTTGGCTTATCAGTGTTGCACAATTGCTTTGTTTTAATTCTTGTAAGCAGATAAATGTTGCTGTTACAGTCGGCTCACAAGAAAGATCAAATCAGGGAAAGTTGAGGAAAATAAGCCGCAGTTTGCACAACACTGTCTTCTTACTGATACCGTTTTCAGGAGCTGTGATAATGTTGCATTCCTGGCTTTTGGAGTTTTCTTTATTCATTTACTTTGCAACATGCTTCTCAAAATGTCAGTATGTTTTAATCCTTTACAGTTTTACACTAATGATTGTTTGAGGTTTATCCAACAAGGTCACAAAGTTACCTGCTCATTCGCAGAAAAGTTTTGTTTTCTGTGTCTTGGAAGCCTTAACCTTTTTCATGCTGTAAGATCCAGGCAAATCAAGCTACCTGGTTATTCAAGTTGAATGCTTTTAGCACAGTGCCTTAACAAGGATGCTTTGCTTTAAGTAATTACTGAAGCTGAGCTCATTCAAGGCACTGATTTAGGTTTCTGCTCTGAAGTAATCTTGGGAGGAATCGAACTTCTTTTGATTGTGGAAGTGTAGGTTTCCTGTATGGTCTGTGTGCAGTTAGATGGCTCGAATGTCTCTCCTCTTTTTTTTGTCTGACCATCTCTTCCTCAGATCTCAGGGCAGTCTGCACTGTAGTATGTAATAGCACCTCATTTTTATGCAGAATTTGAAAACACATATGGCAGGAAAGTGAACTTGGAATTGGAAGTTTTAATCAACGAACTTTAAAAGACTTCTTCCTGTGGAGAACCCTGTGTTGGCAAGATGCTCTTGAGGGAGTTGTTTTAGTCAGGTGGTGTTACTGCCCAGGTGACTGGGGAACCTGCTGAGTGAAAACATCATTTTGAAATCATCAGTGACTTTCCAGTCCTCTGAATTTTCTTGTAACTCTTAATATTGATACAGTTTGGAAGCTGTAATGCATGCATACAATACTTCTTCCTATCAGCTTACCTTCTCTGACTAAAAACTTTAATTTCTAAAATCCTTCTAGAATTTGGAGTGAAAATAGGTCCAAACAGGAGTTTGTGACAACTGCCTCAAAAACATGTCACAGAGTACATATTCTTTATGCTGCTCTTTTGAGGTGGGTCAGCTGATTGGCACTGGCAATGGAAAGTTCAGTCTAGATCAGCAAACGCTGCTGATTCTTGGCAAAAATATGTATAAATTTTGTTATGCCATTGGCACTGTAGAAATTCTTTTGAGGGGGAGGTTTTAATTGTTGCTAGTTATTCATGCAGTTGAACAAAGTGATGAATTGGTTATACAATTGCTATGGCAAAATTTAGTTCCCTGACCACAAAGAAGGGCTACACGTGTCAGGAAGTTCAGCTTAACCAGAATTGCAACAGAAAATAATATTTATGTAAGTACAAGGACTCTTATGGGTGCAAAGATGCTTATTAATACTTAGGACTAGTCAACTTCATTACTCAAAATACTGACCTTTAGTTTACAGGTAATGAATCATCTTAATTCTGTCCGTGTTGGATGGTAGAGCCTCCTGTAGACCAGTATCAAATGCCTAAATTTGACCTATATCTACCTGAGCAGTAGAAGATCAGTCTCTTAAATTACTTGCCCAGAAGAGTTAACTGAGCACTGAGAGTTCAGGGGTTTCATTAGTGCTTTAAGGCAACAATGATGCTTCAAGTCACTTTTTAGCCTAAGTAGTAGAATTTGTGGGGATTGGTTGCTGCAATTCGGATTGTTAATGCAGATAATCTGCACTCTTTTAGTGGTACATAGCATTTGTTCAGTTAGCACAACAACTGTCATCTTCAAAAGCTGAGTTACATGTGTAGTATTATATTGGGTGAGTTATATGTGCAGATAAATATTTCTTTTTAATCCATTTAAATTAAGTTGTTTGGAATTTTGCCTTTGCCAGTTTGCCACTGTTTTTCTAACAAATAAGCACTCTAGCTAAGTCCTTTTTCGTAATCCAAAATACTTTGTCATCCCTTTCAAAATGCTATTTTTTCTTTTTATACGTTGACTTTTGGTATCCATTTAGAATAAACACAATGAAAATCTGAGTTTTGGTGTTCACTTCAATTTTTCAAGCTCCTCAGTTATTGCACATTAATGAGTGTCTAGTAACTGATGTGTAATAATATTAAAGGTTAAATGATTGTGTCCCAATGGCAACATCATATTAGTCTGACCTTAGATGCTTAAGGAAAATTTTTGTAGCATGTAGACTTTGCTGTAATACTAGAAAACATGCTAGAAGCTCTTGTCAGATCACCTTTTTGTCCTGTGCTTAAAGACAATCATTTTGCCTTTGAGTCCATCCTAGCAGTGGATCGAAATAGCATCAGAAGTGTTGCTCACGATCACTGTTACAACTCATAATTCATAGCTTATAACTCTAGTTATTTCAATTATTAAGCTTTTAGAAGTTGTTGCTAACCAAGACGAATCCGTGTGCAAATGTACTGTTTGTGGAGGTGATTGAGAAAGGAGAGAAGTAAAAAATATCTAACACAAAACATTGTAATCTTCTGCTGATAAAGCTTTGGCTTTGCGGTGCTGTGTGAGATTGATACAGATGCATAATATGAATATAAATACACACTCCAGTATCTTTGATTCCACAAAACATCCCATCTTGGTTCTGTTTGTTCCTTTGGTTGTTTGATCATATGTATTTCCCAAATAATCAGTGTTCTTATGTACTGTTACCCTTTGTGAAGGCAGTTCTCTGTCTAGAGGTAACATCTTGGGTAGCCACTAAAATAGACATCCAGTCTTTTGCTAGATTTGCTGCTGCTTTATTCTAAGTAAGGAGGTTGGTGGAGATGGAATGAAACATAATTAGAAAGTTTCTTAAAGTGAAAACAGAGAATGTTCTGAATATATGAAGTCCTATATGTTTTCTTTTTTCATGCTTCCATCCATTTTGTTTTCTCTCTGACAAATGTCTGGATATTTGGGTGTTTTTAACACAATTTGTGTTTAAAGTGCCCCTTTCAAACTATTTTAGAAAATTCTGCGTGTTATGAAATTTAATCTTCTGAAAACCACAGTGCTTAGCAGGCCAAATTCTGTTGGTTGCAGCTAACAAAGTTGTTGGCAGAGTGTTGATGGCTTCTGCCTTTTAAACCCAGATGGACACTGATCTTTGGCCAATGAATCCATTTATCTGTTGCTGTTACATCTACAGTGAAATGCGGTTATCAGCTGCAGATCACTGTCAGCTGATGCTGGAACTGGGATTTCTTGCCTTCCCCACTGTTCTCTAAAGCTGTGGCAGTACTGTGGAGTGCTGTAGGCCATGTAGTATGGAGACCCTGTTTCCCAGGAAGGATGAGAATTCCTACCTGTAATCCATTCAGCTAATTCTGAGGTCTGCTTTTAAAAGTGTTGGAGGAAAGGAGAACAATTCTGAAATTACATTTTTCTTTCTTCAGGGCAGGCTATGGGATCAGCTGAGTGGCAGTGAGGAATGCTGCTCTTCCCCCTGACACCCACTTGTTTTCTTTTTTTCTCACTTTACCATGGAAGAGCAGCACTTGTTTGCCTGGTTTATGCAGTCAAGATCATTGCTCTGATCTACAGCTACAGCAGTTGAGACATTTTGAGTGTTCTGCGGAGGTGATGAGTCCCCAAGCACTAGAATTTGATAGTGTTCATGGCATGCGGGTCTTGGACAAAAGCTCTGTATTTTCTTTTGCAGTTTACTTTTGTCATCTGAGTATTTCTAGTGTTGTTTAAGAGCAGCATTTTTGGTCAGGTCTCGATAATAACTTACAATCTGATTATTTATTTGGGATATTTTCTTTCTTGAACTTCTCTGGGGTTTTTTAGGCTGTATGCTCTGTGTAGCAGCTTTTCTTTGCTTGTACCAACATTTTTTCACGTAGTTACTAAAACATTGTTAGAAAAAAATCAATACTGCTTTTAGTTTTTTTAAGTATTGAAATAATCAATGTGATTATTGACTGGTGTACTTTCACTATGGTCTTGAGTTTTACTTGGTGTTCTAATGTTAAAGATAGAAAAGAATATCAGATGGGTGTGGAAGAAACCACGGTTACGTGTACTGTAGTTATACTGTAGTTGAGGGTCTCTGCTGTGCATTTTGGGCAGGTATTTATTTCTCTTCTGTCTTGCTGCAGATATTCTCCCTGCAGCACACTGAGCTGCTCACATTGTTTTGATGTTTTCCATACATATTGTAACTGTATAATCCTCATAAATTAGCTGCTTTTAGTAACTGGTAAGAACTGTTGATATTTCAGAAGGTAGAAAAATATTGTCAGAATCTTAATCTGTGTTCTGTTCGAGATGTTGTAGGAAAATTTGGATCTTGCATCAAAGATGTCTCTGAAATTGATTTCTGAACTATTTGGTGCAAAGCTTCTTTATTTCCCTCTAACACTTGTATTTTAATTTCAGTCAAACTCAGCGAAGTCCCCACGTGTTTTACCGACATGACTTAATCAATCAACTTCAGCACAATCACGCCCTAGTTACACTGGTTGCAGAAAACCTCTCTGCCTATATGGAAAGCATGAGGCAATATGCTAAAGGTGAGTTTTAACATCAAAGTTGCTTCATGCAGTGTATGAGAACTCCAGTTGAAAATGGAGTTAGAAGCAAATTCACATAATAAAATAACTATTAAGTTTATTTATTTAATTTTCAAGCATCTGTGGGGTTAATAGCCTTTGTGGTGACTGATTGGGTAAGAAAAGCTTAAAATACTAATTTTTTTTCTCTTTTATAATTGAAAATGTGTGTTTTGCAGCAGAATATGAGAAAGTGGCAGTCGTTGTTTATCTGTGGATTGATAAAAATCATCTTACCCTACTTAGACTAGGGTAGTTATTTTTGTGGAAAATCCTAGTAGTAAAACTTCTAGTTTTGAATTTTGAAGGCTCCTTTGAGAAGTTTTTTAATCACCTCAGTTGGCAGCCAGTATTTGGAATTTGTCATGGAGAAGGACTTCAAACCACAGGGATACCATTTCTTTTTCCCATGAACTCCCACTTCTATTCAGGCTTTCTCACTGCGTTTGTTCTTAGCAGCACTAGGGCAGTACACTGTGTTAGTATTTTTATATTTCAGGCTAAATCCAGCTCTTTTCTGATGAATTTACCCTCTTACTCTGGGTTAACTTTTAGCTACTGAGGTAGAAGCGTGGTAAGTGAAGGAGAATGGTGGACCAGGAAACTCGTTACACTGGACCACAGTTCTTTAAATATAAAATTAAGCCAACAGAAGTGAAAGGAGGAGATTTACATCCCTCCTTTCCCACCACTGACTTTACTGACTGGAACCAGGGACTGTTCTACCTTGGCCTCATAACAGCCTGCCAACCTCTCTGTTGCATCTCAAAAATGACACAGTGTGTTCTGGAGGATTCAATGTAGGTCTCTCAGAGAGGACAGGATATTTGCACGTTGGAAAGCTTGTATCTGCCAGTGCACAGGAAAGTTGCCTTTTGGAATTCATGTGTGTTGGAGTATTAAATATATATATTTTTATATATGATTCTATTCTTCTTTTCTCTTGGGCTTTGGCCAGCTGTGAAATCTGGGGTTTGACCTCAGGGTTAGGAAGGAAACAGAATCAACAGCTGTATTCTAACGCAGTGCTGTCTTTGTCCAAAAATAGCCTACACATACTATTAGTATAGGAACTATTTTTTATTAATTTTGATTGTTTTTTAACTCTCAAGCCAAAAGGTAGGTTTTGAAAATATTGTTTACCTATCAAATTGTTGAGGACAGAAGAATTAGGCTGATGTCTTGAATGAATCTTTTCTTCTTCCAAAATACCACATCCCATTGCCCTGCCTGTCCCCAAATCTAGTGACTCAGTTAAGCAGTAATACAAACATCTTCAGTTCAATAGGAATTACAAGTGTGTAAAGGGTTTAAATTTAATCTAATTACAAAGCAATTAAATTGCTCTTTCTTGAGATGAAGCTGCTGCAAACTTCTCATTTGTATCAGAGTACAAAAACAGATGAATAATAGTGTGGGGGTTTTTATTAGGTGCCTTATTACATTATTAAGGGCAACCAGGAAATCTTCCTCATGTTCCAGATATTGTGCTAAGACTATAATCCACAGTTCCTGTGCACAAACTCTTTAATTTTCAGTTTTATATACTAAATAGAGCAGAACATAGGGTACTGTGAAGTTTGTCTTCCATGCCTTCATGGAGGGGGAGAAAATGTGCCAGGGGGCCAAATAAATGAAAGGGGATAAATGAAAGGAGAAGAAAGAAGATTATGCGTGTGAGGACAGAAAGAACCTGAAGCTGTAGAATCGAGCTTGCCTGGAGAAGGTGAATGAGACAGAGGGAGAAATCTCAAGGCAAATATCCAAACAGCACAGGTCAGACAAATGCCATAGAAATAAAAAATCCTGTTGTCCACAGATATTCTTGGCAGTTAATACTGCCATTACTATGTAATTTGGATCTTTTTAAATTAATATTGAAATTGCCATATTTTTGTTTTCCTTGAAGTCTTCTCTAGTTGTGTTCAGTGACGGAGAGCATTGTTCCTGTTCTCCTGTTATTCACTAATGCATAATGTTTTCTGGGATGCTCCCCTTTTATATGTTTGCCTTTTTAAGGTTGAAGAGAAGCCTAATCTATGTTTCCGAATTTTTTTCCATTCTCTGTGATTTTCCCTTCTACTGAACTCATCCTTTCCTCCACCTCTGCAAAATCCTCCATGACATGAGACAACTGCTCTTGCATTTTGTAGTCCTGAAGGAGGTCACAGTTTCATCTTTTTGACGATTTATCAAAGACCTTTTGAAAATTTTAGAAGATTGTTATCAGTTCTCCTTTACCTTCTATTTTTCTGAAGTCTTAAAAAATCTAAAGTGTTAATGAAGAGGAGTTGTTTGTAGAAATTGTGCCATATAATCATCCATGTGTGTTCACTAATCACTAATTATACTTAAATGTTCAACCAGTTGTTCTCTGCTCTAGTATGTAAAAAGAATTTTTAAGGAGATCACACTTTGAGTTGCTGTGGGATACACAGAGTAGAAAATAAATCTGGGAGATGTAGAAAGAATGTGATCTAGAAAATATTTAGGAAAGTGGAGGTTTTTTGTAGTTCAGAGTTGTTCAGATTCTGAAGTACATCCATAGTGCATTTGTGCAGCTGGCTGGCTTTGAATACTTGGGTTCGCCTGTCATTGCCTCTGTTGATGTTGTGTCTGTGAATTAAACTCCAGTCAGGAAGAAAAAGCTGAGATAGTCCCCACAGTGAAAATAAACGAACACCACCGCCTCCCCCTCAACAAATCAAAATCAAACAAAAAACCCACCCAGAACACCCAGCACTTCAAGTAATCAGTTTTAATTTCTCTGCAATATGCTCATCTACCCTAATTGTTTTTTCTGCTGGAGCCACAGCATATTTTACTGATTTTCTACTTCTAATTCTTAAATTTTTGTTCACATACTTCTATATTATTTCTTCAGGGTTTTTTTTCCCATTTCTCCTTTCACTAATTGCCCATTTATGATCACTTCATGAAGGTTATAATTTAAAATTTTTGAGGATTTCTGATGAACATAATGTCTCCAGTTTTGCAGACATCAGTTAACTACTGGTCTTCTGTTTACCCTGTTACTTGATTTTTAAGTTAGTGTACCTTTTACACTTGGATATAGAGAGCATTATTTATGCTCTCTGAGCATTATTAATTATTTTTCTCTTTATTTTGAAACACTGATGCACTTTTATTTTCCTCTCTCCCTGATGTAATAGGAAGTACTGATTTTCAGCTCTGAAGATAAATTTTATTATTAGTCTTGTCATGAGATAGTCTACCATGGCTGGGTCACCTTAGTTAAAGGCAATCTGTACACCTTTGCAAATTAGAAATACAGCATTAATTAGTTTATAACGGAGCTGTCATAATGAGTATGTGTTATGGTGAAATACTGCTAGTACAGATGAAGGTAATGCAAGTACAGATCTAGATTGTAGCTCTTAAATTTAAAAAATCTAAACAACAAAACAGCCAACCAAACACCAAACAAAACCACACCAAAACCACGTTCCTATAAACAAAATTGCTGTTTGTTAAGAAAATATTATACTGAGATTTGACAAAATGCAGGTATAAGTTTGACTTCTTGCCTTACTTTCAAGTTACTTCTTCCATTTCAAGCTTGTCAGTATTACAGGCATTTGGGGCTCATATTTGGAAACTTGCAGTAAATGAAGTTGTCGTACACTTTCTGCCTCTGAGTGATGTTGTGTACGTAGCTGGTGTATAAAGGTGGTAAGGAAATGGAGTCATGATTTCCTCTGGAGAGGAAAAAGCCTAAAAAATAGAAAAAAAGAAATTTTGGATAAGATGCTGTGTAACAAAACTAAAACATCCTCAGAAAAAAAGCACTGGATAATTGAGTTATAGGCTTGGTATACTTCCTGTTTTCAACTGACTTCTGACTTCAAACTGATTACTTGAAATTAGGAAAAATTGATTTGAATAAGTACAGTGCAAGTTCTTAATTGATCAGTAACACTTTCATTATACTGAACAATGAGCACATGTGTCTGCACATAATTGTTTGTTGATTTGATTATAGACCTCAGTAGTCTTTGCCAGTGCTCAGCTTAGGAAGAAGCATTAACTGGTATCTGACTGCTGAAAACTCTTTTCATATACCTCACTGAAAATGTACTGGGTTTGGGTTATATTCAGAGTAACAAGTCTTCAAATACATCTTGTCTTCTGGAGTTAGCACCACTTTTCTGAGTGCCTTGTCCAATAAAACTTTTGATTTGCAGAGCATGGTGAATATGATCCTCAAACTGTGAGACCAGGAAGCCGATACAGTCACGTGCAGGAAGTACAGGAGCGACTTAACTTCTTACGGTGAGTTTGAACGTCAACGTTGGTTTAACTTCTGTAAGGACACTTGTCATACTTTATAAAATAAGAAACCCTTTGCATTTCTTTCTCTTCTACAGCTGTAATTTGGTTTGTTAACTTCTTCCAAAACTCAAGATGCAAAAATACACTGAATGTTTTTGATTTGCTTTGGTTTTTTTTTTCTGGAGGGCTTTTGTGCTACTGTTGGAATATTCAAGTAAAGTTTATTAGGACATTTGGAATCCAAGGTTCTGATTCTGCACTTAGATTTGTATGCTTTTTTCCTGTCTGTGTGCAGAACCTTCCTATTGGGATAACTTAGTTTAAAATTTAAAATATTCCAAGTAGGGATATGGCCATGTGTCCTTACTTGTATCACACTAGATTTAAATCCATGATCATAAACTGACATACACTTTTGTCAGTCACTGATGTTGTGTTGCCAGTAACTGAGCCTTAGAAAGAAACTGCAATAAAAAAGTTATTTGGATTATTTTGGCCAGCTCTTATTTGAGTAAAATAAGAAAACAAAGGATCTCTGCTCAGCATAGAGCTGCAGAATGTTAATGCTTTTTAGGCTAAGTCTCTCTCAGCTTTTTCCTACTTGGTTTTAACCTTTTTTTAGATTAGTAGAAATACTTGAACCATCAAGTTCTGAACTATTTTTTCCTTGTTTGCTAAGGGAGATTTTCTTTTACTTTTTAAAATTTAGCAAGAATTTTCATTAATTAAGCTGAAGTGTTAACTGTTTAATGAAATTATGCAATAGCATATGGATAGCACGCTTAATTTATCACTCCTGCATGTTAACAATTGTAACTTCTTTAGATTTAAGTTCGCTATTTGTTAATGTACAGAAATTTATGAAGTCCTACAGATGTCTAATGTAGAATATGTATGTAGCAATTTCTGAAAAGAAGTACCATAACTTAGTCCCTGATTTCTTTTACATAAAAAAAATTTTGAATCAGAAAAATTATTTTAAAGAACTTTGATTATCAATTGTTCCTCCTGAAACATTCTTAGTGTTAGCTCTCAGAATTTAAGTTCTTAATAATTGTTTCGTAATAATTGAACACAAATTAAAAATTCCTTAAATAAAAGGAAAAATTTCCAGTTCATTGACTTCTGCTTCTGGGTCTGCTCCATGGCATTGATACCTTTTTTGCAATTTTGCTAAAGCAAGTGCTAAACCATAGTGAATGATTGCAAAATTAATTTATTCTCATATGTTGTGACCTGACTTTCAAACTAAATAGTTTACACTAGGAAATGTGCATTTCTTTGTATATAAAATGTAAACAGTGCTTGGTATTTTTGTGTAAGGCACTTTTTTACTGAATTGTATTCTCTTTTTGTTTGGAATATAAGGTCTTGATCCATTCAAACTTACTAAGAAATCATGGGGCTAATTATGAGTGGGCTGATGATGTAAATAAAGTTTTCATACTTGTGATATATACATGTATAATGTGCATATCCACCTTTGTGCCTGTACTTTTTACTGAATTGTAACTCTGGATGTCTGTTGGACAGTGCTGTTAATTGTCTCTTTGTTTTGCTCAAGATTTTTATTGAAGGATGGTCAGCTGTGGCTCTGTGCCCCTCAGGCGAAGCAAATATGGAAGTGTTTAGCTGAAAATGCAGTTTATCTTTGTGATCGCGAAGCCTGTTTTAAATGGTATTCCAAACTAATGGGGGATGAACCAGACTTAGACCCTGACATTAATAAGGACTTCTTTGAAAATAATGTGCTTCAGCTGGATCCTTCCCTATTAACAGAAAATGGAATGAAATGTTTTGAACGTTTCTTCAAAGCTGTGAACTGTCGAGAAGGAAAGCTAGTAGCAAAGAGACGAGCCTATATGATGGATGATCTGGAATTAATAGGATTAGACTACCTTTGGAGGGTGAGTTAATTGAAGGAAGCATCTGAAAGGTTAACTGCTAAGACTTTCTCAGTCTCTTTATGTTTTTAGGAATGTGTAATTTATTGGTAAGGGACTGGAATTACAAAAATCTACTTCTTCAGACTAAATGCATGGCTTTTGACTCCACTGTCTTCCCAGCAAGTATGCAAGTTGGTAACTTTGCAGACTGATGTTTAACGGAAAGTTATTTGAAACATAACTATATCTATGTATGCACATGAAGTTAAAAAATTGCCTATACTGTTGAAGAAGAAAAGATCCTTCTGGGTGAATTATCTGTAGATTTATCTTTTCTTCCACATGCACATTATAATTAAACTTTGTTTCATGCACTTCATAAGCTATGTCAGGGCATTCCTTCTGGTGTGGTAAACTGGAGTGATTGTAGATCAGACCAAGTGATTGCTGGTCTCATTCTTCCTCTTATAACCACAACCTTTTGGCTAAACATGGTGGTTTTCTAGGTTCTGTAGATTCCATATAACCACTGATTCTCTGTATATAACATCTTCAATAGGAAGGTTGAAGCTTTCTGAAGTTTGCCAGATCTATTGGTGAAAAACATCAGTATCTAAACTGTAACTTAATTTTTTCAGACTATTTCTAGTTCTCAAGAGCTGCATTAGAGCCCACAGTGGTGCACTGTGACGTGATTATCCTGGCTGTGTGTTTGTAAAATGCGTACAGCTGCAGTCTTCAGTAATTTTGGTTGTGGCTTGTTGAAGGGTTAGGTATTTTAATCCTGGTGATAATAGTTAAAACCAAAGGAGATCCTAATTTTTATACAAATAAGTTCACACGGTGTTTGTGAACAGAATCCCCGCAGAATGGTCTTAGCTTTGGGAATCACCTTACTCTAATCAGCATGACAAAACTCATGATGCTTCAGCTGAGTACCCTGCAGGGGTTGTCTGTAAAACCTGCTGTCAGACCTGGTGACTAGTAGTTAAAATTGAGATTCTCAGGTTAGAAGCAGAATTCATTTGCTTGTCTCCATTCCACCTGTTCACAGCCATTTAAAGATCTGAAAATTCTGTCTGGCGATGCAGATTGTTGAAGCATCTGAAGTTGTTGTTTTCTTATTTTCTGAAAAAAGAGAAAATTTGGAATATTATGTGAACATGACTGTATAAACACTACTTTTACTGTTTATAAAACATCCTTTTTGCCAACTCTGAACTTCAAAACTAGTTAATTTTTGCTCATGTAATCACCTTAAGTGTAAGTTGTATTGTATTTTGTAACTAAGCATTTTAGTCCCTTTCCCCTCATAAGATAATTAGACATACTGTTGTGTCCAGATACTTATGTAGTAGTCTTGGTTTTCATTTTTATACCAGCAAGTTTTAAGATCAGCTAATGCTTTTTTTTAATTGTGCTAGGTTGTGATTCAGGGAAATGATGACATCGCAAACAGAGCAATAGACCTTCTTAAAGAGATCTATACTAATCTTGGTCCAAGGTTACAAGTTAATCAGGTAAGAAAAAGCAACAAGAAAACTGGAATATAATAGAAAAATAGTCTTAAAAATCAGTTTGGTGACATTTTTATAGTTGAAAGATTTGAAAACAGAAAATAGTGTCCATGTTTTGGAGGGTGATTGCAACCATCAGATTCTGGAGAGATGCAGAACTAAAGTTTTTACTCATATTTGCAGACTGAGCTGTCATTAATTTTTCATACTGAGTTCATCTGCTGTATTTACTCTTTCTGCTCAGAAAACAGGTAATGCCATATGAGGAAAGCCTTTTGTTGCACTTTGAATTGTGGCACTTACTCATACGAGTGTGTTCAGTGGCTGGGTCTGCGAGGTGTTGTCACAAGCTAATGTAATCTCTTTTTTCTGTCATGTCCCTTACAAAGGGTCACTGAGTTTCCATGTAATGGTCAAGCTGAGGTCTAGCAAATCAGATATTATCTCCCTGCATTAATATTTGCTGGGACCTGTGGTTCAGTGGACAGAGAAGAGATACTGGGTTTCTGTAAGGTCAGGGGAAGAGGTGTCATCCACAGAGTCCTTGACAGGCTGAGAAGTGGGCCCTTGAGAACCTTGTGAAGTTCAACAAAGCCCAGTGCGAGGTCCTGCAGCTGGGCTGGGGCAATCCCTGGCACAAATACAGGCTGGGGAGTGAACAGATTGAGAGCAGCCCTGCAGAGAAGGACTTGGGGGTGTTGGTTGACGAGAAGCCCAACATGCACTGGCAGTCCAGAAAGCCACTTGTTTCTGTTGTTTGGGCTCCATCAACAGCAGCCTGGGCAGCAGGTCCAGGAAGGGGATTCTGCCCCTCTGCTCTGCTCTGGTGAGACCCCACCTGCAGTGCTGCATCCAGCTTTGGGGTCCCCAACATAGGAAGGATGTGGATGTGCTGGAACGAATCCAGGAGAGGCCATGAAAAGAATCAAGAGGCTGAAGCACCTCTGGTGTGTAGACATGGAGAAGAGAAGACTTTCAGGAGACCATAGAGCAGTCTTCCAGTTCTTAAAGGGGGCTGCAAGAAAGCTGGAGAGGGACTTTTGACAAGGGCATGTAGTGACAGGGCAAGGGGAAAGCTTTAAACTGAAAGAGGGTAGATTTCAGTTGGATATTGGGAGGAAATTATTCCTATGAGGGTGCTGTGTCACTGACATGGGTTGCCAGAGAAGCTCTGGGTATCCCACCACTGGAAGTGTTCAAGGCCAGGTTGGATGGGACTCTGAGCAGCCTGGTCTAGTGGAAGGTGTCCTTGCCCATGGCATGGAGGTTGGAACTGGATGATCTTTAAGGCCCCTTCCAACCCAAACCATTCTGTAATTATGTGACTGCACAAATTTAGTGGAGGAATATTGTCCTTTGGACAATCTCCAATTGATAACTTGCCAGGTGTATTTCTTAAAACTCCAATATTCTACTTGTCTTCAAAAACACTTTCATAATCTTCAGAGCTGCCAGTCTGCCAGATCCAGCACAGCTGCTCTAGGTGGTGAATTTACAGCCATTCAAGCTGTATCTTACTGTAGTGGCAGATGGCTGGAGGCTTCTGTCTTGCTGTAGGTCTGGGCTTACTAAGCATGCATCGGTCTGTCCATCTGCACATGCTTAGCTCTGACACTTGAAGGAGTGTTGGATTTACATGCACACAAGAATTCTTTAACATAGTCTGAGAAAAGGAGAAAGTCCAGTTTAGTGTTCTGTGTCCAAACTTCCACTTTTTCTGTTTACATACAATATGGTTACAGCTGCTGAGGACATGTGAGATTATTGAAGTGCACACTGAATTACAACTATTTATTGATGGGAGTTGCTGGAATAAAACAACTTTATTGAGCTTTATTTAACTTACCTATTTTGGTTTGGGGGATTTTTTTTTTCCTCTACCATTTGGTTATCCTTCTGAAAAGATGGATTTTAATATGTCTTGTAATTGCACCACTTTCTTAATGTAATTAGGTAGTGATTCATGAAGACTTCATTCAGTCCTGTTTCGATCGTCTAAAAGCCTCCTATGATACTTTATGTGTGTTGGATGGAGATAAAGACAGTATCAATTGTGCAAGACAAGAAGCAATAAGGATGGTGAGAGTGTTGACTGTTTTAAGAGAGTATATAAATGAATGTGACAGTGATTACCACGAAGAGAGAACTATTCTACCTATGTCAAGGTATGTGTGAAAAAGCAGTATTGTGATTTTGATTTCTGTTAAACTAAAATAGTGTTAATATCCTCGGGATTTTTACATTTTAAAGGGTTTCTATTCAGGAAATGGTTTCACAGTGTTTCAGAATTCCATTTTCTTTGCTAATACATGAAACCCTATTTAAAAAACGTATTTTGAAAGATCAGGCAAATACAGGTATATATGAAAGGGACATGAGACCTAAGAATAAACTTGGTGGTTTTTTCTGTAACAAGCACAACATATCTTGAGGCTCAATTGTTTTGGATATAGTTCTTTATTTCAGATAATTGCTCAAAAGCAGTACTGTTCTTTACATTAGCATGAGCAAAGCTTTTTTGTTTTTCATAGTCTTATTATACAAAAACATGTTGTAGATGTATGTATTCACCTTCCAGAATTGTTTACAGAGATCATAATCCTACTTTGCAAGATGAAATTTTTAATTATCTCTAAGTGAAATATTCTGTAAGTTCCTCATAAGAAGGGGAAGAAGAGAACAGTACTTTGAAGTAAATTTATTTTCTGTATACCTTCACTCTTCTTATACTTGTCCTTGAGTGAAAACTTAGCTTAAATCCTATCTGTGTCTATGGATTTACGATGCAGCTGACATATTTTTAAACATGGTGGAGGTTTTTCGTCCACTTATGTTAAATGCACTTTTTGTCAAAAAAATTGAAGCAATTGCTGGTTTTTTATGGTGTGTCAATAATTTGCAGTGTTCCTACAGCTTTTTTATTGTATATATTGATTGATTGATTAGTCCTAATGAAGAGTTCTTGTTGATTGTGGGTACATCTTTTTTTATATGAGCTGCTTATTTGATTAGACTAATCTTTCACGGGCCTCGTTAGCAAGGAGCTTTATGAGGAGTTTTTGCCTTTTGTTGCATGGGATTAGTTTGTTGGGCTTATCTGGGCACATCTTTCGTAATGAGCTCCCTGCCATTGTGGGGAGTGTGATCACTGCTAATGTGAAACCGTTTCTTCCTTTTTTACCACTTTAAACGTTTTTTTAAAGGATTGGGATTTTAAAAACTGGAATTCTGATCCAAAACTCATTACAGCTTTTGACAGAAGGCATTAAGGCTCAGTGACCTGATGGCTTTTTCTGATCTTGGTGTATTTAAAGCTGAGTTGCTTTGCTAAAAGAGCAAAACGTTGCCAGTCTGATTAAGCTTTGTGTGCACATTTTGATCAGGAAGTTACAAGACAGAGAAAAGATCTAAAATTTTATAAGAGTTCCTAACCTGACTGTAAATTTGACCATATGATTAGTGCATTTGTTCTGAGTGTGGCTTCTTGAAAGATTCTGTGGATATTGTTGCCATAGTTGCTGGAGCTTTCACAAATCTTATGCTGGAAAATACCACGTAAAGATTTGATGTTGAAATACCTGCAACAAAAATTGCAGCAGGGAAAAGAATTTATTTCATGAGGGCAAAAGTAACTTTTGCTGGTTTGTTTATTTTCAGAGCTTTCCGTGGTAAACATATCACACTTGTAGTTCGTTTTCCAAACCAAGGCCGGCAGGTGGAAGATTTGGATATTTGGTCTCACACAAACGACACGATTGGCCAAGTGCGGCGTTGCATCCTCAATCGCATTAAAGCCAACAGTGCACACACAAAAGTAGAGCTGTTCATTGGGGGTGAGCTGGTAGACCCTGCAGATGACAGAAAATTAATTGGGCAGCTGAATCTGAAAGATAAAACGGTAAGTGTTGCAGGCTGGGTATTTACATCAATTCAGATCTTGCTTCCCTTTCGTAAATGCTTGAAAAATACCATGCATGGGATCATTTATTTTTATGAAATAGTTCCATTCTTCCTCCTTATGTTATGCCATTAACATTATATCAGATGCTTATTTGGTAAAGAATCTTAATTTTTGCAGAGTATTAAAACTACGATTGTGTTTTTCAGCTAATTACAGCTAAGCTTACACAGATAAATTCTAATATGCCCTCAAGCCCAGATAGTTCTTCTGACTCTTCAACTGGTTCTCCGGGCAACCACGGCAATCACTACAGTGATGGTCCAAGTCCAGAAGTTGAAAGCTGTTTGCCTGGAGTGGTAAGCATTTTCTGAAATTAACAGTTCAAATGTGTTTTGTCTTACTTTGTCTTTGGGTAATAATTTTTATGGGTTTTTTTTAAATTTGCTTATTTTAAGATCATGTCACTGCATCCTCGATACATCTCTTTTCTTTGGCAAGTTGCAGACTTGGGTAGTAGTCTAAATATGCCACCTCTTAGAGATGGAGCTCGTGTTCTTATGAAGCTCATGCCACCAGGTAAAACTTAACTTTATCCTTTTTTTTATCTTGTGATGTGCTGTATAATAATTTCTCACCTGATATATAAAAGTGAAGATAATGGAGTATTTTCTACTTTCTGGTAATTTGTTGATACTGTAATTCATTACTGTTATCCTAATTAGGACTGTAAAAGATTTCCCAAGTAGTTATTTCTTGTCTGCTATATAAAGTTGCATAGTTTGCAGTTGGTACTGGGGTTCAGTGCCACAGTGAAGTGAAAATGGGGAGAAACATTGCATTTTAAAGTGGTTTTGTAGCACTGCTTTAACAGGATCACTTTTGACTGTCATAATCATTGGAGAACACACTGTAGTCTGATTTTGTCTGTAAGTTTTTGCATCTGTTCTGATACACTTAAAATTTTTCAGATTTATGATTGTAAATTTATGATTGTACTGGCTTGTTGTGGAGTAGTTTTGCTGCAAAATGCTTATAAGTTGTGTTTTTATTGCAGATAACACTACGGTCGAGAAACTAAGAGCAATTTGTTTAGACCATGCAAAGCTTGGGGAAAGCAGCCTTAGTCCATCCCTTGATTCTCTATTCTTTGGTCCTTCTGCCTCACAAGTGCTGTACCTAACAGAGGTTTGTGATGCTTTGCCTGTTATTTAAAAAATGTCAGTTCTCTCTGTGGCAATCCTCTCTGCAACATTATGGAAACCTAAGATCAAATTCTGGTTTGAAATTAACAATTGAAAATACTTAACAATTTACTGGAGTAAACATGTGTATGGCCAGTGCTGTCAAAGCACTGCTTGTGTAGTATTGCTACAAATTCTCGTGTTCAGTCATCTATATCCAAGCTGGTGCACTTCCATTAGTTAACTCTGCATTTTGTTCTACAGGTAGTTTATGCCTTGTTAATGCCTGCCAGTGCACCTCTGGGAGAAGATGCCAGTGACTTCCAATACAACTTCTTGAAAAGTGGTGGTTTGCCTCTTGTGTTGAGCATGCTGACCAGAAATAACTTCCTGCCAAATGCAGATATGGAAACTCGAAGGGGTGCCTACCTTAACGCTCTAAAAATAGCCAAATTATTGCTAACAGCAATTGGATATGGCCATGTTCGAGCTGTGGCAGAAGCTTGTCAGCCAGTTGTGGAAGGCACAAGTACAATTTCACCGGTAATATAAACCTTCCTTGCTGCAAATAGCAATGTGCTCTGTGTTTTAGAATGTCTGCAGTAACATCTCTTTACTTTTCATTTGCAGAGTATTCTTTGAGTGCATTGCATGTCAGATAATGTTGTCTTGCAATTCTAAAAAAGAGATCAACTTACTAAACCAATCCTATTTCTTGGTGACTGTAAAAAGTTAGGTGTGAGATGCACGTGCTCTGTATATGATTTTCAATGGTTTGCATGATTGTTAGTACAGGTAACTTCTCATTTTTAACTGTATTTATCCTTCTGGACAAAATGTCCAGCACACAGCAGGATAAACACATCATGTGATGGGTGAGCAACCGGCTCACAGGTCGGGCACAAAGGGTTATAGCGAAGGGCAGGGAGGTCCTGCAGAGAGACCTCAACAAATCAGAGGACTGGGCAGTCACCAGCCGTATGAAGTTCAACAAGGGCTGGTGCCAGATTCTGCACCTGGGGTGGGGCAACCCTGGATGTATGGACAGACTGAGGAATTAGATGCTGGAAAACAGTGCCACAGAAAGGGGCCTGGATGTCCTGCTTGATAGCCAGTTGAATGTGAGTCAGCAG
>VZTA01020573.1:0-72052 GCA_013398855.1 Mohoua ochrocephala
TCTAGTTCCTCCTGTTTATTCCCAAACTGTGCGCACTCATGTGCAGGCACTTTATAGAAGTGTGAGTGTGTCAATATCCCAGTAGGGGTGCAAATGGAGACCCCAATAGTCCTGTCTCATGGTAAGACCTTTGGGTGCTTGTACTCTTTGGAGGTGTCCCCTCTCAAGTCTCCTTTTGCTACTTAGGTGGTTCCTTCAGTTGTCCCCATTGCATGGCTTATATCTGTCAAGCCTGGCTATATTCCTGTACCAGTTCAAATCCAGAAGCTTTAAAGCTCCTTAAGCAAGACTGCATTTCAAAATTGAGTTTTTAGAGATCCAAAAAACTTTTAATCTTTCAGCTTGATTTTCTTCACCATTTGCTCTTTTTTTCTTGAAAGCAACTATTTCCTTTTTCTGCAAGTGTATCTTTAAAAAATAAGCCTTTAGAGGGATGCAGATATCCCAGAGCAGATTCCTACTCGTTGGCTGCTTATATCAATCACCAATATCTATCTTATGGCAAAAAATACAGTAATGATAGTTACTACGAAGTAATTGTTAATACACAAGTGAACTTGTAGTGAGCCAGAAATAGTTTTTAAAAAATGCAGATTGTCTAATTATGTTAAGGATATGTACACGGAGTATTTCCTCTCCAGACTCACTATGCGTTGCACTGCTGAAATCCTGCAACTGATCTTCATTGTTGCTAATGTTAATCCAGCTCTTTGTTGCCTATGGAATTAGGCCAATTTGAAGCAAGAAGGAAGCAGGCCAAGCTATTCTGCAGAGGAAGCACTCAAAATGCTAATGGCTAGGACTCCTAGTGTCACATTTAAAAAACCTTCAAATTGCACTTTACCAAGTGCTTCTGCTGTAACACTTTATTTCTGTATGGGTACTCAAAGAGCAGCAAAAACACATGTCTGCCATTACAGCTGATGAAATTTCAGCTGTATCTGCTTGCTCTTGATTAGGGCACACAGGAGATATGTGTCCTTTCCTCTGTCTTCTCAGTCACTGTCAAAGAAGGGGCTGACATTTCCTAGCCTACCCTATGAACCAAATGGGCTACAGGGAAACCCTCCACCAATGTCCAACAGAGCTGGAAGAATTATGTCTAACAGTGAGTTACCATACAGGAAGCTAAGGCTAGGTCCAGAGATACATCCCTAAAGGTAAATAAGACCTGCTGGTTAGATATTAACTGATATCTCATGTTCTCAAGATACATGGGTCGCACATGTTAATAGAAAACACAGTCTGAGTAAAAAATGCTCAGCAAACTGAAATATTAGTACTATTAAGGAGGAAAAATCACGCGCGTCCAGCAGCAAAAGTCTTACTTGGGGCAAAGCTATTTTCCAAAAATATTGCCATATTCCTTACTATATAATAACAAACCTATTGCAGTCTTTGGGGAATGAATTGACTTGCTACTCCACATGCTTCATAATGCACCTGTGATAAGTTTTAATGGTCCGTGACATTTATGCACCTGTTCCCTTTTTGTAGATTTGCATTCCATTATTAAAAATAATGTGATCTTGTTTCTAATTGCATGCATCTGTCCACAGTTCAAAGACGTTAATTCTTCCTTATTAACAGATAGCTGGTTATTTAGAGAACCTCTCCGTACAATTCCTGAATTCTCTGTAAGATTATGATCTCTGAATATGCCTATGCCAGAATGTAAACTGTTTTATTCAATTAGTTGCCTTTACCTGCACACTTTCTGTTTCCCGTGTTGCATACTATTCAAGAGTAGGGGGTCAGAACTAACAGAAGAGAATTGTTTGCTTAAGTATTCTAGCGCTGAAACATATTTAGCATAGACAAGAAGTCAGTTACTGCCAAAACTGGATCTCTGAAAGGTGGTCATGCACACAATGTTACCTGGCTATGTTTGTTACGACCTTAGGGAAAATGATCCAAGCGATACCTGATTAAGGGTTTGGAGAGTAACACAAGGACAAAGTCAGCTGTTGTCCTTCGCTTGGTTTTAGTCACTAAAACCATAGGAGAGTGAGCTGTCTGCCCTGAGAACTTGGTGAAGTGGAGGAAACACTGATAGTCTAACACACAGGCCTCCCACAAGTTCCAATGAAGGAATTAATTAGAACAAGGAAGTTCATTGCTTTTTTCTTTACTAAAGCAGTATCAACTCCTGTAATTTTTCTTCAAGCAAGTAAAAACGTAATAAAAAACTGCTGAACCCCCCCATTCAGTTTTTCATGTGTTTTTCATATCCCATGCTCAAAAATACATCAATGAAACATCACAAAAACATTCCAATATCTGTAGAGACTGTGAAAAAAGGGTGCTTAAGATGTCTTCTCAATGATAAGGTCAGACACCAGGAACATTACATGCCACTCAATGTTATTTGAAGGAGTGTACAACTATGTCTCTCTTTATGCCTGATGGTATTGCGGGGACAATGTTTGCAACAGCTATCAGCTTGCATTCAATCTTGTGAATCACTAACCTTCCCTAGAATCCTTTCCACTTTTGCTAGTCTGTATTTGTCCATTTGATAAATCTTTACCATAAATAGTACTTGGCATTTGTTCTGATTAAGCAGCAATTTTCCTTCAAATTCATGTCGTTCACTTAGGTCAAGGTAATTATGAATGCTAACTCTAGATTCCAAAATGCTGAAAAATGTTTTACTGAAAAGTTTCTAACAAATTCATAAGTAAATTCCTGCAGATTATTTACTTTATACATACATCTTGTATAAAATATATGTAAGTAATGAATCATAAAATTGTTTGGGTAGGGACATTAAAGTTCCTATAGTTTCAAACCAAATAGATGTCTGTAATGTAGCACAATAAATTAGAACTCAAAGAAATAAATAAAAAGAATGCATTTTCCAATATACTGTGACAGCAGTAGAACTCAATCTGCTTAAGAGACTACGCAGCCTGTGATGGCCAGTGACAGCTTTTAAGTCCTTTTAGCAGTGGAACTTGATAAATCTAATAGTTTAGATACTAAATACTGATGCAAGACAGAACTGGTAATCCAAGTGTGAAATATAGATGCCAGAACACTGACTTCTGACACGTTTTTGCCAACTGAAAAAGAAAAAAAAGGAACAGTTTCTTAAAATGTTTCTAAGTCACATGTTCTCTCCTGGGAGACGACAAGCTTTAGTCTAGAAAATTAGCGACTTGCAGACTGACCTGTTGGCTCTATTTGCCTGCAAGAGGGCTACCAAGGGCTAAATTCTATGTAGTGGTTATGAAAGGACTTCTGTGTGGAAGGAAAGCAATTAGCTGGCAACAACAAGGGAAATGTTTTCAAGGATTTATAGACAAAACTCACCATTTATTTTGCTGACCAGGGAGATGTCTTGAAGGTACTTTTCTAATACCATCCAGCAGTGAAGGTTCCCATAGCAATAAAAGTACCTGTTACAAATGACAAAACAAATACAGCTTAGAATAACAAAGACTTCTTTAAGTAATTAATGCATTCCCTCAATTCTAAAAGTTCTCTTCCCCCCTTTAGAGGCCCTGAGGCCTAAGGAGGAGTTTGTTTACAAAAATAACTCACATGTTCTAACACAAACTGAACTTTCTCATTTTGCCTATATGCACCACAGTCCATTTGAAAATTTGGATCAGAAACTTTGGCCTGGATTTTTAGTTTTAATCCCGTAAGACCCTACTGTGGTTTGTACTGCTTTGATACTTGGTGTACACATCTTCTGAGTCTTTGATCAAATAAATTTTGGGCAGAGAAAAACTGGGAATGTTAAAATAAACAAAGAATCTCAGGGCCTGGGAGCACTAAGTGTCCCAGCCGTTTGATAAGATTTGCAGGCTCAAAAGATATTACTTGCTCTTATCCCAAATGTCAGATGCGTGTTACAGTAGGCATATATTCAGCAGAGGAGCTTAATCCTTCCTGCTCCATCAGTCCCGAAGCTGCAAACACTTCTGGCTTATGCCAGTGCAAAGTCAATTTAAAGGATACCAAATACTGATGAGCCAACCGCAGTAGCTGGAGAGCAGTAGTAAACCATCCATAACAGCTTCTGACAAACTGCTGAACCTTGGAAAATTATGAAAATTAATTCTCAACTCTTGCATATTTTCAGGTTTCCCAGGCACTGTTGGCTATAACTCTAATCACAGCACAGAAAAGTTTTAATAGTATGACAGGTAAGGTGGAAAGATAACGAAATCATAAAACTGTTTAGAAAACGGTTTAAGGTTTTATATAAAAGTAGACATAGACAACAGGCATTTCTGCCAGCAGCCTTTGCACATCTTTGCTTGCATAAATCATACAGGAACAGCAAGGTCTAGCTGAAGTGCCTTGAGGGCACTAATAAGTCTCAATCGCCCCGGTGATGATGGGTCTGTGTCTGACCCTCGTTATCCTCACCAGTCCTGATCCAGACCTGTGTTCTGATCTCCCAGCCTGACATGCCTCATCACCAGGAACCTGCTGCTGCTCTGCGCTCTCGGTCCAATGTGGCCGTGCTCTCTGGGTCTGCTCTGCTCCCTTCTCATGTGCACCTGGGTCCCAGCTGGCCAGGTCCCTGCCCTGCTGGCTCTGTTACCCCCTGAGAAACCTCCTATGTCTCAGCTGGCCTTTGCTGCTCCCCTCCAGTGACTCAATCAGATCATGCTCAAGTGAGTAAAACTGAAATAATCTACATCTCTTTGTACCCATTATTCCACACTTAGATTCCATGTAATGGCAAGCATTTTTAAAGATCTGTCAGAATGTCTCTGTTGCCCTTTACAGTGGAGGAAAGGATTCAAAATGATTTTATATTCTCTTGCAATTTTCTTTAAACAGTTTTGAAAAGTCATTTAATTTATGCCCTTCACCTGGTGCTTGGCCAGAATGCCTTCTAAAATTTAAATTTGGGGTTGAAACTCCATTTTCCGTAACCTTGGAAAGAAACCCACATCAATGAGATACCATGAAAAGAGGCACTGTAATGATGACAGGAATTTCTAATGACTGGCAAGTCAGGCAGGGTGACAGCCGTGACTTAGTGTGACTTGCCTACCGTTTCTACTTGTCTTGCTGCACAAAATCCCTCTTCAATCCCAGGTGACACTCTTAGGAGTAGCAGCTCACAAGGTCTATTATTCTGCTATAAGACAAAGCTAAGCTAGGTTGGTTAAATTAATTTTTGAGAATTGTATTGCTATTCATTTTCTTATGTTCCTAATACTTACAAAAGCTTTGTTATTTGTTCCAAAGTGGTTTTTTTCCTAGAAAAAACCTGCCTGACCTATGATTCCTTGACTCTCCTTTTTCATTTTCAGAAGATAACATGATGCACCCCTTCACTTTTCTGTCAGGTATCCTTCACAAAATAACCAGTGAGAGTCATTATTCTTTTTGTAACTAGCCTATGATGAAGCTTGTCAAAGAGTTGATAAGAAAATATCTGCTCCATCTATCCACAGCGTACTGTGGTTTTGCTCTTTCATCAATTTGTAGTAATAATTGTATAAAAGGGCTTTTCACCACGTAACTTTTAATTTCTTTTTGTGAAAACCAATAGAAAAAGCATCCATTAAACACTGCTACTTTTCAGCATCATCAATCATGAGTGAAAAGGAATAGATCTTCCTCAAAATCTCTTTTCCCGGTAATAGAGTTAAATAACTATTTCCTTTACACTTGATGTCTCCTGCTAGTTGTCCTACATATATCCTTTTATAATTTCCTTATACGCATCCTTAACAATTTGACTTAGCTTATATTTTTCACCTACTTTTCATCCTTTGATGTCAGTAATGAGTTTGTGATTTTGCCAAGTCAGTCTCTATTTACTCTTCTTACTTCTTTCTCTGTAACTAAGTACTGTATTTCTGAAAATTAAAGCTTTTCCTCACTTTTTTTAGGTAACATTTGCTTGTAAGGTTTCACCCAATTTGCTCAATTTAATTACTTCTGAATGGTTTGAGTTTTGTTTTTTTTTTTACCTTCATAAGGATTCCAAAATTAAGCATACCTTTCTTTAGCCACACTGCTTTCCTCCTTCAATCGATCTCTTCCTTTTGAGTAAAAACTGTAGATTTTGCTTTTTGGGCTAAGGGAAATGAAGGGGATGTTAACTCATTGTTTATCAGTTACTATGCCTCCACTGATACTCTTCTGTTTGAAATAATTCAAGAAAGGTTATACAATAAGGAGTCTTGGACATTAGCCCTTGGAATCAATAAAGAAGCGGCATATAGACTCACAATACACTTAATTTTAGAATATGTTGGGTAGGATATTGTGTCATATTCAGAGGTGCAGTTCTTTACTAAGAAACCAGTTGAAACATCTATCTATCTACATATAGTCATTTATGTCCAGAGTACACTGTATGTTACATAAATTTTAAGTTTACATTTAGAGGAGTGAATAACAGTGGTGTTGGATGTTAGCTCTGATTTTGGTCCAGGATCTATGATTTAAATATAGGCAGCAGAGCCTACCACACAGTCAGTAAGAACAAAGAGAGTCACCAGGCAGAGCATGACAGATGGCAAAACCAACGAATGGTAGAATACTTGAACAAACAGAAAAGACTGACAAAATATCCCTAGGCCTGGCATCTGCCATGACATCTCCTAAGTCTGCTGTACCTGGCCTTCAATCAACTGAACAGCGTTCCACTGATACAGGGAGAGGATGGGACAGGAAATGAGGCCCTGAGGTCAGGCAGAGCTACTGTTCTAGCAGGGGAATACCCAGGGCAAGTATTGGTCTGGTGAAGAAGTGCATATGGATTACAGAAATGTTTCTCGTTTTCAGAAGCACATTTTGGAAGTGATTTTGTCCTCTGACATAAGAAATAAAAAGCACAACATAAGGTAAAAAAGCTGGTTTCCATCCAAACTAAAATGGTAAAAATATATAACAGCTTGGCTTTAAAAGGATGTCCATCTGTTAGTAAACTAGTGATCATACCATATCCACAATGGTCTAGCAAACTAACAGCCAAAAAATTTATGGTCCACACCCACAGCTCAATAAATATTTAGGGCTGGTTTTTTTTTTGTCTACAGCAAGACCATTTTAAGTGATGAAGTAAAAGTTTTCCCATCTTAATATGTGTTTAAACTTTCTAAGTCTTACAAAAATATGTTACTGAAAAATGTTCCTTCTCCTTACAAGTTCTAGTGGGAACACAGCAAACCAATTCTTTCGCCTTGGCAAGAGAATCTTGATCTGAATCCTGATCATAGGATTTAATATTCAATGCAAGAGCTTGTGGAGGTGACAGTCTTCCACAGAAGTAGACTTGGCTAGAAATGGTGTTCTTGACTAACTTATTGGAACACAAATTAAATAGCCGCACCACCAGTTTCAGCACATTGAAGAGTGCCTGATTAGCAAACACATGCCAAGGCCACTTCATTACTTGCCATTTCTAAGCCAGCTAGATCTAAAGCTAACTTGGACGTAGTATCCAAGCTGAAAACATGTTCCTAATATATACAAGCCCTTCAAGGCCTTATGTCTCATGTCACTTCAAAAAACTGCACCATTAAAGAAATGGGACCAGAGACAGATGGTACTTCAGTTTTCTGAGGTTTCAGCATCTCCTGCTGGTTCAGCCAGAGCTGTGTCTGCAAAAGGAACAAAGCTAAGTCTCAGACAAAGGGGTATTTATGTTTGCTGTACTTCATGCAGCACTGGCCCTGCACCGGTCCACCGTACAAGGAGATGAACCCAACACGTGTAGAGCTGTTTGGCTCAAATGTTACCATGAGAACCTGGTCCTACTCCTTCATATTATGAACCTGAATTTCACAAGGCTAGAAATAAAGCAGTAACTTTCAGTAGAGTGCAAACAGCAGTATTTATTAAAATTACTTACTTGGTATATTTTTGTTTGACTCTCCATTTATCAATGTTTTTAAAAAATGCATGAAGCATATAATAGTATAATCCTTGCATTACAACACACAGAGAGTCTTCCTCTTGGAATGGTTCTAATGATTTACGAGTTTAAGTTTGGTGCAATAACAATCTGTTTGGATCTACGGAACTATAATTCTACTGTCACTGGCTGCTTGGTCAACACAATCCCACACAAATTAAAATGTCATAGTTGCCTGGCCCAAGAATGTGAATGAACATTCTGGAAAACGAAAAATTTACGCTACACTACCAATCCAGAATGAATTGCCAATAACATAACCTTTGACTTTTGAAACAACACTGAAAAATGTAACAAAATCAGAAAGATTAATTCCTAGATATGTATAGCCTATCAACCCTCCTTTGCGAGAGTCATTTCAGAGGCCTTCAGCTAAGCCAGGTGTATACTCCAGCACACACTACACATAAAGCTGGTCATACACAGCATAGTCTATATCACAGAATCATAGAGTTACTTGGGTTGGACCTCAAAGGTCATGGGCAGGGACACCTTTCGCTACATCGGGTTGCTCAAAGCCCCATTCAACCTGGCCTTGAACAACACCTTCAGGGATGGGGCATCCACAACTTCTCTGGGCAGCCTGTTCCAGTCCCTCAACATCCTCTAAATAAAGAATTTCTCCCTAATATATAATGTAAATTTACCCTCTTTCAATTTAAACCCATAATCCCTTCTCCCATCACATTTTCCCGCACTCTGGGACTGCCTGAGCCAGGACAAGACAGCTGGCATACAAGTGTAACGTGAGCCTGCAGAGTTTTCCTACCTGCTGCTAACAGCCCACCCAGAAGAGGGAAGGCAGAGTCCTTGGACATCTCATGATGTACTTTGCAACAAAACTGGTGCTGTTTTAAATGTTATATAGTGACCTTCCAAGTGGTACCTATTTATAGGGAAATGCTTTCTGGTATTAATTTATAGAAACAGGAGACGAGAAGGAACCTGCGTCATCATGCCTAATCCCCTGCTATTACAAGCAGTCACGTCACATAATCCTTTTAATAAACTGAAGTGTACTTGGATACCATGGTGATGAGTACTTCATAAATATGGATATTTGTAGCTGTGCAGAAAATAAAATGATAAAAAAGTGCAGTGGAAGAACAGAAGGATTATGATTGACAAAGGTGAGTATAGCGTGGCTCTAAGGATATTATGGTTTTGGTTTTTTCCCAAGAGACTAATGAAAATTTTACTGAAACCTTCACACCTCTGAAGTAAGAGTTATGTCATCTAGGGAAGGGGTCAATTTCACGCAGGACTTATGAGAAATACAATAGTGGAAGAAAGAAAATAAGGATAGTAAAGAACAAAAAAAAAAAGGCCACTGTCAATATAGAAAACTTACTCCATTCTTCACAGTGCACAGTGCAATGGCAATAGCTCAAAAGAGCAAACCCACAGGCATTTACAGATCTATCCTGAGGTTATTTAATCAGGCAAGTTTATAGGAGAAAAAAATAATTGCCTTACTTTTGTACCTATCAGAAAACCAGGGACCCAAACCAGACCTAATTTAACATTCTTAATCACAATAATTAATTTTATGCATTGTGCACCTCTAGTTTATTTTCCTATGCTTGGCTTTCCTGCATTTGCAGGCTAGTTCTAGAGCATAATTCCTTTTTTAATGAAGGAATTCTGGTGGAATACATAACCATTTTAATTTTTATTTCAGTAAGGTTGATCACTTTCAGCATAAAACTGAAATCCTCTCCTATATATCCTTGATTCCATCTCCATTCATGTAGGATAAACCTTCATTTAGAAGCCACACCTTTATCACGCAAGCTGCCAGAAAAAGGAATTAAATTTCATAAGGTATACCTTCTATTTACAGCCACAGGGAGAAGTAATGAAATTTAATGAAAGCTGTAGCTCTAAATAAAAGCACAGGGAACCTCTACCCCTATCCTGCGGAAAATGAGGTTACAGGTTGCACACAATGAGTAACATTCAAACCCTTTGCAACTTCATTGTCTCCAAAGGACTTAGAACAGAGATATATTTGGCATATTTTTTAGTCCAGACAGAGGAATGGAGAGTAAAGAACTAACCATTTTCATTCTTGCAAGTGCACAAAAGGAAGAATTGGAACAAATGTTATAACAGGTATGATTACAACAGAGTGAAAATAATGTATTTCTTCTCCACTTTTTTTTTTTTTTAAATATTAAATACATGGTTAGGTAAAAAAAAACAAAAGCTAAATACTAACTAGGTTATTTGTGATTTTCTAGGAATCTCTAGAAGGAAGAATGAAAGCATTTACTAGGGGGAAAAAAACCTGATCTCTTAATTTCCTATCCAGTGCAACTTTTCTGTTGAAAACAAAGAGAGCAAAATAAATTTCAGCTCTATCTGGTAGGGCACCTTCTCTGTTGTGCTACAAAGAACAGGTATAAATTCCCTTGAGAAATTAAAGAGATCATTTTGGTGACTCTCCAATAGAGACTGAGGTTTTTTAAAGCCATTGCAACAACCTCTTTAGTTGGCTGGCTTATGAAAGGAAGTTTTGAAGGTCGAGAAGGGAATAGATTCCCTTTATAAGGGAATTCTCAGTATGGTCACAATACATCAAATTTTTTTTTTTTTTTAAATCGACTTTTATGAAATAAAGTGATTTGAGTAGAACAGGACAAATATTTTCTGTTCAAACTGTGGGGTTTTTTCAACCAGATAATTTTTGTTGCAAAGGTTGCTTTCTCTTTTAGGAGAGAATCAGTTTAGTTCAGTTGAGTCTTCTGAAAACGTGAAAATATTGGCAAAAAATTTGCAATGGCTCAGTGTTACGTGGTATCTTATTGTTTGCACACCTGTTGCTTGCCCATATGCCTTTCCCTCTCCTGAGCAAGCCCACAATCAGCGTGCAGCCTCGGCTACGTGGGGCAACCAGAGGCTTTCGTGAAGTGAGGCTTTCTCTGTCAAGAGCTCAGATGCAGATGTAGCAGAGAAACCTTTACTCTCTGTCAAGAAGGGTCAATACAAGAAAGGAAAATGTCTGACAGGTTCTAAATTTCAAAATATGTTCGATTTTGCCAGGCTTTGTGTGGCAAAACCCCACAGTCTGGACAGAGTGTTGAGGCCTCACTACCAGGCTGCATTCAAAGAAGTATAATGTGATGGCCATGAACACTCTCATCACTAAATGAGACCCAATTCAGGAGTATTGGATCTTAAAGCATGTTCTTAGCTGACAGACTGGGACAAGCTCACGAGATGGACTCCGTGGCTACAAGTATGCTAAAAAACTAATGAGGTGGGTTGATCCTGGCTAGAAAACAAGTGCCAAAAAAATCTGTTCCATCACTGCCCTCCTCGGCTGGGCAGGGGAGAGGAAATACAATGAAAAAGTTACTCAAGGTAAGGACAGGGAGAGATTGCTCACCACTGACTGTCGGGGGAGAAACAGACTAGACTTTGGAAAATTAAAGAGAAACAAATCCGAATCTTAAAAGCACTTTACCCCCACCCCTCCTTCCTTCCTGGGATTAAATTTATTCATGATTTTCTCTATCTTCTCCTCCCCAGTGGAACATGGGGATGGGGAATGGGAACCATGGAGTGTAGGAGTCCCCAGTAATCATTGCACAGGATTAGTCCAGCGTTTCACATTCCTCTGATTGCACACATAAGGCATTCCTTGTATTTTGATTAAAGTCTTCTCCATTCTTTAAGGCCATTTTTATGCCATTGTCGTGTATTTATACAATTAGATCTAATTTATACTATTAGACCTAATTACTTAATTGTTGTAGCATGCATGATGAAATAATGAGAATGTGCAATTAAGATGTGCAATTACATAATTACAATGTGTAATGACATTAGGTATAAATATCCTAAAATGTTATGGGAAAAATATACTGTTGAAATAGAAGAATTTTTTTTAGGTACTACATCGGTTTTAAAAAAAGCAAACCAAACTATGAAATCATTCCTCCAAGCTTAGGAATTTTCTTCTTATTTTTAAGTCTCCACTTAAGGCACTGCCCATTTTTAGCAGGAAAATTTATGCTTCATAAAATTAAAAAGGGTAGGAAACTGCATGGAAAAAATAGATATATACTGGGATAACTGAGGTTATCTTTATTTGCTATATTTTAGAACATCAGGCTTCAATTTCCATGTGTCTTTTTTTATAATCTGGAGCAAAACTGCAAATTTGACTGTTGTATACAAACCACGTATCAACTTTAGAACTCAGTGTGGCTGTACAACATGGAGCCAATGAAAAGGTAACAAATGAAATAACTAATTCCAGCCTTGCTCTGAAACCTGGTATCAGCTTCTCTCAAAAATACACAGACAGAAAAGTATCATGCCCTCAGGAACCTCCAAAAGTACCTGTTTGATCTTCCCAAGGTTTGGGACCTCCCCACTGCCTCCTTCTACCCCACCCCTGAGAGATCCCATAGCTGCCCCCCAAGACTTCCTGTAGGTCCCCAGGAACACCTTCTGCTGCATTCTCAGTGGCACATCACAAAAGGTGAGATGTTTCGCTTGAGACTTGTTAACTTATTAAAATTAGATTTAATTCCTGTGAGCATTTTAAACCCCAGAGATACAGAAAGGTGGGATGGATTCCACTGTATCTGGGGCAATTTTATTGCTGTTGGTAACATATAAGCATTCCCAGACTGACCCTGAGCTCCTACTGGATCCAGCAAGTAGAGCAGCAAGAATTTTACAAGTAAAATGAACCATACTGATTAGAATTTTTCTTTTCTTTAGAGAAAATATACCTTGACAAAAGATTTTGACTAGCTAAATTTGAACTTCCCAAACAGTTATTTTGGCGATATTCCCACTCTGAAAATTCAAAACAAAAAGTAATTTTCACCTGTCAGTTCAGAATGTTACTTCATGTTTATTTAAAAAGCCTTTCATTATTATATATCGGTACTGAAGTCTTTTCACTTTCTTCTCTGGGTAGTTTTATTTTCGGGTATCTTTCTGTTAACTTTTAATTTCACTAGAAGAAGAAAGGGGAAGGAAAAGAACAGCATAAATCAAAGTTTGGTAAAGTTTTCATGGCCGAAATACTGATGTTAAAACTGACTGAATGCTGTATGTTGATTTCTACCATCAGTATCTGAAGTATAGTATCTGAAGAGAATTTGAAGTGTTACAAAGGTAGATATTATTTCTCTATAAGAAATACAAAGAGGAATCCCAAACAGCTGAAGTGGGTGGCCAGGAAAGGATGAAAGGATCAATGGAAGTAGGAGGCTGGGGGATAATTTATTTGCAGTTCTGATTTCTAGACCTCCAGCCCCAAGACATGGGGAACCCATACTGGGAGCAGAGCTGCCAGAGCTACAATGGTGCATTTCACTCCCTCCCAGCTGGGTGGTCTCTTTGGAGGAGATGTTGCACAGGTAATTAGGTTGGTAATTTGGACCTTGCAGCATCTGTCAGTTGCAGTTGTTCCTGAGGCAACAAAGCTTCTTGTGACATACCAGTATATGCAACGCCTACAAGGCAGTGAAATCCCAACTGACCATATGCCTCCAAGCTTGAGATCTGTAGGCTTTGAAATTTTGTTCTGAGCAAAACAACTTTAGATGCAGCTTTTACAAATCTTCCATAATGTACCTTTCTTTAAAAAGGTAATTCTATTTCAAAACAAATTATAAAGTAACATAATTTTCCCTTATTAAAGATTGCTCAGATAATAGCACACTTTACTTAGGCTTCCCAAAATGTTCTTCTTCCTTTCTGAATATTTCAACCTCAGCAACTCTCCAGTGTCAGACCTGAAGGCTTGACTGAAACCCGAAGATACTTCTGTAACAAGTGTGTACTTCAGGTTTAAAAGACGATCTGCCTTGTGCTAGTTCAAACTTGGCTTGTCTGATGCTTCTCCATTCTTTGCATGGCTGCACATCTTAATATCAGGCACATATAAAAGTAACATTCCCTCCACCCTTTAAATGTAAATTTAAACACTTTTCACGATTGAGATTATGCTGGCAGAATAGCTATAAAAATGGGATCCTGCAAGGAAATGTATGGTTGCCCAATTTTCTCTCCATTTGTTTCCATTTCCTGACAGACAAATACTTATAAAAAAAGGACATGAGGAAGAAATGTTTCTCTTGTGTTAATAATTTCCTTGAAAATCCTAGAAACACTAACAATAACAAAGACATTTTGTCTCTTGACATTTAAAAAAAGACTAACTTTTTATATCTATCAACGTTGTCAAATGATAAAGCGAATTTTTGTGTCAGCTGATCAGAAATTTTCTCACAGGGTAGGTTTGCATTTCATGTTAGATTAGATTATCCTGATAAGTCTTTCTCTTTTTATTTTTTTGCCATTTATGATAACATTTGTTATAAAATTAAAATTAAAATGAAAAATAGTTTTTGCCTGAGAAATGTATTGGCAAACATAATTGCTACCTCAAATGTGATAAAGCCATATAAATCACCTGCTCATAAATCCTGCATCGTAATCCTCTAAAATCTATCACTAGTCTTTATTACAACTTTTCTATTGTACAGCCTTTCACCTGATATGAGGCTCGTGGAATCACAAAAAATATATCAGCAGTAAAACACTTCGTGAAACCTGGCAGGGTATGTAAAAGTTAACTGCACTGTGTATTTTACCCTGTAGTTGGTTTACAACAAAGCCAATCATGCTCTGAATACTGTGGTGGAAAAGAATACATCTTTCATCCACTTAAGCTATTATACAAATGCTTGGGACCACCTGGAGTGAGCCCTGGAAAGCAATCACACTGCCCTCAAAGAGATAAGATAATGCTAAAGGATTTAGCTGGTTGGGTGTTTATACAGTGAGTTCATGTAGCCTGGGTTCTTGGGGCTGCTCTGGCCTGGATTTCACCCCTGAGCTGAGCCAACTGTCAAAACCTAGCAGGTCATTCTGTTTTACATGCTTCCTGTTGAGCACCTTTGAAGGAAAGTCTGAAAATTGAGCTAAAAATCTGTTCCTAGAGATGGTTTGGTGAGTTGGAGTTACTACAGAAGTATCCCACTTGAGCTTTTAAACAAGACCTGAAACACTCATAAGGAGAATTCACTGTTCACAGAACAAGGTGAAAGATGAAAATTTATTTTCTTGTGTGTTTTTAAAGAGACATAACATACGAACAAAATTTGCCTCTTCAATATCAGCCTCACTTGGTGTGGACACAGCCAGGACAACTGACCTCAAGAGATCAAAGGGATACCCCATTTCTATACGTTGTCATGCTCAAGATATAAAGGCAGGGGGGAGAAAAAGGAAGGGTGGACTCATTCCAGGTTGTGGTGTTTTGTCTTTCTGAGTCACCAGTACGTGTGATGGAACCCTGTTTTACTGGGAATGGCTGAACACTTGGTTGCCCACGGAAAATGGTCAATTAACTCCTTGTTTTGCACTGCTTGTGTGAGCAGCTTTTGCTTTCCCGATTAAATTTTTATCTCAGCCCACAAGCTGTCTCGCTTCTACCCTTCTGATTCTCTTCCCCAATGGGAGCAGACAAGAAGTCAGCAACTGGCTGCATGGGGCTGAGCTTCCAAGTGGGGTAAAACCTTCAGCTCTGGGGTTGTACATTCACAGATCCAGTCCAGCTTAAATCCCCCTAGATCAAAAATGCTGCAGCACTGCTTTCCCCTTTGATCACAGGCGCATCTCATCAAACTCTCCATCTTATTAAAATTAATCAAGTCAGCTGCTTGGAGGAGCTGATCCAGTCAAAATGAAACCCAGCACAAGAAAGTTCTTTCCATCCCCTTTAGTCAGATAATGGTAGAGCCAACACAAGGAGGCTGGGAATACAGGACCAACACTTTCATTTTAAGACACTTGTAAGACAGAAGAGTAAGGTAAAGAGACTGTTAGGGCTAAAGAGACACGTGCAACATTTGGAGCCTCTGATGGCAGGGAGTTCTTTTAAATGCTGATCAGCATTTGACAGTACCAGCAGTCTGTGGAAATACTGCAGGATTGGGCTGTTATTTAACATTTACAAATTAATACTGCACTCAAGATAATGAATGGCTTGAGCACACATGCTTTCACACACCACCTGTCCATTCCCCTCTCACTTCTGTTGTTTCTTCTCACTCTGAAGATAGCTTGCTAATTGCTATGCTCGTGTGTAATATGACATGGCCACAGGGAATGGAGAAATGGGAGGGGAGGGGGTGAGAGAGAGAGAGACAGAGAAAAAACTTGTGCTTTGAATAACTACTTCATCTTGTCTCTGGTGGTAAGAGTTTATTGTTCTAACCCGTTGGTCACCTCTTAAAATATATGAAAAGGCAATGGCAACAGTTCTTAGGCACTGCTGTGGCAGACCTGTGATACATAGCTACACACCACCCTCAGTTTCATCCAGTCAACTGCTCCCTTCACTGGCATTCACAACTGAAACAACCAAATGTGTCTATTAGTACCCATCAGATGAGCACTTAATCAGTAACCAGTGAGACCCGTGTGTTATAAAACGGGATGAGAGTTCTGGATAACAACTTAAGAAATAAATTGCCATCATCAGAAGGAAGAAACTATATAAACCCAGGCTTTTGCAATAAGATGCAGTAGCAGATGGAAGATAACGTGGTATCAATTGGGATTTTTGAAATACCCAGAGTGCTTTTTGGAAAACTGCAAAATTTCTAGGGAAATTTATAAGTATGGACTTTCAAGAAGTGTATATTCTAAACGGTAATGCTGTAGTGACATTTATTTCCAAAAGAAAGCACATTAATGTTTCTGCTTCATTGATAGTAATGATGACAAACTCTTCTGCTACTTCCAGACTAAAACATTTTTCATTAAAATATCGCCATTTCCATGATCTGATGCTTTTCTTTCAATCTTAAAAGTGAAAAAGTATGCAACATAAAAAAATATTAAGTCATTTTTAAGCTATTTGATCAGGAAATATCCCCAAGCAAGAGTATTTGTTTTGGAATGATGTTCTGTTAAGAGCACACTTCAATCTCTGCCACAAGAAGATATTTCCATCTCAAAACATCTGCTTAAATCAAAATATCTAATTTACATCAAATATAAGTTCACATAACTTTGTATTTTGTCAGCAGGGACCTAAGCATTTTCCCAGTTGCAGAAAACAGACCATAGGCAGTATCAAAATAGAAAGGTACCCTGAGCACACCGTGTAAGTTAACCATGACATCCATTACATGCCTACCACATAAAATGGGTGGTACTTTTGTTTATTGCCCAAGTGTTCCCTGTACAGCCTTAACTCAGTACTTAGAGCACTCCCTGATCCACACTGTAACAGGAGAGGATTCATTTTAACAGGTCTCAGGAATACTTAACAACGCCAGCACTTAGTCCTTACTTGCACACTAAAACTTACACTTTCTGGCGCTGAGCCAAGCTGAAGCTCTAGTAATGTGCACATAAACTGAAATATATGCTTTCTGCATATGCTGCACAGGTATTGAACACATAAGTCATAAATAGAAAAAATAGTAGAAAAATTTATGTGTTTCTGTGTGAACACTATCTTTTCTTGCAAGCTGGATTTAATTTCATATGGGTACTAAACAGATTATCCTGCTGAGGCTGCTAAAATCAGGAAATCTCTCTGTTGTGACTGTAACATTAATTACATATTTGGATCCTGATTTTTTCCTGCACGGAGTTATTGTTTCCTCCTGCAATAAAAATGACAGTTAGTAGAGTTTTCCCTTTCTGTCTCCACATGAATATCTGCTGGCACTCCAAAACCATTAACACAGCAACATTTTTCCTGTACTTTTACAGGAGACTGGAGACCAGAAAGATCAGTATTACAATTTTATGCTGCTATTTGCTTTACCACTTGTGTGCTAACCCGATTAAGATAGTAAATGTCAATTTGTCCTTCAGACATAGTATACCCATGTTCTTTAGGAAAATGTTTCATAGAGATGTTCAATTTTTATATTCAGAGTTCTTAAAGTTTTGAGATGTTACTTTTTACAAATTATATGAGAAATGGTAACAAGGAGAAAACTTCACACTTGGTGCATTTATTTGTGTTTTTCTGTGATACTTTCTCACTCAAATAAATGAATGAATTTATCTCTGTAATACCCTTGTGAGTTAAACACTGCCATTTCCATTTTTCTCTGTATCAATGCAGATGTTTGAAGCTTTTCTTCTTGGCTTGGGAGAGTAGGGGGAGGTATTCATTTGCTGAGTGGATTTCAATTTCTGTATAAAGCAGTTGGAGAGCAACCCATATTTTAAAGCAAAGGAAAGCCCAGGGAAATGTACCATACTAAATTGCAATATATCAAAGCTGACAGTAAGCAGGCTCCCTTCATTCTCCACCACCTCCTTGTTCTGTTCTACACCCGTCTTATATATCCTTCAGTTTTAATTCTCTTTACTACTTATTACCTATGCTGCTCAAAATATGCTAGGCATTTTTGGAGACAACCCTTGCCCTGAACAGCATAATGCAGTAATAACTCTGTAGTTCCAGAATGCCATTTCTCCTTCTTTTATAGCCCTATTACTGTTCTGTTTGAGCAGCTCTGAATTTAAAGCATTTCTCCTCATCTCCCTGTGCCCCAGGGAAGGACCACCATCTCCACTGTACAGATGGGAAACCAAACAGATCTATACTGTACACCGAGTAGAGCTCTCAAGCCAGTTTTTCTAGTCTTTGGTCTCATTCTGACATGATGCACTTGGAAACGGGCTGCAGGGCCCTGCCACTGACATACATTCCACCTGCTTTGGCAGCAATACTGTGTCATCCTCAGATAATTTTTATAAGGCTCTTGGTGCCACCTGTCTAAAGGGCATGAGTGCTCATAGAAAAGTTGATTTGTGGTTGCTCTCTTAAATAATTGGATTAAGCCACAAGCATCCTGCAGCTGCTTAGGCTCTGAGCAAGGTAAAAGAGAGAGTCAGATTCCAGCTCCCACAGACATTGTGTCTGTCCCCAGAGGTTAATGGACAGATTCTTGGGGAATTAGGTAGGCATCCATCTATCTATCTATCTATCTATCTATCTATCTATCTATTTATCTATCTATCTATCTGTCTGTCTGTCTGTCTATCTATCTATCTATCTAATCTATTTCCCTTGAAGGCTGAACATAAATGACTTGGGAAGTCACTGGAAGAAAAGTAGCAGGGGATTTCAAAGCCTGCCTTACAAGACCTAGGTAAACTAAGTAGTCAATGAACTATCCCCATCTCAAGTCTGTAGGACACCCGAATACAGGGATCAACTCTGCAGAGCTGTAATACTTAAACCTATTTGCACAGGCCACCTTTCTTACCCCATTCTCCCGTAGGCAGTAACACCTTTGGTCATGCACCACACAGCCACAAAACTGAGGCATTCGCAATCCATGGAACAGCTGCCTTTTGAATTTCTCCTCCCTAAATATGTTCCTCTGCCACTGGAGTCTGAAAGTGTTGCTTTTGATTATAAACACCTCCTACATCCCTGCTGAGCAGATTGCCGTTCTCCCTCCCAGACTACCTCCACAAGTACACTGGGAAATCTGCCAGCATACAGAGTTCCCCTTCCTCCTTCGTTGAGAAAACTGTATCCTGAGAATATAGTACAGGTGCAGCTTTCACAAGAAACAGCCCCAACAGTCAACTAAAATTGCTTTAGTCAGGATAAATTGGAGACTTCTTGGGGATTTCCCCTTATTTTCTAAAACCTTAGTAACTGTATACAGATAAATAAAGTTCCAACCACTCCGTCTGTGCTAAATGAACATATAATAACTCTGAGTAAAAATGGTTCTATGAAAAAGATTTTTATTAATAACATCTTATATAACAGTATTTACCCTCTTTTACATACCATTTCCCTTTAAGTTAGTGGGAAAAGGAAGACGAGAAGGATGGAGGAAATAAATAAAGTACAGAAAAAAATTATTGGCAGTTTACTGAGATTTGTTTTTCCAAATATCATCACATTCATCATTGAAAATGCTATCTTTCACCAAGACAGACCTGTGCGGTCACATTCCTGTAAACTTACGGTTCTCACAGACTTTATTCTCTCATTTGTCTATCTGACATTCATGTGGATTCATACTGCCAAGTCTCATGCAGTGAACATGATAATAAAACCAGTAATGTCTCCTACGCTCCAGCTTAGCTGAAAGTGGCTTCCATATGCATGTGACACCAGTGTCTCTCTCCCATACAAATGTGAAAACAATATTCTTTCTGCTCCACAGCCATGTCTCCCAGGCAGTGGATTTAGCAGGGCAATGTCACCCACTGTCCGGATGTATCCGGGGTGAGGTGAGGTTGCAGAATAAGGACAGGACTGTGACAGAGCTCTACAGCCAAGAACATTTTCTTGAGCAAGAAACCAAACACAAGGAGCTCAGCTGGACAACGTAATGTCCAGAAGGGTCGTCGCCTCTGAGATTCAAACCTCCTGCAACAGCCTCTGCAGTACTTGCAGCTAATCTTCCACATGGAACAATAGCCCATGCTGCAGCCCAACAATATGGTTCTTCCGCAGGATGGTGATCCAATGTTCAAGAGAGGTCTAGAATAAAATACAACAGCAGATGACATAAAATAAGTGTTGATATTGCAGAGAAGTTGAACATAATACAAGCAGAAACAAAATCAGCAACTGGCACCAGCCCTTTGGACTTAAAAAAAATTGTTATCAGCTCTTGCAGCCACCACTTCCAGCCATTTTTTTCCACCTGTTCTAGCAATGTGCACTCGTTCATATTATGGCACTATCTCTCATAGAATAAAATTGCCCCAGTTCACTCTGCTTATATATATATAAGCAGACTCCATATAAATAAATTCATATATCCCATTAGAAAGCATAATCAGTTACTACACAGCATGAAATAGCACATATAACTGTGTGTTGCAGGCAGAAGACTCCTGACTCAGGGAATTTCACTTAATTTAAGTAACTGACAATTTTTAACATTGAATTCTAATTACTGATGCTGGTTTTGAAAAAAATAGAAAGCAAACAATTAAGTCAACACTTTGCCTCCCCCTCCTTCAGACTCAAGCCCAACAGCTCTCTTCCCACCTTCCCAGTCTCACCTTCCTCTGTTTTGCCAAACCCTTCAGTGCAGTGTTGGGGGGCTCAGGAGCTTGGAGTCAGTGTCAGTTTTTTTCTGCCCTTTGCTTCTCGCTGTTTTTCTTCCACTGCTCCTTGGCTCTTACTGCTCCTCTGCCCTGGTGCAGGATTCTCCATCCCCTCAGGGGAGTTCTTGCCACAGTGTGAGGGTCTCCAGCTGTGATCCCACCACTGTTTCCTTCCACACTGCTCCCCCACTTTGACTCCCTTTTTTCCTGGTAGGTCTATTCACTTCTTTCTTCCTGTGTCCCCTCCCAGCATGGCCTCCTCCCAACAGCGCACTATGCTACCAAACCCTGTTGCTGCTGCTCCATGAACAGTGCCGTGAAATTAAACAATCTCATTATCAGTTCCACTTGTTATATCTTCTAAATATTTTGCATTCCAAGAATGTTCAGTAGCATTGGAAGTCTCATTGAAGTCAACAAGACTATTAACATGATGAAGTGCTCTGCCCTGTGTTCCCAAAGACTGGTTTACCTATTTCCACTATTTGAAGAAAAAGGCAGTATGATTTTTTCAGGAATTTTGTGGTTGTTAACCATACAAAAATGAAGAATCAGAATCACGGAGGACTGGAGATGCGCAACAAAATTTTGGGATTTGCTGGTATGGTTTGAAATTAAATTCTGAGCTGCCAGTGATGGTGAACAGGATCTGCTGCAACAGGATCTAACTTCCTATTATCGTTGAAGTAGATGTGGTGCTTAGGGACATGGCTTGGTGCTCGACCTGGCAGTGTTAGGTTAATGGTTGTACTCAATGACCTCAGAGGTCTTTTCCAACCTTAATGTTACTATGATTCTATAAAACAATTCACTACCTTAGTCTGGCCTGAATTTATGTGTGGCATACCAAAGTATTTATTACATCAAAAGGACAGGTAAGAAATGACAACTAGGCAGCTCATCCTACTAAAGTATCTGCTGAAATCACATCAGTGCTTTGGTTATTAAGCCCAAATAAATGTACTGCCTGGCTTTGTCTGGGGAATTTTTGAGGCTGACACTGCAGGACCAGTGACAATTTCCATCTCTCAGTTACCGTGGTTACAGCAAAAAAGACTGTGAACTCCTGAAAAAATAGATCTCAAACTTTGACTGTACCACTTATGGCCCACACCTATTCTAGCTCTTGACTAGTTTAGATATATGTAATATTTTTTTTAAATCCTGGATTGTAACCCTACTGCAAAGTGAAAGATTCCTTTCTCAGAGTGAAAAAGGGGTTTGTCTTTTTCATCACTGCAAAAAAGCATTTTTTGCCGTTTGAAAGACATTTTTTCATTTCTCTGCTCTAATTATTTGACTAGCATAAAAATATGGCAAAAAATTTGAAAGAGATCTCTGTTTACTTTAGATCTCTCAAAAATTAATTTGGATGAGGTCAAATTACATACTGTGAGAAGAGTTTGCTGTATTCTTTCTGAAATAAATATGCCTGAATGGTGTTCTGCACCTGAGCTACTTTTAAGAGCCATTTACTAATAATATGTATGTTTAAATTAACAGAGAACTTTGTATAAAGCATGAAGATGATCTTAGTAGTGTTAACACTAGATTGATGTTACTATAATGAACGGGAAGCATATAGTCAGGCACAAGAATAAAGGAAAATAAGTTACTATACCTAGGCTATGGTTTCTAGAAGCCAAAACTTCTGATAAGGGAAAATCAGGAGTAAAGCTGAGATGGGGAAGAAGGAAAGGGTGAGGGGAAGGTGTTTTTAAGATTAAGTTTTATTTTTCATTATCCGACTCTGATTTGATTGGTAATAAATCAAGTTAATTTCCCCAAGTGGAGACTGTTTTGCCCATGACAGTAATTGTGGAATGATCTCTCTCTGCTCCTACTTCAATCCTTTTACATTTTCTCTGCCTTGCCCAGCTGAGGAGGGGAGTTATAGAGTGGCTTTGGTGAGCACCTGGAATCCATCCAAGGTCAACCCACCACAACAGGACAAAGAAAATATGATGAGGACGAAAAGAACACAGTTAGAGAAAAGAAAACACGTATCTGGAGTCAAATCAAATATAAAAGATCAAGTCCAATCAGATGATAAAAGAAATTGGAAAAATTCTGTTCCAAGGCTTGGCTGAAATAGGAATAATCAAAACATTTGATACTTCACTTTGTACAACAGTCCTGAGCTAACAACAGAAAGGATCAAGATGTTCTGAAAAGTCTTAGCCTCCACTAAGAGATAATAACTCTCTTCAAGTGAAAGGCGAGTATGATATTCCTAACTCCTCCAATTGAACACAGCTCAACAAATCTTCCGACAGGCTGAAGAAGTGTGAACCTAACACCTGTTGTGTTTAAGCACACATGTTCTAGAGCTGTAACAGCCCACTAAACAGGGCCTGAGCACAAGCTCAGCTGCAGCTGGCTCCCACTTATCGGAGCACTTAACCAGCTTTCAGGCTCCCAGACAACACCTAGGCATAGATTTGAACACAGAATGAAACAAAGAGAGCTTCAAAGAGACATCCCGCTTTGAGTGGGAAGAAAGTTTAGGTATCAGGATACAAGCTGTGCCAGCTAGTTACCCTGAGGACCAAAATGTTGCTCCTAATCCATTTTATTTACTAGGATGCATTTAGTCAGGAAGTTTCAGAGCAGTAAGGCACAGAAGTAAATCCATGCCCTTCTACTGAAATCCATTGCAAATGGTTCAAAATCCATGAGACTTTTCTATTTTGGTAAGGAGAAATGACATGAAAAAACACTCAAAAGCAAAGAAAAAAGAGCACTGCTTTTTTTTTTTTTTTTAATAGAAAGCTTAAAATTTACTAAGAATGTGTGACACATCCCTCAGGAATCACTTGGCTGATTTTTCATTCACTTATGCTGATGTTTAATTCTGTGTAATGCTTTCTGAGAAGACAGAATTTTATTCAGCCTGTGCTTTCGTGAGGAAGTTAAGTTAGTGGAGGAAGGGGATTTTAACAGTTATATTCAGTTAACTTTGTATAGGAAATACTGTCATAATACCAGGAGCTTCAGAAGAGATGCCGGCAAGGAAGACCTGTTGATTTATATGTACTGTAAAAACAGATTGTAATGAGTCATTTTTCAGACTAGCTGAACACAAAATTTGCCTCTGGATTTACACATAAAACTACCTGAGTAACTCCACTGACACAACCACACTTTGAGCCAGTCACATATTAACACAGCTCACAAAGTGGTCCACAGGACCCTCTGAATATCCCAGCTTAACAGTAGGAATGGCCGTTTTCTCTAGCTCTGCCACTGGCTGACTAGTTAACCCTAGACAAAACATTTAATTGTTCTTCATTGATCCATTACTGAAAGAGGATTTCAGTCCTTAACTACCTGAAAGGTATGCATGAAAATATATGCAATTATATAGCAAATATGTGTTATAATATAGAAAATATTACTATAACAAAACATGCAAAGAAAAACCCCTTTTGCATGTTAACTTAAGGCTAGGTCAGAAATCTCATGCAATGAGTTTCTGTTATTATGCTTACTTTACAACAAATCAACACCAAAGCTCTCCAAAACCTTGAGGAAAAGTATGGAGGAGTTTGACCAGATCTGAGCTTTACTGGTCTGTATTTACATTTAGAAAAGGACTCAGCTGACCAATTGCAGCCCCTCCTCTAATATGCATTAACCTAAAGCTAAAGGGCTGCGAATGTGAGCTCTGTAAAGCCTCATTGCATTCCCTGCTAAGTCTCCATTTTGTCACTTTATAGTATTTGTAGATCAAAACCAGCTCTCCAGCCCTGTCTTAAGCACTGGATAAAGCAATTTCCTTTAAGAGTTTTAGGGTATTACACCCAAGTGCATTTCTGAAAAGTCTCAAATGGAGCAGATAAAAGGGGCAAGCAATGGATATAAAAAGAAATAATCTCAACTTGATACCTGGCAAAAGGGGGTGATTTTTGTGTCTGTTGATTTCACAAATCATTAAACTTAACAGCAAACATAAAATGAATGTTTCCTGCCCATTTTTTAAATGTGGAGGCGTACAGGCACTTGTAATGCTCCCCTATGTGAGTGGCCATTAGATTGAGCATTGCATGGAGGGCAACGGCATAAGTGCTCTCCCAGTGCCGTCCTCAGACACCAGATGCAGTTGTTGTAGCCCCAGGGGCAGAAACCACAAGTACTTATTGTGATTGCAGTCAAAGGTCTTATTTGTGTCCAGGTTATTCTTTTCTTCTCCGGGAGAAAACATCAGTGATTCAGCTTCACTTAAACTATAAAATGCTTATATAGAAGACAATATCACTCACTTTCTCTACATTTATTTCAGGAAATCTCACTTTAATGCACTCCTCTGCTTTGCTGTGCCACTCCTCAGCTGATACAAGGAGCTGCAGCACAGGGTGCCTTTTTCAGCTGACTCCAGCTAGCCTGTTACACTGACAGGGAGCTATTTTTCCAGATGTTTTTCCAACAACTTTCTTTTCTCTGAGCGTAGCCTTCACCAAGAGCGTAGTACAGACATTGCAGTAAAGACCTCCCTCAGGCTGTCCCTCAGCAAGGCAGACAAAGTAATGTAGAACAGGTCCTGGATTCAACAGCCCACATTTAAGAATACCCAACCGTGACAGTGCACTGTATTATTGCAGCGAGGTTTAAGCCTTATGCCCAAAACTGGCCTGAGCACCTTGCCCTTGAGGCATCTGCTGCAGAGACACTGGGTTTCTCATATTTGCAGCTTCAGATGTTTGTCATGATGATTTAATCAGCACCGAGGAGGAACACCGTTGTTTCTTGGAGTATCAGCTCCAATGCGTCAAAAAAAGGTGCAACTAAAACAGAAACTAAAATTATATTAAAATAGGAAAAGCCAGGATACAAGAGTATGGACTCCTCTATAGAATCACATTTTAACGAATTTAAAGTTGAGTCCCACCTTTGATACTTTTTATTAGGACATAATAATTTCCCTGTGTGCTTGAGTAAACACGGGTCAGACAAGTCAGGACCATCATGTTGGTTCTAAGAGAGAAGTGTCTTTTTTCCTGAGGGCCAAAAAAATTTTTTTTTCAACATCTTGCACTTATACTAAATCAATTAGTAATAAAAAATAATATTAAAAAATAAAATTAAAAGCAATTTTAAAAAGGCGAAGTCTCTTTATTCTCTTTCTCCTTGATAGTTTTGCTTTTCTTGGCAGTCTTCCAGATTTATATTTCCTGCTCTTCTATCAGGACCTTCTGACAAGAATAGTTTTGACAGACTGAATAATAGAAAACAGTGTATGCTGACAATCAGACTTGAATTAATGGACAAGTATTGGTACTTAAAGCTTACTTTTAATACTAGCTCAGACTTGTGTTACGGCAGTGAAATACTAAATCACTGTGGACAGGAACAGAAAGTGTGCACATTGCTATCACATCTTTGCATAAGCTCTAACACTTCTGTTACTTTGCTCTTTTATGAACTCTCAAGATCCTGTGTGTGGTATTTCAGTAATTAAGATCATGTGTCATGGAAAAATTCCCTCCTATTATGGTGATTATACCATAAGGTACTTTTGAACTTCATTTGTGATTTAAAGACCAAAAAAAAGCACAAGAAGGGACATGTGCTAGAAAGTACTGACTGCCCTGAGTTAGACATTGCAAGACGATACTCTGAAACCACTGAGTACTCTTTAAACTTGAATCACTGTAGTGAAGAGAAGCAGATATAATCATGAGTCTCTGATTCAGAATTTGTAATTCAGCTTTTGTTCAAGACCTGATTGGGAAAAACTATTTCTGAGACTAACTCAGAGAAAAGCTAAGTTTTACAGAGAACCTCATAACTTACCATGTCATTTGTATTAATGTCAGTGGCGATTTGTGGTGTGAATTCCGCTCAGGACCACCTTAAATATGATGCAGCAATTCTCATTGGGAGCCCCAAATGCCAATGCCCTTTCACAACACAATTTACTGATTTCCCAGGATTTGGCCTATTAAAAACAGACTAAGAAATTAATAAGTTCTATCTCAAAGTGCCCATTTTCATTTTTTACTTCCGCTAAGATGATATGAGAGAGGCAGACCTCGAGATCAACCCTGCCTCAGGTAGCAGTACTGCACACAAGGGGTGGCAGATACTGCAGCTGTTACATGTCTCAGCACTGGGCAGAAGCAGTGAGAAATAAGCAATCCCTTGCATCTGACAAGCTAAGGAGCACTTGAAAGACATCATAAGCTTTTCTCTTCCTTCAGCAGCAGTCAGGCCAGTGCCCCTAACCCCAGGAAGGTCACAAACTGATAGGTTACAAACTACTGACCAGCCTCCATCACTAATTCAGCTGGCGACAGGTTTGGTTGATTTGCACTCGTAATCATGAAGGCTGCTACATGGCACTAGTGACATGAGAACTAATGAAGCAGCAGTTGCTTTGCTCAAATTATTCCCCATCCTTCCCTTCCAGTGGTTGCCTGACTTAAAAAGAGAGGCCCTGAAGGCACAGAACATGCTGGATTCCCAAGGCCCACATATCAGGGCATCCCTTATGCAGCCGTCATCCCTCTCTAACTCTTGCTGCAACATCCAGCAAAATGCACAGCTGCTTCTGAAATATTTTGACATATCACTACCTTTACAATACAGCTTAGATTTCAAGCACAGCTTTTAAGCACAGGTTGATTTATAGGCATACAGGCATATGCTTTTTTCGCCAAAAAGGAAACAACTTGATTTCTTTATTAATCAGTCTTTCCAAAGATGTTGTTGGGATGTAACTAAATAATTCAATACTGTATCAGGGAGTAAGAGAGTACCAAAGGGCTGGAGGCCTCTTTTCTAAAAGAAAACTGCAGCTAGGACCTGAGGCATTGGACATAAATTTAATACTTATTTTGATAACTTGAAGGCAAATAAGGTTTCCTTTGCAAATACTGGCTTACCAAATAGGCATGCAAATACTCTGGGGTAAACACTCGGTACAGCACACGGAAAGTATGAGCTGTGAAAATACTACAAAATAAAAGGAGTACATGTGAATCTCTGGTGTGTTCATTGGAACAGTGAGCCTTCTGACTGCTGACATGCAGCCACTTGGACATTTTTGGTATGTGTTTACACCACTGGAAAAGCACAGAGGGAAAGAAAGGATGGCAAGTCAGTGCACAAGGATGAGACAAATGATGCTATGAGCAATACCCATGTGCACCAGGAAAAAATGCTTGCAGCCTGAAGGGGGGGTACAGGCAGGCACAGTTTCCAGACTAAAGCAGAGGTTATACCACACAGACCAATGAGTGAAAAGCAGAGCAGCAAAGCAAGGCATCAAACTCTTCTGTACTGTCTCACAAAGAATCATAGAATCATTAAGGTTGGAAAAGACATCTAAGATCATCGAGTGCAGCCATTAACGCAGCAGCACCATGTTCACCACTAAACCATATTCCCAAGTGCCACATCCACACGCCTTTTGAATCATCTGTATATGTCTTACACCATCATCTGTTTCACCTCTGAATTTGACCCTCGATCTGTGACCTTGGACCAGAAAACAACTCTTAGACTAAAAGACCAGGAGGTGCACTTCTTCTTGTAAACCACATAATAACCCCAGATTTAGTAATTCTCTCCTCTGCCCAAATCACTCGAGAACAAATTTGACTCACAGTATTTTTGACTAACACAAAACATGCCAACGAAAACCTCACACAAGTCTCTTAAAAAGCCAGTTATGCTAGAGGTAGTAACCCTATAAGTCCTCTAAGCACCTAGCTAGCAAAGTCCTCCCACACCCACACCCACACCACCTTTCAACAAGTTTATGATTGCATGCAGAACCACCATATATATGATATAGATAGTATATAATATATATTACATATATATATTATGTGGTTTTATATATATATATTACATACACACACGTATGTATAACACACACATATATATACACATACAGCTATTATTCCTTAAATATAAAACAGCAGGAAAACTAACAAAATAAAATGATATTTTTAAAATGTATGGAAGAGAAATCTCCCGCATGAAACTAAGGATGGAGTGAAGGGCAGTGAGAGGTATCCCTTCCACAGCCATAAACAAATGGAAGGGGTAAATGCTTTTGTTATACTTTAGTAACTTATCAGGAGATTTAGAATCCTTTGTTTTGAAGCATTTTCTTCTTCCTGTGATTAATGTTGACTGCAATGCTTCTGTGGGGTTTTGACACTTGTTTATAACTTTGTCTGATTTTAAAGTTTGGGGGCTTTCGTCTCCAAATATTTATTTTAAAGCATTTACAAACTGATCAGTAATGCACTCTGCTGAACATTCTGGGAACATGTAATTAATACAAAACCTTGACTCTAATGTAAAAGCTTGCTACTTCAGAGACCCACTTCCAGCTGCCTTTATTGTACTCAGGTAGCTGAGGTCCATTCTGTCCACCTCCACGCTGGTATTCTTAGATTTGGTAATCTTGTCCATGTTTCCTTATGCCATTCCTTATTTGTATTTCTAGGCTCCATTATGCTGATTTGTGAACAGCGTTTTCCCGTGCTCCTTTGTTGGACTGGGCTGAACAGGGCAAAGGATGTCATTGCAATTGGCAGGGCGCCTACTGTACATGTGGTGGCTGTTGACACCCTGATAGCAATGCACACAAATCATGTGCAAAATAATTTAACCTTGGCTCCCCTAGTCCTTACATTTCTACTGTACATGCCTTCAACCTAGACCTTCCTGTCTCGTCAGTTCAGAACATACAGGTTGTGGGGCTGATGCAGATGGACTCTGCTTTCTATTGGTGAAGCTCTCCTGCCTTTGCCCTCTGCCCTCACTGTGCTGTTCTGCAGCACAGTGACTGGTGTGACTTTGCAGGCAGCTGCACAATCCTATGATGCCAACATAAAATACATACTGAGGGCTATGGAGTGGCTCCTGTTAGGGTTGATATGTTTGTTTTGCCAGGTGATGCACGTTTGTGGCATTAACTGGACACTGGGAAAAAGCAAACTTAACCTTCTGGGAAATCACTCAAGAAGGAGCGCTTTTTCTCGTCTTGAACATTCCACTGTAATAATATTTTTCTCATTTATCACAGAAAGTTCAGAACCAACTGGGAGAAGTTTTTAAGATGTTTGTCTTGTCAGAATAAATTTCTTCAGTGATTTTATAACCAGTGCTGCACTGGACTATTATAAGCAGTATCAGCTTACCTTTGACTGGCACCTCAAATTTGATACAATTTTTTAAAATCGAGATCTTCCACATGTTTTGCCATAAAAAGCATCTTATTTTCTTTTTCAGATTAAAAATATTTAAACTAAACAAACACTTGTAAAAAGGATACCAAATTTGACTTTGCATTTTAGCAAACAAAACAGCAACAGTGTCCATTCGTTCCGAGATGTTTTACAGTTCAAGGAAACAAAGTAAATTATTCCTGTTTCAAACTTAAATCGTGACAGGGTGCCAGAGACCAAAACCTAGGTCTCAGCTTTAAATAAATTAAAAAAAAAAAAATCAGAGAGAATCAGTGTAGGTCTTTCTGCAGGGCTAAGTTAGCACGCGGAGTCTTTTTGCCATGAGCTGGAAGCGCTTTGCTGACGGGAGCCGGACACGCCTCCCGCCCGCCAGAGCATCTCTGCGGAGAAACAGCGGCCCCGAGCGGCCGCACAGGGCAACCGCGTCCTGCGGGGATCCCCAAAACCGCCTCCTGACGTCATTTAACAGGTCTCAGTCGGTCGCCAAAAACAAAAACAAAACCAAAAAAAATCTTTACCTTTAAACCACCGCTTTTTAGAAACACCTCGTTTTGGTTCTCCAGTCAGATCTCTGAGAAAGTTCCACGTTCGGCTCAAAAGTGCGGATGTGAATTTGGTATCTAGTTGGGGAAAACACGTGGAAGCCTGGAAATTTAAACCTGAATCCAGCAGAAAGCAAAGGAAATTAATTATGTGTGCACATACAAAAGATCTGGAAATAGCACTGCTTAGCCAGTCATTTTAATATCTTTGTTTTCATAGGCTTGTTTACATAGCCCACTACAGGGCACCAGGGCTGAGGGTAAGTATTCTGCACCCCTCACTGGTTTTTCTTAGAAAAACTACTGCTCTACCCCTGCTCAATTTTTCTGTTACCCGACTGTTCTGTTCAGAGAGGTCTCAGAACTTGCTCATGGAAGCTGAAGTCCTCTTTGACAAATTGCATTTTTTGACAGAACCAAGCTTGCCAGGCTGTCAGACTGAGGCAGCTGGAATGAGGGATTTTTCAAAACGTTCAGGGATGATAGACAAATTATCTCATGAAATAACATCATATTGAGGCATAGAATTATGATATATAAATTCTCATGAAATTACAACAGTGCGAGCTTTCTTGCCTGAGAACAGTCTTCACAATTTTAAATCTACCCCAGACTGGAAACTAAACAGATTTGATCGCAATCCAGTTTTATCTTCTGATGGATTCTGCATCATAATACAGAAAGTCACACAGAAAATGTCTGGATTCCTATAAAACAGTGCTTTATATAACATAGAAAAAGTCTTTTACAATGTTTCACAAGCTTAGCAATCACACTTACGCACAGCAGAATTCACTGAAGGAGCTTTTTACAATCCCTCATAAACAGAGAAGGAAATTAAATATTTTAATGCTGTTATATGAAGTGATTATCCTTCATCATCTGGGAAAATGCTCTCAGTTCAGGTCATCTAATTCCATTAGATACAGTAGAATTTAACAGAAGTCTTTGTAGAAGTTGGGATATTCCAAGAAATCAGCCTTATAAAACAGGAAATTATTTCACAGATCCCTGCTAAAACTAAAGATTAAATTCTGTCACAACAGGTAACAGTATTCTAAAACCTGCTTGGCACAGTCAAAATGCGTACAACACAAACTACAAACATAAGTTTTTAGAAAGGATCTTATATAGGTTAAGGAATATAGAGGAACACCTAATAATGACCACTTTTCTGGGGCTCGTTTCTCATTATACAACATCAAAGGGAAATTGGTAACATCAAAATGCAAAACAAGGGTAAAGGGATTGTTTCAGCTGAAATAATATTACTCTGAGGGCTACAGCCTTGAACACAGTGCATATACACCTTACTCAGACTAGGGGGAAGACATTTCCCCGTGAACAAATCTTTAGAGAATTCTGGCACTTTCAGCTGAACTCTCCGGCACCAGACACTGCTGAAACAGGACACCCAATCTCAGGTTTGACACAGCATAGCAGTTCCTACATTCCTAAAATTCCTGGTTTGTCTGTGCAAATTGGATCTAACCAAATTCTCCTGCTGAGCTTACAAAAATAAGGATAAAGTCTAAATTAGGCAATACAGTTTGGCTGCTGTATTTAAAGCTGAGCTATGTGTAAGCTCAAAACAAAATTCTGCAAGACAGTGGTGCTGCTGCTGTCTTGGAAGAACACATACAGCTCCAATGGTCAGTTAGGCACAAATGCAGAATTCTGTGAAATTGTTTATCAATGCAGCCCCAAATAAAATAAAAAAAACTCATACCATTTACCCAATAAAATTCCATGTAGGGTTAAAAATGGAATTCAGTAACTATTTGTACTATCTATACATTTCTTGATGCATTTCGAATTTAAAAGTTGCCTTTACAATCTAGCCCATCACTTCAAGCCACTAGAAATTAAAACCATGAATCAATAGATGATAATGGATTACATGAAGACGATTGAGACCTGTCATGTCAATACCTGTATCTACTACCTGGGTCCTCAGAGAGTGAGGAAATGCTTGAAAGACAAACCCAAAAAACTTATATGGAGTCCAAAACTCCATTTTTTGTCAAACTTAAATAATTTCAAATGTGAATGAAATCTTATCGTCTACAGACTATATCTGAACTAGACAGAACGAGACTGGCTGTGTTACAGTTCCCGCCATGATTCAGGGAAAGAGTCATCCAGGCTAGTACTACATCCATACACTTTTTTGGGTTTTGCTAGTTATTCAGCTGGTGAATAAGTAATGCAATGGTTCTGTTCTGCATTCCCTCCTTGTTGAAAGTCTGGCTCATATAACAGTATTTGTTAGTATGAATATAAATATAGCGTGGGCAGGAAATTCCCCCTGTGTTAATAGTTATTATTTCAATATTGCATTAAGAGATTCTTCCTTTTTCTTTGTACTGTGATGTACCTACAAATCTTACTATTGGTCATTATACCAGGTATTGTACAATTGAAGAATTGCAGGGCAGCTTCTGACCCAAAGTGTTTACTGTTGAAGACTGAAATGAAATACAAAAACATCATTAGGGTTAACTTCATTATGTATCTCCAAAGTCATATATAAAAAAAAAAAGAAACAAAAAAAAAAGCAATGTGTTTTGTAATTATCAAAACAATAAACATTTTTATATGTTTAATAATATAACAGAGAAATCTGCAATACGATTTTGAACTGCCTGAGACATACTTTTTTTTTCCATTTTTATCAGTTTTCCTTAACTCTAAACTGGGAAAACTTTACCAAAACTGGCAAACCCATCTTCGACTCGTATTATTCTTTCTGAAGTATTTTGATAAGATTAAGCAAACATCAATGTGGGCTAAAATTAAGCACTTGTTGTTTTCTTCATTTTTTTAAATGCAGATTTTATGCGAAGGTATAAGATTTTCCACTAAAAAAGCAGATGGCAAACACAGAGAGAGAAATAACAAAGAGATGGATAGATATGTGATTCTCAGATACCTCAGAATTTACTTATAGAAACATAAGCCTGGAAGTTAAAGCTTAACATAAATATGCCAATTAAACTCTGAAATAATTTCTCCAAACAATCAACAAATATGTCAAAAGTTTGCTGTAAATACATATGCACAACAGCTCTGTTACAGGTACCATGTGATTTTCAACACAGATTATTTTGCATGTCCTCATAACTCGGAGAACAGACTGATGCCATGTTTCCCTTTTCCTAGTGCTCTTTTATCAACTTTTGCAGGTAATTTTTTTCCATGTTCTCTGAACAACAGTCTTTTTTTTCCTAGTTAAAAGACCAATTTTAAACCCCAAGACATTAAAGCACTGGAAGGAAAAGAAAATTGTATGAAAATGTCTTCTAAAATCCTTTTAAATTCCAATTCCAAGCTTAGATGTAGCTTCTCCATATTTCATCAAAAGCATTCAGGTGTCTGCTCTCAGAGAATTTAGCGGAGAATCGCATTGCTGCTATCAGCAAGTTGCAGTCCTTCCAAGTGCTTTGTGCAGTGACCTTAACAACTCAGAGTGCTGAGGAATTGAGGATTCTGATTGAAGCAGGCTCTGACTTCACGAAGCATGGTCTGAATTCTCAAATATTTAAAACCAGCACTTGCTAACTGCAAGGTAGTGAGCACCATTACACTCCACTATTTCTGAATTTAATTTTTCCTTTCCTTTTTTTCAAATAGAATTGAATATAATCAGTTGAAAGGATATTATCAAAAGAGGAATCACAGAATAACATTTTTAAAATAAACAGTATTAACTTGGTGTTAATAAAATAATCAGACTATTACAATGTAGAAAATACAGAGAAAATGTGAAGTAGATATGGAGAGGAAATTTGTTGGAAGTTTACTTTGACTATAAAGGGAAATAGTATTAAGAAGATCATGTTCAGGACAGAATATCTATTGCATCCTGCAGCTTTTTATTTTGTATGACTCTTATTACAAAGTGCAATATGCAAGCCTTGGCAGAAAAATAACCCCTAATTAAAATATTTGTAGTTGCAATTGCATTTATCTGAAAGTATCCCTGTATACTGTAAGGACCACTTTCAGGTGCCAAAAATAGGCATCTAGTGCCATTTGAAACAGCTTATTATTTTTAAGATATCTCCATGGATCTAACAGATTTGACACATGCCTCCCTGGGACAACAGTTGGAGGCCAGATAGGATAGCATTTTGGAAGCTTGAGACCATGCCTATTAAATGTCACTATTTATCTATATTTGGTCACTTGATTCAAAGCTTAAGTCACACATCAAATAATTGAGAATAATTACCAACTGAAGTTTCTCAATCAGGCAATAAGGAAGCAATTCTATGTACATAAATGAATAACAAGCCATTATAAAGAGGGTTATAATTAAAGATGATACTGCATCAAGTTTGAAAGTCTAATTAGGAGTCTAAAATTATTTCCTGATAAATGTGTGAGTTCCATTCCATCCCCAATTAGTCAAAAATTTTCAGTTAAACCACCTCTGTTGATTTTTAAAACTATAATTGAAGACTCTCATCAGCAAATTTCCAGCTTTAAGCAGTAAGCAACAGCACCTCTTCACTCTTGTATTCAAGGTAATCCTCCATAAGAGTGAGGATGGTTGGTTATTAGGAAAAGGTTCTTCATCCAGAGGGTGGTTGGGCACTGGAACAGGCTCCCCAGAGAAGTGGTCACAGAACCAAGCCCGAAAGAACTCAAGAAGAAGTGTTTGGACAATGCTCTCGGGCCCACGGTGTGACTCTTGGGGATGGTGCTGTGAAGGGCTGTGATTTGGACTTCAGTGATCCTCGTGGGTCCCCTCCAACTCAGCATATTCTGTGACTCCGTGAAGCTAAAAACAATCTAATTCAAATTAAAGCATAATTTAGCAAACATTAATGTTACATTAATTCTTTAAAGGCAAGCTTTTGTCTCTAGGCAATTAGCCATTCTGCCTCCCATTCATGTAGCCTTACACGGTTACTATTCCAGTTACATTCTGCAGGCACTGAAAAGGATGCGTGAGACATGAGGTTACCCAGTGTGCACTTCACCATAACGAAACATTTGCATACAGTTTTGGAGCTATTTGTAATAGTAATCCTGGTTACCATCAGCGGAGAGAAACATTCTAGGACGTGACACATCTAATCTATCACAGACATAAGATTAGAAGAATCACAACTTTTCTTCAGTAGACTATAAGGGCAATGTAGAAAACTAGCTCTAATGAAGAAAACTGAGTTACAGATTATAGAACCATAGAATGCTTTGTGTTGGAAGGGAGCTTAAAGATCATCTAGTGCCAACACACCTGCCATGGGTAGGGACGCCTTCCACTAGACCAGGTTGCCCAGGACCCCCTTCAACCTGGCCTTGAACACTTCCAAGATTGGGGCATCCACAACTTCTTCAGGAAACCTGTTCCGGAGCCTCACCACCCTCACAGGGAAGAATACCATTACATCATTTGCTCAAATAAATCTTACCCCTGCTACCAAAGAGATGTTTTAAACTATTACAGTGAAAATTTTACTGTTGACACGTTCCTGGTTGCAGCTCTAAAGAAGACAAATGTTGATTTACAAGGATGAATAAAACAAACTGCAACACCTCTGAGGCATCTGCTGCTTTCCCTTTGGCTAAAGGATGTATTATTTTCTGTTGTATTTTAAGGACCCTAGCTGTATCTATACAACACACTGAAGTAAAACCCTTTGGAGTTATTACATTCTATCAGGTAGCTAATATGTCTTTAAAAAATACTCTAAATGTGTTTACAGGCTAGAGACTAACAATCTGTCAAGTAATTCATGTTTCTGAAGTCTCTAATATGGTACATACATTTGGTAGGATTTCTTTTTCCCTAAGGGAAAAAGCAGCGGCAGTCCTGATTACATCACGCTAGAAAAATTGCCTCTCCAGCTTCTTGGCTGCATTAAAAAATGAAACTACTGTACATTATGTAAACACTTGTAAAAATGTCACTGGAAATTAAACAAGTTTTTTCAACATCTTGAGGAAGATTTCTGCAGGTATTTCTCAATATAAAGTATTAGGGCTGCCTAGAGAACCACCACTCTCACAACTTGCAAAGTCTGATTTCTTTGTGCACTGAAATGTGCTGAATAAAGTGAAATAGTGTAGAAAAAAATCACTTAGGGGTCAGGTATCTGCTCAGCTCTCTCCCTACATCATTCTTACGCTCCCTACAAGAGCCAAACACAGTACATCAAAAATCTTCCTTTGTCAGAATGTGACGCAAAATGAAAGGCTTTGACATAAGCCAGAACACGATTGGGAGCAAAAAGATAATGGTACAGAACTTAGAAGGAAAAATACAGTTGCTACTCCCTGGATGGAACACTGTTGGGATATCCAACCTCCCCCACACGACACAATCTAAAGCGCCTAAATGGAGGGTGAGGTGGAGTGGAGACGCCACGGCCAGGCTCTGTCAAAACCCTTGCAGAAGAGGGAACTCGGTGGTACTTCTCAGCTGAGAAGCCACACAGCAGCTGAAATCCATGGGAGATAAAGGAAGATGTCCTTCTGTTGAATCAGCAATGATGACAAAGTCACTCTCCTTGGACTGATGCACGTCCTCAATGCCAAGGTTATCTCAGGTGCTATACTGAGATATCTGCCCCTGGGGTACAAGCACCCCTCACCAAATAAGATGTAGGAATAAAGCCACTCAAGCTCCACCTAAAACATTAAGAAATGGCAACAAAAGTTAGTTAAGAACGGGGAGAAATTGGCAGAAGATTCCATCACAGCTTCTGGGAACGGCTGAACCTGTCTCCCCCAAAGGAACACCTATTTGGTAAGAACTCTGTTCTCTGCGTGCTGGATGATTACCTCGAGCTAGTTTTCATTTGGGAATAGAGTTTGTCTGTATAGTGCTTTGAATTAGTATACTGCTTTGAATATATTTTTGCAGTCAGATACTATCACTGGCAATCCTCAAACCTTAACCTGTCACAATTTTATTAATGAAGAGTGTTATTCTGCAAACTGCTGATGTGAGTCCTTCAAAGGGGCTAGCAGTCCCTGGCAGTGGGTAAAGGTGTGAGACTCAGGAGAGGCCTTCTCTTTTTGGCATGTGACCCTGAATAAGTCCGTGAAACCACCCTCTGATCCAGCAGGACTGCTTAGTGAAGGGTCCCACAAAGTGCCCCAAAGGGACACCAACAGATGGGCACAAGGATCTCAGCTTTCCTGGGGCACTGACTGAAAAATCAAACACTAAGGGTCTGAGTCAATCTCCCCTTTTCACTGATAACATACCAGCAATCTGCACTAACAAGGAATGTCTGAGCAAGCCAAATACACTGTATCTCTTGAAAACAGAGCATTCAACATAGGCCCAGAAGGCAGAAATTCTCATGTCTTTGGTCTATAACCTCACATTTAGGATATGCATCCATATTCTTTTCTCAGGCAGGAAAGTTATTCACAACATACTCACATCCTCATGATTCACTCTCAGCTGCTGCTAGTTTACTAGGACAGCAAACAAAACTAAAATTTTTTAATTTCTTTCACAGTTTTAGATATCAGGGAGGGGAAGGAAAGATAATTTGTGGTGGTATTTTTACAGACACAGGTTATTACAATGAACCATTATGCTGTGCAGGCACTAGCAGAGGGTAGAAAATATTTGTGCTAGCTTTGCAAGAAAAGAAAACATTATGTGGAACAAATTGCCCTACTACAACCGTGGTTTGGACCATATAACTTAGTCTTTGTATCTATGTTTTCCTACAAGTGAGATAGAGTGAATTAAAAGTAGTATTAAAAGAATAGCTACAAAGAAGTCAGAGACTTCCTTTTTTACAAGGGATCACATGGAAAAGATAAGGAGGAATGGGTACAAGTTAATCCTGAGGAGATTCCATTTGAACACAAGAAAATTTCCCACAATGAGAAAACTCATCCATTGGAATACTCTTTTCAGGAAAGTGGTGGATTCCCCAACACAGGACACTCTCAAAATTCAGCTGGACAGGGTGCTGGGCTATCTTGTCTAGACTGTGCTTTTACCAGGAAAAGTTGGACCAGAAGGCCCTTGAGGTCCCTTCCAACCTAGTATTCTATGATTCTATGATTTTCAGCTAATGATGGATCTGGGTATTAATGATCCCTAAATAATCAAGAAACCCTTCCACACACATATTTTAAAAATATTTTTTAAAGTAGTTTTAGCTGTTCTTAGTATAATTGTTTTTGAAATTGAAGTTGTTATCTCTTTGGAATTTTGTAATTTCACCCTCAAACTAAGCATCTAGACATTCACAGCACTCCGAAGACCTATGAATTCTCTCCATAAAAACTGCCACTGCTGTCCAGGCTAATTTAAATTATGCCTTTTTCCTCTTAGGAGATTTTCTGAAATTAGAATCTTGTCAGTTGATTGGCAATTGGCATTAAGCCAGGATATAATTCTCTGGTATGCACCATTAAACCTCACAGTGAGGATTAATTAGTACTGCAAAAGCACTTTGGAAATGAAATGTGCTGTGTACTAAATAATTATTATTTTTATTATTATAACATTGTAAGAAAATTAGCAAGTGACTAAGAGACAGTTTACAAGACCTCCCACTGAAAAATACATTAAGTGGCCTATTTCTGAGAGATCATCCAAATAAAATTATCCACCTCTATATACATCTAAATCTGTTTCTGTAAGGTGTCATAATGGATGAGCACTGGTAATATAGTTGGGTTTGGATTTAGGATCAGTGAAGAAAAAGAAATTTGCCAAGTAACTCGCAAGACATTGTTAGGATAGGGGTTTTTGCCTATTATCTGCTCTAGCCATATATATGCGTATGTGGGCAAACATAAATTGTGGATATCCATGGAAAATAAGCTTCAGAACTCACTTTGATTAGTCACTCGTCTTTAATAACTAAATCAGAAGTTTATTCCCAAAATTTTCCTTGCAACATCTAGCACAATATGTGCTCAGATCTCAGAGGTTTCATACAAAAAACAGATTTTTCTTCATACTGACAAAAACCAGATTTCCCCTGCTTCAGACAATACCTCTCTCCTCAAAGGCTAAACGACTTGCCTTAGGTTTTCACGAATAATATGGACTAATTTATAGCCATCTTCATTATCCAAAATAGTATTTACCATGTCCTTAGATGCATACACAAAGCCTGTTGACAGCCTCACAAGCCTTACAATACATTTAAAAAAAATAAAAAAAGAATCTTCCTGTTTTCCATCGATCTCAACTTAAGTTTGACTAGGCTACTCATATTTTCTTAAAGTATCATAGAGGCTATCCACTGACCACCTGACACCCCTTCTGGGGCAGGGATGATCTTTCTTTCCAGAGGAAAAACAACTAAGCACATAAAGAAACCTAGTTAAGCACCTTAGTAGATGAGGTGACCTGCTCATTCCCAATATTGGTGAAGACACACATGTACAAACGCAATCATTTGCAAACCGGAGGTAAGGTATCAGCCTCTCTGCAAAAACAGAATATGTGATCTCATAATTCATGCTCAGCTATCACTTTGAAGACTTGCTTCACAATTATGGAAGCTAGGAACCAACTTTTCCAAGAGAGGCTGGAAAACCGAGGCTTTGGATAAGAATCATCAGAATACTTTTGCCTACACTCCTTCAGCTAATCCTTTCTTTGTTTCCTTGCTCAGCAAAAGGCAAGACAGGAGGTTATGTATTTGCAAACTCTAGTGTAATAAATGGCAGTGAGATGTGAATAAATTCACACAGTGGGACACGGTAGAATCCTGAACATAATCTGCGTTAAAAATGCAGTTTTGAGGCTCTGATTCAGGCAGATATTGTCCCATACATTTTTCTTCATATTCTTCAAACTGTGTGGCTATGCAAAAAAAAATGCAGAATGGCCCAATCTGTCTTTCCATTGCAAAATCTAAGCCTTAGCTCCAACAAGGACTGATATTTTCTCATTAAACAAGTATGCATAAAGATAAGTTCTGCTTAGACTTTTTGTTTGGCTTCTGCTTTCTAACAGGCAGGATGTTGTCCTTATGTCCAGTATGTCCTTACATACTAAGGTATGTATTGTAAATTAATGGGAGCAGTAGTCCAGTTATTTTTAGACACCATTAGTCAGTTCTCTGGTTAAACAGGGGCAGTTGCATGTGCAACAAAGAAATCTGTGATGGAAGTTAGATAGGAAGCACATTCAGCACACTCTGTGGAAGAAAATATGAGTGGCTATCTATCAAAAGCCACACAAAATCTAGCTGTGGATCTGACAGTATGTGAAATGTTTTAGTGGTAATGTATAGTCACAGAGCATGGAAAAGATCAAATGGAATGCCATTCATACATTATTTATATTAGTTTTGAGGACTAGCAGGCAGACTGCTGCTCTTCAGAGACTCATGCTGTTCATCCAGGTTAAGTCTTGGTGAAAAAATGCACACAACCTCTGGCTCATACCTTTCCCGACCCTAAAAGCTTCTTGAGAAATGAAAAGATTACTCATCACTGACTTTATTTTGATCTCGAGAGAGAGAGGTTTATATACACTTGATATAACCACAAGAGAATTTCTAGAAAAATTTGGAATAGAATAAACCTTTGGTTGGTCATTAATATGTTCATTTCCTCCATACTGTCAGTGATAATTAAACTAACCATTCCAAAAAGAAGATTCCTAACCTTGCCCATCTCCCCTACCCTCATTAAAATGCTTGTTAGATTTAATTTCTATCAATGTCTTACATAATATTTATCCTACATATTTCCTCTGTAGTTTTAAAGCAATTCTTCTTCAACCTTCATTTGCTAATGGGAATAATTGATCCTTGTCCTCTTCTGAGCATTTCTTCATGGATTTGTGACAGTTTTATTTCTTCCCTGGCTATTTATTTAATTTGAGGTTCAAAGTGCATAACTAGTAGAATATCCTGGCATGGAATATTAAGTCAAACACTGTGGAAATCCTGACTAAATCTCAGTGTTGCAAGGTGCTAAATTACTTCCACAATGGGAAAAGGGCTCTCAGGTCTTTTTCCAGAGTCTAAAAAGACTTTGGAATGTCCTGCATCAAAGATATTTTTGTTGTATTTGGGTATTTTTCATATATCATATGAAAATTTCATCATTTCACACATCAGTCCTGCATCAGGGATATTTTTCTCAGGTTAGGCCCAAATACACATCTAGAAAATTTGGGGGCGTTTTACAAAAATCAGAGTAATGGATTCAGATAGATGAAAGACGTCTATAACACCTGATATCAGCAATAATGAAATAAATGTTAAACTCCCTTAACCTCACTAAGCTACATAATTATTTTGTTTATGAAGTTTTTAAAGCAAAATATCTTCACAGAAAAAAAGTTGGGATAGTATCAATCCTTGAAAAATAATTGTCATTGCAAATTCTGTAACAATCATTTTCATTCTTAAACAATTTGAAATTTAAGAAATCAAAGAAAATAATTTTAAAAGTAAGAAAAATTCTCTATGTTAATTCTAAAAGGCTAATTCAAAATTAATACTGTATTCCATTTTTAAGAACAATTTTGAAGAAGTTTGATCATTATATGTAAAAACTCTTAGGATGTGTCAAAGAACAAACCCATTTTTCTGTGTGGCACTCTTTTTAAAAACCAAAGATTGTCAGCTAGACACAATTCCTATTGCCATATTCAGATCAAGACATCATCTCTGAGATAAGGTGCTCCAAAAAAGTGTGGTAATTTTTTTAAATGGCATAAGGACCACAAAATGTATTATCCATATGTCATAGAAACCACTTCATAAACAAGTTTCCAAGCCATTTAAAAACAGCCTAACTTGTGAGATTATTAGTATTTTGGTTCATTTGCTAGACCACTGAACCATTCTATATCAAAATTTAAAATGGTTGCTGAACAGTTGGAGTACAGTATTGACCCTGTCATGTCTTCTTGTGCATATGCTCTGGCTGTGGCAATTCAAAACTGCTTATTAGCATGAGGAATTCCATCTTTCAGTACTGGTGTAAGTGATTCCAGCCTACACTGTTGCACAGTCTAGGAGGGGACTGTATCAGCCATATGCAATGATTAACAGCAGAAGTTGGCATGCTGACATGACCACAAAAAATGACCATGCTCACAGCTTAAGAACATGCTATTTCTTGAAATCCATTTCATTAAGCAGAAAGTTATGCAATTATTGGGGTTATAAGGAAGTTTGGAAGGCCCTCTGGTCCAACCCCCACTCAAAGAAATAATTTGACTCCTGTCTCTCAAAAAGGCATGGAAGAAGATGGCAAAGATTTGTAAAATGAATCAACCCACTGTAATTTATCCCAGCTACTGAAGAGTAGGGAAGCAACTTAAAAAATTCTATAACTCTACATCTTGAGAGTGTATTGGCAGAAAGGGAGTGGTGAAATCAAGCTAGTCTACCCAAAGAGATACACTACCTTCAATGAGACTTTCTGCACCTTGAAATGCATCCAGAAGAATTGGCCCTTCAGCTGGCAAAGTAGGCAGGCTGAAAGACAGGTTTCTACAAACTGACCTCAAAATATTATGTTCGAAATACTTCCCTCCATACAGGCAAATGAAAAATAAATTGTATAAAAAATACTTGAAATTTATAAAATTATTTTGAAAAGTTGTGTTTAAATACTAGCTCTTTAAAGAATGACAATACTATCCTTACTCTTGTACTATAATGCTTCTATACCTTGCCTTCTATACTCTTACGACAGTCCTGACATACATCTAAACCCTAGAAGCTAATACAATAATTCCAGTCAAGAATATAAGATGACAGGTTATGATGTAAAAGAGCTTCACAGTAGTTTCTAAATGATGAACAAAAAATCAAACTCTTTGGTGTGGATACTCCCTCCTAATATCAGAAAGAAAAATGAGATGCATAACATGGTAAGCCAGCTATTGAAGGTCTCTTTACAATCTTTAAAATTAAAATTGAGGCTTTCAGAGAATTGTTTAAATGACCTAAAGTCTAACTTTTTGTCTCTCCATAGTCATGGCATTTCTACCCCTTATTTTACTGAGTTACCTAAGAATGTAGCATTACATGATATCACCTGATCAGGACTGTATGTCTTCCCCTGAATTTTTCTCTTTTGATTCCAAATTCATAGAATCATAGAATGGCTTGAGTTGGAAGGAACCACCTAGTTCCACCCTTCCCTGCCCTTGTCCATGACACTTTCTACTAAACCAGGTTGCTCAGAGCTCCATTCAGCTTGGTCTTGAGTAACTTCAGGGATGGGGTATCCACAGCTTCTTTGGACAACCTATCCCAGTGCCTCACCACCCTCACAGTAAAAAATTTCTTCCTAATATCTAATCCAAATCTACTCTCATTTGAAAGCCATTCCACCTTGTCTTATCCCTATATACCCTTGTGAAAATTCCCTCTCCAGACCTCTTATAGCCTCCCTTTAGGTACTGGAAGGCTACTCTAAGTTGTCACTTTTACAAGAAAAGTAAAATCTTAATGCTGACAATTTAACAGGCTTTAACATAAAGATTTCCCCAAAAGGCATAAGGAAATTATTATTAATTTAAAATATCCTCGAGAAAAGTGCCTACTTCCTTCACAATTTCACAAATGTTTTCTCATTTTCCAGACATTTCAGGTTCACCAGGATTTAATGTATCTTTCTGTTAGTGAACAACACCCAGTGTAGTACTTCTGCAGCAGCCTCCAAGATTATCCATGTGCCATGACAGCAACCCTGTGAGAGTGATTGTCATTGCTTCAACTGCAGACCATCCCAGACTGCGACTGCAGAATCATGTTTAGTCTCTCCTCTATAGCCCCAGCCAAGCTTCCCTGTGTAAACCTGTTTCAACTGCAGTCAACAGTGCAAATTTCTTAATGATTTATGTTGTTAAAATATTGGAGGGAAAATAAAATCTTCCACAGCACCTTCACTTTCACTCTCCTGTCTGAATTTTCCTTCCTGGATAAAACAGGCAGTATGTCTACAGAAGCTGAAAGGAGGAAATAACACAGTGGTAAACCAGTGCAAATAAATGACTGATTTGAATCCTTATATACGTAAAGAATAAAAGAGCCCAGCATGCACACCAAGCTTCCCCTACACATTTAGCTTTTGTTATTAGATATTGTATTCTAAATGCGTCCTAGACACTGACTGAAAACCTTGGTTCGATCTTTACTGGGGGGGAATCAAGACATCTGGATTGATTCACATCAGGTGAAAAAAAGTTTTTCCTTTTTAAGTAATCTGGGTTGAATTGCAAAGATACTGTGGTATGTATGCTTTACTGTTGAGCTACTTCCATGAATAACTACCAAAGTAATTTCATAAGATATAAATTATTACTAACCCCAGGCTACAGTAATTCATGAATTCCAAAGCTTTTTAATTTAATATGCATATTTTATGTATTTGAGGATGAAAAGCACACTTTTTAGACTGACTCTGTTTTGATTTACACTCTTAGCACCATGACTGAGAAATGTTATTTCACACACAGAGGGAGGGAGATTATCACTGTATAATGTAAACATTGTATATACTGGTGTGCAGAAAATAGATTGTTTCTTTTCACATGTTATCAATGCTTCTCAGTGCACAACTTTGGAGATTTGAGATAAAAAAGGAAAACTACTAATTGAAAAAAATGTCAGAAGACATGGCTATGGAAGTTTGAGATATGATGTTTATACAAAATGACTAAGTGCAAGGGGTACCTAATTACCTTCATAATTTGACTGTGTGCTACTGATAAAAATGCCTAAAAATGATGCCTTCAAATCTGACCGTGATTGTATATGATACTGATGTTGTGAAAAATGCTCCATTTACACCAGATAAATTCATCAGTGGTCACTCAGACCACCACAAAATGATTTGGATATAATTACTGTTTGTGAAGAAATAGAGCTTTCTGCCATAAGAAAACTTCTACTCCAGGCCAGTATTTAATAAACATTCTTTTAAGTATTTAGAAGCAATTTTTTAAAAGTCTGAAGAATTTTCAGGGTTTTATTTAAATGAACACAAAAATCAACAGTTTTACAATTAATATCACCCAAGTTCTTTGAACCAAAGGTCTGGAAAAGATTGAGTTTTATCAAGACAGGATGCAAATTGTCATTTCATTTTTAAGCGTCAGTTTAAAGTAAAAAATTTGTAAAATTTTTACTTTGTGCTTCCCTCTCTCTAAGTTTACATCTTCTGATGCAGGCTTCCTATAAATTTCTATGATGGTAGGAGCTAAATGTAGTTTGGGGATCTTTCCTGATGGACAGGAAATAGAATACTGCTTCACTCCCAGCAGAGGCCAGGGAACAAACTGAGGATGCCAACCTATGGTGGTTGGCAGGTTTAACTTCAGTTAGAAGTCAAAACTCAACCTTTCACTTACTATCCAGCTCTACAGCCAAATGCAACAGATTGTTAACAAAAGCTTGTAACTGCCAGTTCAGAGCACAAATGAAAGGATGGCATCTGGGGACTGCAGTGCTGGGAGGCACACATTGCTTAGTCCTCAACCACAAAAATAACAACAGCAACTTCTATTAAAAAGTGGGGAAAACCACTTGGGAGAGTCACCTGTTAACTGTCAAGAGTGAGCAGCATCAACAGGAACCGTCCGAGTACAGACTAAGATCACCCGCAGAGAGAATACATTCTCATCTTCCTCATTAGAGAATTTATTCCATCGTGCCTCCAGCCAACTACACTGGTCAATTAGCAAGGAACGGAAACACAAAATCTCCCTCTTCATGGTCCATTTACCAGCAGGAAAAAAGTGTGTTTTCTTTTCTCTGTTGTCAGAGAGACAACCTCAGCAGGTTCAAGCCAGTCAGATTGATCAGTCAGAAATGACCAACCTTGCACCTTGAACTGCCAGCAATTCTTACCTGAAAGACACAGATGTAAGTGACCACTTTCACCATTATTATGCCTTACAAGGAGGCAGAGAGCCTAAGGGTAGGATTCTCCTAAGCAGCTGTAACTTTGGCATTCTCAGTGTCAGATGGACATTGTGTTAGCTCATATGTAGCTACACAAGCCACTTGATAGGTACTACCATGGGAATTTGAATGTCACAACAGAAAGGGAGGAGAAACCAGAGCTGAAGCTAGATCTTTTCACTGAAAGAGAGTACACAGCATAGATTGACTAGATAATACTAATTCTTTTTTTGATTCTTTATTCACGCTTTTTTTTTTCTCTTTTTGCTAGTTTTACTTTGCTTAGCTCTATAGAATTAAGATTTGCTTAAGGTAAATATACTGGCTTTAAAATTATTTGTATGTGAATACCAGAGATAAAACATAGAAAACTAAGTCTTAGCATGCATTTGTATATACACAGGGACACTGTGGCAACCTCTGGTCAGTGAAGAAGAGAAAAAGAGAGACATGATCTTTGTTCATTAGCATGCATGACAGCCACAGGACGGCTTGGGAATTCAGAGTGGAGGCACTTACAGAAACACATTCCTGGTTAAAAGGTCAGTAGAAGAAATATGTGCTTATGGGGCAGGAAGTCTTTGCCAGCCCAAAAGTCTGAATCACAGATATCAGGATCTCTTACTTGATATTTTCAAAGACTTTTAGTTTGATTAATAACTTAGAGAACACCTAGAGGTCTCTGGAAGTCATGAGCCTCCAGAGCTGTAAGTATAAAACTGCTCCTTTTTTAAGGTAAACAGATAAGAACTAGAGTTACAAAGCTGGAAACACAAATTATACTTACACTTGAAAATTATGCACATCTAGAATCGTGCTTTGGCCTGGGATAGTCATGCTCTGACCCAGTCATCATCACTGAATTTACGACTTCTAAAGCCAGATCATTCCTCGCTCACAAATTACCATTGCTGAGCAGTTACAATTTTAATTTCTCCTTCAATGGAAACTGCCAAATGGGAACAGTTCTGCATCTGTGCCAATTCCCACACTACATGCAGCAACAGGTCCTGGTTGGCATAGTCTGAAACCATGGTCGGTGACTCCTCTACCAGCTGATCAAACTCAACTGTATGAGCACATTCCCTTACACTGTTGAAGCTACTGGTACACACATAGCCAGAGGGGGGCACATGTATCACTTGATCAGTGGTTGCAGTGATTCAGTGTTCCACTGGTCCAGGCTGAAATATTTCTTTTCTTCAGCCTTCTGCACTGGTAGTACTGACTTATTCCCTGCCCACTTCTGGAAGGCGCAAGGCAGATCACTGAGACACCACAGATCTCATGCACAAGAAATTGCCCTGCAGTATTTTCAAAATTTTCTGGTTTTTATATCCTGCCCTTCTACATCATTTTTTTTTCCTTTCCACCTCCTGTCAATGGAAAATGAACCAAAAAGAAGAGGCAGAAGCTGAGACACTTTTCCAGAACAACACCTTCAACAAGAGCTGCTCAAGAGTGAACTGCCAGCTAGAGCTAGAGATGAGAAAAGGAGCACAGGCTGAGCAAGGTAATCCAGGAACCTCAGAGACATATCTTACATGTGGGCTGAGCTCCCACTTCTTCCAGATCTNGCCATCTAGTCTGAGGTGCCTGGAATGGGTAGGGACATCTTCAACAAAATCTGTTGGCTTAAAGCCCTGTCCAACATCATCTGGAATGTTTCCAGGCATGGAGCATCTACCACCTCTCTGGGCTACCTGCATCAGTGTCTCATCACACTCGTGTAAAAAACCCCTTCCTCACATGTAATCTAAATCGACCATCTTTTCATTTAAACTATTATCCCTTGTCCTATCACCACAGACCTTGCAAAAACCTCTGTCCCCAGTTTTCTTCTAAGTCTCCTTTAAGTACTGGAAGGGTGCTATAAAGTCTCCCCAGAGCCTCCTCTTGTCCAGGCAGAATAATTACAACTCTCAGCTTTTCCTCAGATAAGGAGTGTTCCAGCCCTGTGATCATCTTCATGGGAGTGCAAAAAGAGGACAATCACTATGAGTGTCCACAAGAACCTACAAAGTCTCCTTGTAAGTTGAAGGTCTACCCACAAAGCAATGAGCAGAGTGAGGCTGTACTGCTTTATACCATAGCATTNTCCAGATCTTCCTCAGCACCTAAGAAGAATTCTGTATGATGCCGACATATTTTTCTCTCTTTAGTCATCAGACATAGCAATAATGTTCTTTTTCCACTGTGCAGGGCTGTATTTTCATAACAATTTTTCCCATGATTTATTACTTCGGTGGGAGAAATGAAGGCGTCTTTCCTAACAGAATGACATATGCATGCATTTCTTGTAAGGTGAATTAATGACTTTTTTTATGGCTACTGTTTTTAAGCTCTCCAGTCACAAACACACTATTTTTATAATTTCCTCCCCTCTGTTTACCTATGGATTATAATAGCTTTAGTCATCACATCCAGTAATCAGAGAGAAAAGGAAGAAAAGGAACATTGCCTGTCAACTTTTGATAAAATAAAATTATTGATTGCAAAAGTGCTTCAACAATTTCATTCTTTATCTCAATAATGGCAAATGTATCATGTCAATGTTCTACACCCTGCTAAAATAACAATGGATGATACAACCCATAAAGTGGAAAAAGAAACATTAAGGATTAGATAATATTAATTCAGACATAAGCACACATAAAAATGTCCTGGTATTCTGCAGTTTCGCAAGTCATTAGCTCTCTGGAATAAGGACTGTGCCTTTGCTTTGTTTTTCCCACAGCATAATGACACACTGACACTGATGGAGGCTTCCAGGCAGTCCCAAAATGTAAATAAAATCACAATTAAAATTATGATGGCAATGTCTTTAGCTTTTTGAGTATACAGCTGAAATGAGCTCTATTCTTTACCTAACAAAGGATAACAACAGTTTGTTTGATGTAGCATTTTTTATGATCGGTGCCCAGGACCCTGGTATTTCTGGTGGTAGAAATAAAGTCTTTATTGTTTAAACAATATCAAATATATAAATGCAGCATAAGCATATATCACAAGAGGAAGGAGGTTAGGATGGCCCCTTGAATTAGCAAACAAATTAAGGCATATACAAGGTAGTTAGTGCCCAAGTATTCTTCAGAGACTTAGGGTTCAACTGAAAGCTTCGTGACTCTGCTAACAGCTGTGGTGACTACTTTTGCTGAAACCACCAAGGCTTGTTCAGCACAGTTCAAAAGCCCTGGTTCAATTAATGCTCCTGCCAGACTACTGCAGTGCATAGCAAGCCCAGGATTAGAGCTAGAAGCCCCTATATGTTGGTATGAAATACCCCAAGGAGGGGAAAAGCACAAACCACAGGCTGCTAGGATAGCTTGGGTTGGAAGGAGCCTTTAAAGGCCATCTAGTCTGAGGTGCCTGGAATGGGTAGGGACATCTTCAACAAAATCTGTTGGCTTAAAGCCCTGTCCAACATCATCTGGAATGTTTCCAGGCATGGAGCATCTACCACCTCTCTGGGCTACCTGCATCAGTGTCTCATCACACTCGTGTAAAAAACCCCTTCCTCACATGTAATCTAAATCGACCATCTTTTCATTTAAACTATTATCCCTTGTCCTATCACCACAGACCTTGCAAAAACCTCTGTCCCCAGTTTTCTTCTAAGTCTCCTTTAAGTACTGGAAGGGTGCTATAAAGTCTCCCCAGAGCCTCCTCTTGTCCAGGCAGAATAATTACAACTCTCAGCTTTTCCTCAGATAAGGAGTGTTCCAGCCCTGTGATCATCTTCATGGGAGTGCAAAAAGAGGACAATCACTATGAGTGAACCTACAAAGTCTCACTGCGGGTTGAAGGTCTACCCACAAAGCAATGAGCAGAGTGAGGCTGTACTGCTTTATACCATAGCATTGCACGAGAGAAAAACATTTCCTGCAAGCACTAAACCTCCCAAGCCCTGGTCTACAATGAGCTCTGTCTCATAATCAACTGGCTTTTCAGTGGAAGTATACAAAATCCGAGGCATGAACTTATTATAAGACAAGGAATCTATGTCAAAGATAAAATTTAATGGAGGATTGAATGTGTTGACACACAATGAAAGAGTAAAGTCCAACTGAAGCTTTCCCAGTATAGGATTTGCAATATTTGTCTCTGATATCAAACAAATCCAAGATCCCACTGCAGTCTTTCAGCCAGTATTAGAGTCTCACAAACAGGTTTTCTCTCTGGCCATCAAAATTTGTAGGAATTTATTGTCTCTGAACCATACTATCCCATTTTCCTGCCATTAGCCATTGAGTAAGGAAGCAGAGGCAAAGGGACAGATGTGGAGATAGTACCATCCCATATACTTTGTTTCCATAGAAAATGAGGCTAAAAATTGTAATCGTTATGAAATTTGTTTGGGGTTTTTGGTGTAGATAATTTCATTTTCCTGGTGTGTATATATTTCCATCATTATTGTTTAATGTAAATCATTCTCTATCTACCCAGCATGATTTATTGACAGGATGTTTAAAAGGGAAGATTAAAAGCCTGAGCCACTATGCAATGGATAAAATATATTTCAAATAATTTTAAGTATATTGATTTTGCTTTTGAAATTGAAAAACATAATTTAGGAAGGCATGTCTATTAATTTGAATTTAGAAATAAGAAATATGTCTCATGATTCCCTGCCCCTACAAACTAAATTACAACCATGAATTTCTGAGATGTATTGTTTTATATGACGAATTGTTCCACCAGCCATCTATTTAGGAAATCTTACAAAAGCCTCCTAACAAAGAGTAACCTACACAGTTAATAGGATAGAGAACTTTACAGGGCTAGAACATTAAAAAATTACAAGACAGTTATAATCTGACATTTCTTTTCTGTAACATAGTTCACCACATAGCATCTGTCTTAGCAGCCTGGTTAACAATCTCCATTCATTTCACCACATGAAATAAAACTAAACATGTGAAGAGCAGACTAATAAAAAAAAGCTTATGCTTCTTTTAAGCTGGAAGAGCTCTTAGTTTTCAGAACTAACTGATTTCCCAAAAGTTCCCATAATTAAAGGGAAAGCAAACAGTCATGTAGATTACCTAAAAGGTCACTACTTTTGAGGGTAGATTAACATGAATTATAAATATCAACAATATTAATATAAAGGATACAGAGTTCTCTTTTCCTCAAATCATAAACATCTTTCAAAAGCAAATGGGATGAAACCTAAACTTGGACATATAACTACTCATAGTAATAATGGTTCCCAAAAAGTTCAATGAAGATGTATCTGCATCTAGCCAAAGTAGCAAGCAAGAGAGTCAAGCACAGAAAATTCTCTTCTGCATTCTCGCTAAGAGAATGATGTGAAAGTGCTTTAAGCAAAGGGGGTTTTTGTTTGTGCAAAGTAGTGAGGAATGGTAGACCAGGTATTAAAGTAATTTAGCCAAATATTCTTATACTCAACAGTGCTTTCTTATTACTGCCTTTTCCATGACAGAATGCTGTATATTTGTAATATTTCAGCACTGACTTTCTCTATCAAATTTCAGTGTTAATATCTCATGTTCTTTGAAAGATACCTAGGATTGATGACCCTAGAAGTCTGAATTTACCCTTATAGATATGAATGAGGCAGAAGGATTGATACTACTGTATACATTCAATGGAGTGCAGGTCAGGCAAAAAGTCTTTCCGCAGAGGTTCAACTAAAAATTGACAGTAAATTGGTTACTCTCGCACTTTATGATTTTCCAGAATAACAAAAAAATTGTTCAAGACTCTGACTGGTTTTGTGGTTGTTGTGGTTTTGTCGTTTTTTTCTTCAGCAGCATTTTGGTGAGCCCTAATCTATACTGTTTGTTTTGCCTATGACTGAGCAAGACATCTTGTTATAAGTGTGCAGTGATATATCTGTCCCTAATCTCAAACTGACAGGGTTATCAGTCACAAAGTACCCCGTGTCTGAAGTGAGTTAAAACAAAATGCACATCACTGAGCAAGACCTCTTGTATGTTACACTTTACTGGTTTTAACATTCTCGAGATTATTTGACCATTTATTGAATTCAGTGTAATAAATGAAAATATCTCTGGTTTCCCTACTTTTTCTGTATACCAGTAGCTTCTCTTTAACTAGGCAATTGGTGACTTATATGCTTATTGTCTCCCTTCACTAATTTAATCTTATTAGAATGTGACCTTCTTGATGGCTCTGAGGAATACATCCATTTATCACTTGTAATGGGAAAAACGTTCCAGCTTTCTATCCCTACCTTTTGTTAATAGGTCTCCAAGTTCACATGAAATTGCTGTCCAATATGTTTTGTGTCGTTGGCAAGCTGTTAAATGAGAAACTTTCTCACTGAATTTTGTGAGAATAAAGAAGACAATTACCTCTAATCTTTTCTGTCAAGTTTCTGCTTCAAAATGTCTTCAGCCCCTGAGGATGGATAGTTTCCTATTATTGCTTTCAATCAGCTGGACACATCTCTTTCATTCCTAGGCTCTACAATGCACTGGACTTTCAAAATGAAACTTCTGGTTCAGTTCTAACCCATTCTTAGCTTCAATAATAACCACATGCCAGCATTTCAAATACAATTAATATAATGGGGAAAGATGAGGCTACATTAAAAACCATTGCCTTAATTACAGTCTAAAGATTCAGATTAAAAACTGCAAACCTTAAGAAAGCATAGCAGTAAGGACCCTCAGAAGCACTCATATTCCTCAAATACAAAACCAGGATTTTTGCTAAATAAATTTAAAGAAAGACCTCGTAGTTGCAACACTGAAATACAGAAGACAGGTGGTTCTGTGAATGAAGAATGCCCACTACAGTCGAGGTCACTATCTTTCTCTACTTGAGTACATGCTCAAGGAATAATTTCCTCTGATACTGAATGTAAAATAAAATGCAAAGCAATTACCTACTGATTTGATCTTTGAGTTAAGTTGTGATGATAGGGCTGAGATTTCTGGTCTTAAACTAAACTTATCCTACAAGAAGAATCTAGAGAAAGTCATGAGTTTGACACCTATTCACTTCAAAGTTAATGCTAAAGTTAGACTTAGACACACTGTGGGATAAAAATACAAATTTGTGAAGTCTAATGAGACAAAATCTAAAATGCCCTATAATTAACAAGATTAACAAGATTCAGGACATCACACAGACAAGTCAGTCTAATTCTATTCTTAGAAATACTCTTCTTTCATCTTTCTGCCAGCTGATCAATCATAGCAACAAAGGCCAGACCAGAGCCATTCTTAATTAAGAATCTGTAGAAAAGAAATCAGCAACCCTAAAAAACTGAGAAAAATAAATGCCACTCTCAAGATGATGAATAATCCTGTCCATAGAAACTGCTAGAATTTATGAAAACAAGAAAATTTGTAGTTATTAAAAGAGTGCTAATTTTTTTTTTTTAATCATGGAAGTTAATGCTTCAAAAAAGAACATAGTACCTTGCCTTACAATATTGTTAGCAGTTCTCTATCTTACTGGCATGAATCTATTTTACTCTCTTCCCAAGCAACAAAACAAGCCCATTTACTACTAGAATTTCTGCTTGAGAGAGATTCCATTTCATCCCCACGAACACCATAAGAGAGCTTTCAAACACTGGTAACCCCAAGCACACACTAGATTTGGATTTCATTTATCTGCATATTTATAGGTATGAAGAGAAACAGACACATCTCTTGCAAATGTAAGACTCTTCTTGTAAAAAAGCCCTTTGAAGAGATATGACTTCAGTTGTTTTCAAGTTCTGCACACACACAGAAAGCTCCTTATGCTCTTCTGCTGCTTTTCCTTTTAAGATTTATTCTGCTTTCAACAGTTCATGTTTTTTTACTATGGTCAAGGTTCTTTCAAAGGTCTTCTTGCGTATTCATTATGGTATAAAGTACATTTTTCCAACCCTACATGCCATTTCCTTCAGCACCACTCTCCAGCTGTGTTTTCTTCCCAGAATCTTCTTTCATTCAATAAACATGAAGTAGTTAGCAGAACAGTCCTTGTTACAAGCATTAGCAAGAGCAGGCCCAGGGACTTAGAAAACAAACAAACAAACAAACAAAACACAAACCGAAACAAAAGAGAAACACCAGAGTAAAGTGTTTTGAATTAAATAATTTCTGAAACATTCAAACCTATCAGAAAAATCAATTTACAGTTCTTTGGTCCTTTATGTAAGCAGTCCTAAGTATTTCATTCTGGAGAAGTAACCCAAGTAGTGTCTTTATTCACAACAAGGCATCTATATTCTATGTACCATGTGGCATCTCCAGCTTATGGGAGCTGCCATTCTTTCCCCCTCCAAGATTCAGTCTCCTAACATTCTATTCTGTAAGTCACACTCCTAAAAGACCACCTATCCCCACATTCACTTAAAAACAGTAGAAGTCCAATCTCTGTACAAAAATATGAGTCTGCAGGTTTTGTCTGAACCTGTGCAAAGTTGCCATTCTTATTAACCTTTTTTGAAAAAGATTTCACAAGAGTTATAGAGCATGCAAAGTCAAAATATTTTAGCACCATTGTGAGTTTCAGATGTAACTTCATTCAAATATAAAAGAGATAGGTAGACTCAGAAATATAACAGAACTTCCCTATTTTAATGGAAACTTCCTGATATTTCTAGCGGTATAATGAAGCCAACCCAACATGGAAATAGAAAATCCACACTTCTCCATGCCTGAAGACATATATTAGGATCCTTCTGCATAAATTTTGGTGAAGGGGACCAAAACAAGAGAGTACTCCATGCACTATTATTTTTTAATTTCAAATTGGGGTCACTAACAGCTGGGAAACTTACTGCTGTCACTTCCCCTTGACTTACACTACTGCGATATGGTAATACATATGATAATAAGTTTGGTAATCTTATTTTTTTAAAGATAGAAACATAAATATATTTAAATTATTTAGAGTTTGGACATCATCTTCTGGATTTATGGATCTTAAACTCAAGGAATGTCCAAAACATTCTTAATCTATTCACCTGCATATCAAAGACCTTGAAAGTTTTATCTGATTTTCTTTTTCTTGAAAAGAAAAGAAAAAAAAGGGAAGGGAAGGGAAGGGAAGGGAAGGGAAGGGAAGGGAAGGGAAGGGAAGGGAAATTCATTGCTCTGAATGAAGCAGGAAATAAAATAACTGGTTCCTGTATTCATTTCATATATATACAAACGTATATAAATTACATATAACCTGACAACATGCCTTCAGTGACTTACATCAGCTAAACCTCTGGCTATCCATATTTGATTCTGTAGTAAAATATGACTACTGAATCATTTTTTTAAGCAAAGCTGCACTGCACTCAACATATTAATTCTGTCCATTTATTCGGGGTTTATTTTTTCCTTCACATCCCCCAGCATTCCTCAGAAATATCATACAAAACCTCTTCTGAGACTCAGCATCAAAGATCACCAGTCATAGAAAGTTCCAACTCCAAGTTCCATTTTAAAAATTACAAGGAGTTGTTCTAATGGATTATTTATTTTGGAAGGACAGGTTTTTTTCTGAAATTCTTCTACCAAGATTTAGCAATCACTGAACTGAGGTAAAAATGACTACTTGGACCAGAAGGATTTGCTACCATGCACTTCAGTCTTGGCAACAATCTATACTATAAGCACTTTTTGAGAAATTTCTCATGAAATGTCAGCCATGCATGCCAAAGGCTAATTTTCTTCTCTTTTTTTTGTGATTTGTGGCTCAATTTGCATGATTTTGCACTCAATCTATAGTGCAAGTTGTCAAATAGAAGCTGTAACTCAGAATTAGCACTCTGAAGAGCTCAGATTCATTGGAAAACCTGCAAAATCAATTTAAGGTGCCATTCGCATGAAAGCTGAAGTTTACCTTTCAAAATGAGCTCCACTAAATCCAGAAAAACTTAATTTTACATCTTTTAATAATGGTATTTCATAACATATACCTAGACAGCTGTTTGGCCTATTTATACTCAAATATCTATTACTTTTAAAGCAAAATCTTGTCTTAAAAATGTGGGGATTTTGTAAATACTACAGCATCCCTGCCTGGGGGTGTTGCGGAGGCAGGGAGGGCAGTTGGAACTAGATAAACTTTAAGGTCCCTTCCAACCAAGTCCTCCTCCTGCTGATAGGAACAGCAGCCTGTAAACTTATTTCTGATTAAGTCCAGTAATTAACTTTAGTAGTAAGTATGGGGTTTGATCAACTTTAAGAGCTTTTTCCAACCTCAGTGATTTGCATTATGTTGAACCTAGACCGGGGCCAATTTTTTTTTTAATTTAAAAAGGTGACATTTTTGTATTTTCTGTAAGACTATATCTTATTTAGGATTCCTCAAATTTTATATCATATAGTCTGACTTGAAATACATGGATTTTTTTCTAAAAATACTCTCTGTTTTTATGAAGGTCATCAAAGCACAACAAAGGATGAGTATGTCATCTTGGTTGAGTATGTGAATGTTATTGCTTTATTCTACGTAATTTAATCATCAAACTTATTCGTCTCATGAGACTGTAATTTTCTTTCAAGTGCAATTATATTTCACAGTATGCCTGCTGATTAGGCAGAAACAGAAATAATTCATCAGAAAATTACAAAAAGAATTAATCATCACCAACATGTGAAGTAAAAATACGATATTCAGCAGCCAATAAATAATTAAATCCCTTCTTTCCAAATCTACCAAAGCATAATAGGAGGCATGTATAGATGTGCCAATAAAGAATAAAGATCATATAACCACCCATTAGGGGTTTCCATTTTGAATTGTGCAAGAAAGATGGGTAATTTATTGCTTGTTTCTTTACAAAGCACTATTTTAATAGAGTATGTAGAAGACAGCCCCTTGTAGTATAAATATGTATTTTATTGCAAATTGTGTCTCTATCTGCAACACTAAAATCCTAAAATGGAAATTAAAAGACAGTATTAAGATATGAATTACTCTTCTTACATCCCATGTGACAGTCTCACATAATACCAAAGTCCCAAACAATTCTTTAGAAAATTGTAGCCGGATCTTGTAAATACATGCACACATGTACATGTCCATTAGTTTCTGTTAGGCTACTCAAAAACAGGCTCAAAAACCTTTGCAGAAGTCAGGTTTAAAGCTCTGTGTCTCCAAGTCATTATATCACTTAGATGCGGAAATTATTTCGCTCACGTCAAACAGTTTGTAAATTAGAGAAGTCCACCAGTATATTCCAAGTCCCTGTAAGAGAGAGCAAACAAAAAGCCATCTACAAGACGCTGAAGACTTCATTTAGATTACAAACTAAAATGCCAGATTCCTAGAAGTTTGTCTTTCAGAACAATATTAATTTCCACATATGTAAACTGAGATGTCTTCAGGTATCTTGAGGTTCATCACAGCCGTGATTCAGTTGTTCTGGGTGAAGTCGCGTAACTGGCAGATACAACATGGAAGTAAGGACAATAATATACTCAGAAACAATTAATGACACAAGGTTACATTAAAATCTTGCAAGTGGTCACTAACAATGACAGAAATCAAGAATGTACATGTGCTGCTGAACTGAGGGCCTGTTCAGACTCTGGAGGAGATGATGGCAAAGGAACAGCGCAGCGGCAACAGCACTCCTCGTCACAGGCTGCCAATACTTAAAAATAAATGAGATGTACAAAGGAGCTATGTCAAGTAGCTAAAAATACTATGGAGAACTACAGAAAAATGATAGAAGTACCAACTCAGAAGTAGTAATGGCTTTTTTACAAAGATACACAATATTTTCATTGAACTCTGGAGACTTAATAAACCAGAACTCAATGAGGAATAATGTGGAATAAGCCTGAAAGCTCATACTGGAAAAGGGGTAAGATTTTTATCAACAGCAGCAAGCATGTATCTTATACATATTTTACTTATATGTATAACCTATTTCCATCTGATCTATCCATTAAGCCCTGTGTAGTAAGTAAATATTTACATATGTATCATATCTCTCCATTTCCTCATAAATAGATATTAGCTTAAATCTTCCTTGGCAAAGTCCTTAAAAGCCCCGAAAGTAACAAAAATAGTAATTCCCAAGAACGAGTAAAGCAGTAAAGCAGTACAGGCTCATCTCACACTGATTAGATAGTATTAGTTAAAATTAAGCCCAGTATTGGAAGAATCACACAGAAGGGATTAGCTAAATAAAAAAATTCAGCAAATTATCTCTCAAAAGAAATAAAATAATATTTTTACTTATAATGGAAATGTTAGGCTTTTGACTTTATAAATAAATGTATAAATGTTGTAAAAATCATTATATGTTACAAGTTATAGTTTCCAGTGTAAAAATATGACATAAAATCTGTCTAGACTTCTCTATCATCGAAAGTCACAGAACAGCTTTAAAACAAATAAAAGTGGTTTCTTTTTACAGGTCTACCTGCACACAACACTTCTGTACAAAATCTGTGTATTTGCACATGGTGTAAATAAATCTGAGATTGAATCAAGCATTTCAAATAACAAGAGAGATTTTCACTGGAAATATGCATTATATTTACAAAAATGCAATACAATTAATAACATTTTCCATATCAATCATTATTTTTGTACTTCATTTCAATGCTCCATTAGCATTTTCAACAATAAAAGATCAAAATTTATTATAAATTTGTACATATAAGTAAAGAACAAGCAGCATCCACTGCTACAGTATGAATTACGAAGAATATGTGCAAAATATTAAAAGACTGATATAAATCTAACGTGATGTGGCTGTAGGTACTTGGAAACCTATATAAATCAGGCTGTGATTCAGAAATTCAGTTCAAATATATTTATTTCAATTGCAGCACCACAGAGTCAAGCACAAGTTTTGCACTGTTAAACAAGGGTCTTAAATATCACTAGTCCTGGTTAGAGTAATAGAACTGGATCATACTCAATGGAAATGTCAGAGAAGATTAAACCACATCCTGCAGGTAAAACCACAATAGCCTCAGAATCTAGAGATTCAGAATGGTTTTTAAACACTGCAAAAAAACAGTAATCCAAAATCTTTCAACAAGTAAAAGGCATGCAGACCTCACAAATTATTAAATAAAAAGCATGAAGTTCTGTCACATTTAGCACTACGAAAGATACTACTTAATTCATATCGTCTGCTGCAGCTATCCAAAATAAAAACTGACCCTGTATGTAGCTATCACAACCCATATCCTAAAATGGAAACATGGAGCTCTCCTACATTATATAGCAAATGTAATACACAGTTATGAAAGAACTCATGCTCCATGCTCAAACTGCTTCCCGATCTCATCCTTTAGAAGTGAAGAAGTAGTGACACTGCTGCCTAAACTGGGCCTTATGAAAGTTGGCCTCAACCACTTGGCACAGCTCCTGCTGTACACAAAGGAGACACACGGGAGTTACCAGATTGAATCAATCCCACGAGAGATTTATCTCCTTACGTCTTTTACTAAGGTGTTCACAACATAAATATGGTTTTTTCTGCTATGAAACTAACAGATACGCCATGCAAAACACAAATTTTCTGGATGACATTAAACCTTTCACTAGTGATTTTTGTGTTTGAAAAAGAAAACAGAAAGCATATGAAGGACTTTGACAGTGGGAAAAGCAACACTGGGTCTGATTGCGATCTCATTAACAACTCCTGTAGATAAAGTCCATATTCTGAGTGAGATTAATACTTCATTAATTGTGTCATAAAATTTGCCCAATTCCTTAATATAGATTTGGAATTATTAATCAGTCTTGGTATTCCAGGCTTCTGTTGATTTCTCTGCACAACAAAATCTCTTAGAAAAGACTAAAACAATTTCTTCTGCACCCAGCACACTTCATAGCAATATTGCACCATAGCAAATGTACATTGCTGTTATTAATCTGACTTACACTATCCAGAAAGAAGTGGCAAGGAAAGCAGAAGTGCAGCACATTTCAGCCACGTAACAAGAAGAAAGAAGGAAAAAGGAATAATACAATTTATTTTACTTTAATTGGGTTTTTTTCCTGCACCACGGAAGTGGCTATAAAATTAGACAGTATTTAAATAACATCAGAGCTAACTCAAACTTTCAAAATACAAAAAAGTCAACGGAAATGTCAATGCAATCAGTCCTTTCATGAGCTTCACTGATCACTTAGTTATTTTTTCAATATCTGTTGCATCCAAATGCCTATCTGACTTACTTAAATAATTATCAACAATTAGGAAGATAACCTATATTAAATCTGAAAGGGCATTCAAAACAAATCGCATTTTTTTCCTGGTGTCTAAATGAGATATTTTTGTCAGTCTGAAAAATCATATGAAAATGTGACTTTTAGCTATTTTTTTATACTGAAAAGAGTTTTATTCTAACTAATTTAAATCAGCAAAATGCTCTATATTGCTATTAACTTCCTTAATTTATGAAATCAGTACAAACTGCACCTAAAAAAAAAGGGCCATAGACTTCTGCTTGTATAAGCTCTGCTACAACTGGGGTATGTCTAATACAAATATTGTGACCAAGAAATATAACATCCAACCCTTCCTAGAACAGACTATACAAACTTGTTTCAAGCTGTTAATTTTAAAACCCTCAACACTTTGAATTATCAACCTGCTACCTGTGATCTTAGAACTGAGTATTGGATACGTTTTCAAAAATACTCATCTACAAATGTAAAGAGGAATAAAGGGCCCTGTTGACGTGTCCGCACTTACTATCATTGTACAAAAAAATAACTGGTAGGAGCACTCATGTACAAAATTCCCAAGGTATTCTTTGTTTCATGTTTTTAATGGATTTGAATAAAATCTACTACTTCTATACCAGAACTTAAATTAAACATATGGTGCTATACATTTGTCTATGAAAGGAGCTATAAACTGAAGAACTAGAACCTAAAACACTTCTCTTTCTCTATATCATTTAATCAGTCTGCAAGTTATACCACCCATTGTGTTACTTCCTTACATGAAAATAATTAAAATTACAGTGCTGCAACTTCAACTAATTGCATTAATATGTAACAGCCTGAACCAGAGTCTCAAGCTACATCTGTACTTCAAAAAGGGCATCCAGGAGGACTCAAGGAACTACAGGCTGTTCACTCTAAGCCCCTGGGACAGTTCGGCAGCAAACCCTCCAAGACGGTATTTCAACAGACATGAAAGACATGTATTGTTTACACTAGAACTATTTTTGACCTCTTTTAAAAAAGTCCCACAATCCATAATATTAATAGCAATGAAATAAGAATTTATTCAAGGTTTTACTGAACATTTATCTTTGTATTAAAGATAAGTAGAAATTCATTTATATATACAGATATACTTGGACTTTTTTTGTTGTATTAAATAAATTTTTTAGCTATGAATATATATTATTTAAAAAATGCATGGCTCAAGAAGTATACATAAAATACATTTCTTGATTGTTCAGCTTACTTAAAGTTGATTAAACTTTAGATGCCGTACCAGAAAGTAGAACAATTTAGTTATTGAAAGGGCCAGTGCTCACCAAAGTGTAAACTATGTTCTTTGTGTACTGATTTAGACAGAGTGCACCTGTGTGGATGAAATTAATCAGATTTATAATTGAACTGAATTATCCAAGGTAGTTTATCTTACAGTGATGTTTTAGCAGGTGGTGGTTTGTTAACACTGCTTTCTCAGATACATTTTACAATCTGTTCATTAGAGTCAGAACATCAAGCAGGTGCACTTCATTTGCTTGGTTTGTCTGAAAATGAATTCTGATAGTTGAGCAACATGGTCATGAGACAAGTTCTACCCAAGTGATATTGTACACGCAACGAATGAAGATGGAAATCTCTTTGAGGGGTGCAAGTTATTAACAGGAAGCAAATTACCTCACTGGAGGTAAGAGAAAAACATAGTCCAGCTCCTTGCTAGTACATGTCTGCAGTGTTTTATCCAAAATATTTTATATTTTTTTACTTGATAGAGCTTACAGTGTTTCTTCAGAATATTTATGTGGCTTTTCCTACTAACCATAAGCTTTTTATTTTGTACAGCCTTCCACAGGTTCACTCTATACTAAATTGTATCTTTTACTATTCTTGTAACTGGAAGAAAAGATAGAGAGGACTCTTAAGAGAGCTACCAATCCACACAACATTGCACAGATTAGAAGACTAATTATTCCTTGAATAATAGGATAGAAATATAGGGGGTGATCCCTATGATAACAAACTAGAGGAAAGCTATTCCTTATTTCTTTCAAATTCCCTGCCACATGATGCTAGATCCACTATAAAACCTTGAGGTGGAGCAGGGAATCACAAATGAAAAATGACCCGCTTTGATCTGATTCAGGTGGCTGATGTGCAAGAGCATCATGGCCACAAGACAGGCAAGACTGAAGTCCAGCAAGTGGAATCCTATCAATGCACACATAAAAACGGCCCATATATTGAGAACCCAGTTGGTTGTCATCGACAATTAATAACATTTTAATAGATAAGGGAGGACAATGTCCAATATTAATGCAGCAGGATGCTGAGAACCTGAATGTATGACCTGGACGACAGAGTTAAAATCACTTGAGCAAATGGAGCAAGTATTATATGCCAAACTGCTAAGGTTAACTTTTGGCCCCTGGATGATAAGCAGATGCTGACTATTCACTCTGCAGTTGAAGATCACAGTAAAAACAATTTGGGTTTCAATGTTCTGAAAAATCAAACCTGGCGTCTGGTCAGCAGTGTGTGGTCCTTCAGTTAGAACATTTACCCTGTTCCTAAAAGAGCACAGAAGGAAGCAATGAGCTTCCTTCGTGTGGCACCTGCATGCCCTGAATATAGAAGAAATGTCTCAGCCTGGAACAGTCCAGTCGTTATCGCCTGCTACTGGTTTTCCCACTGGCTACTGATGGAGTCCTAAGAAGGCTGCAGACAATCAAGGGGGACCTCAGGACCTTGGGATCTGGAGCACAAGCTGTGTTCTCTTCTGTCCTGCCAGTTACAGGGAATGGTGGGGCAAGAAATAGGAAAATCGTGCAGATTAATACCCAGCTTTGAGACTGGTGTTATTAGCAGAATTTGGGGGGATTTGATCACAGGTCAGTTCATATGACACTGAGCCTGATGGCAACACACAGGGTCCATGTGTCTCAAAGGGAAAAAAGATCTTAGCTCTGGACTTAGCAGGGCTCACTGAGAGAGATTTAATCTAGATTTGAAAGGGAAGAGGGACGTAGCCAGGCTTGACAGACATGAGGTTTGGGAAGGGGAGAACTATTGCGACCACCCAAGTAGCAAAATGAGGCTTAAAGAGGGGACACCTCCAACGAGTACAAGTAGCCAATGGCATAACAACAAGAATGGACTGTGGGGCATCCCTTTGTACCCTCACTGGGACATTGACACACTCAAACACTTCTATGAAGTGCCTGTACATGAATGCACACAGTATGGGGAACAAACAGGAAGAACTAGAGATCTCTGTGCAGTCACAGGGCTTTGATCTCATTGCAATTACAGAGACATTGTGGGACTGCTCACATGACTGGAATGGTGTCATGAATGGCTGCAAGCTGTTTGGGAAAGACAGACTGGGAAAGCACAGTGGTGGAGTTTTCCTCTATGTGAGACAACACTTGGAATGTATCAGGCTCTGTCTTGGGGTCGATGATGAGCAAATTGGGAGCTTATGAGTTAGGATGAAAGGGCAGAGTAGCAAGGGTGACACTGTTGTGGGTGTTTGCTACAGCGAACCTCTCCTGGTCGGGAGGAGGGAGTGGATGAGGCCTTGTACAGGCAGCTCGGAGCAGCCTCACTGTCACCGGCCCTGGTTCTTGCAGGGGACTTCGACCACCCTGAAGTTATTCTCCATTGCTGGAGAAGCAACAAGTGAAGCACAAACAGCCCAGGAGGATCCTGGAGAGCATTGATGGCAACTGCCTGCCATGGAGAGTGGAGGTTCCCACAAGGAATGGTGTGCTCCTTGACCTTTCGCTAAAACACAGGGAAGGCCTTGTTGGAAATGGGTCTGACATATACTAGCAAAGCTGACCTACCATAGTCTTAACCAACAGAGTTCCCTATTTTACCACGTATTAAGCATACCGGGTATGCTTATTACCCGCTAAAAGTGAGACTATGTTATATCTTCGTTTTAATTGGTAATGCAGAGATAGTACAACTATAAAAGTGACCCACATTTGATTATTGCTCATAAATCATCAATAGAAACTCTCACGAAGGGCCTCTTCCCACCAACGTTATCTACCTCGTACAAGGTAAAATGAGAAAATCTGTCCCTGAGTTCAGACAGTGATGGTAAAAATGGAATTAAAGGATATCATATTTCAAAGTCACTCTGAAAATACAGCAGTTCCCTTAACATGTCATTATTTTAGCTTCTGATTTCTGGAAAAGAATTTTTGTCTCAATACTAATTTCAGTATTTTTAATTTAATTTATGTTCTGATTGAAAAAGGAAAATCAAATTATTGGAAAAATTCATAGGGGTATAAAAAGGTTTGAATCTAAAATGACCCAATTCCTGATTAAAAAAGAAAAATGGTCAATTGAAACTCACTCTCTCCACTAGAAGAGTGGGGTTTAGTCACATTACATTTTCTCATACATTTTCTCTATTTTTCACATAAAATATTACCACTAAACATACTTATTGCTGTGCATATTACTGTTCATGAGTATGATATTGTATTTATCACCATATGCAATTTTCAAAATCTTTCTAGAGGCATTTCTTGCAGGCTTTCATACTGATGCACAGGTTGGGAGCTTTAAAATTCCAAATATGTCACTACCCCCATACACAGCCTACAAGGTAAGAAAGAACTGTATCCCAAAGGCATTGCTTACTAAGTATATGCTCATAACAATAGTCCAGGTTTACTTATGCTGGATATGTAATAGCACTTTCTGTACTATTTTTTTCTAGATGAACTTATGCTTACATTTAAATACGCATTTACTTACCCCAAATTTGAAGTACTTCTTTTAGCCTGCTGCCCAGAATTCTTCTGTTCAGAAAACAGTAGCTGTGTTTTTAATTAAAACTTTTCCTGAATATCCTCAGAGACAGAGTATCCCCTTCAACCTATGCCAAAAAGTGTACAGCAGTTAATCCACTGAATATTTAATTGAAATCCCATTATCAGCATTTTCAACATTGGTTTCACTTGGAATTTTACACATTGAAAATGCATGAATAAATAATATTGACTTTCACATATGCAACTGCTGCAATCGCAAATTCTTTCAAGTAACTCATACATTTTTTAAAGAGTTTTAATTATTTCTACGCCATTCCTACCACTTTTTCTAAGAGTTACAGAAATACACCGACTGAAGTGCCAATAATGTATGTCTTGATATGTTGAATCATATCTGAAATTTTCGCTATAAATATGTGTGGTTATATCTGCATTTGTGCATGAATATGCACACTTATACCACACAAATACAGAGTGCCAAATTCTATCTTTGGATTCAAGTTTGAGACCGAGACTCAAGTTTTGCTGGAATCTAAGTACAAAGAGATAGCATAAGTGGCTTTGCCTTTTCTCATGACAGAAAATGCAATCCCAGCGAGTTCAGCTGGTAGCAATAGTGGTAGGCATGGTGGTCTGCAGGGAAAGAGACATCAAATAGAAGACTGTCTTGGTGTCCAGTAGTCAGTTCCCAGTCTGAGGGACCATTATGTTGTATCTCCTGCTACAGCGGGCATTTACTTAATCACGCAATGAGAACAAAATTTCACTTAAAAGCAAACGGAAGAGACTCATGACCAACACCCACAGCTCAGTGTCTTAGGATAACGTCATAAAGCCTGAGTTTAAATCCATTCATACTAAGGGCCAGGACTTGTAACACCCGTCTTGCCCTTATCAGTTCAGATGACACACACCTGGAACTTAGGCTTTTGTGAATCACAATCTGAGGTTCCCTATTTTTCCACATGCATTTTACAGGAAGCTTAAGTGACCATGCTGAGATTACAAACGTGACTGAATAACACCATGCTTTGTGAATCCTGACTAATTTTTTCAAATCATTGAGTAAACTATTAAATTGCCTCAGCATCAAGCAGCACCAGCCCTTCCCAGGTTTCAGTCTCAACATTCATTTGCTGCGGGTATATTCATTTTCACATAGTCAAAACAGTGACAGTGCTGTCTTTAAAATTAGACCTGCTTCTTTTCCTCAATTCATTGACTTAAGTGTACATAGAATCAGTGTAGGCATTCTTTTCAGCATAAGTAACACACACACAAATGATTAATGCCAGAGAAATTCTGATGTAGCAGCTTTGCTTTTCAGATTAATCTTTATCTCATAAAACATATATGTGGTACAATTTTATTAAACTTACTAAAGTCAATTATAAAGCACACACTATTTTTGGTGAAGCCAAATTTTCTGCCAGGGAATTCATCACATGACCCCTAAGAGGTGCCTTTTCTCTTCCAATACTGTTAAGGAAAGATTCATGGCTAAGTCAAGTTTGTAAAAGACAAATTACTATTTAAGGTAGAATGAGAATAAATATATTCTGATAAAAAGGCATACAAAAATAGACTTATTTAATTGCTTCCACAAGTATTTACAAGAAAGTCTGTGTGGTTGTATTGCATGATCATTTTTGGTTGCAAAAGGAAAAAGGAGTGTTGTTCGTATACACTAGTTAAGTCAAATGAATTTAAATTTTCAGTTGAAACTGATTTAATGATGTTGGAATTTCATCAGTTACTACTGTAATAATGACAAAAAATTTGATTACTGAATCCTCCAGGACTCCCATCATCATTTAATCATACCAATATCCTAGGTAAATGGTTCATTGAAATTTCAGCCACATCAGAACTAAGCAAAAAACCTCATGCAAGTCACAATTCCACCCCTTAATCAAAACTACATTAAATGGCTTCATGTTCAGAATCAAATGCAAAATGCTTTACATTCTGCATGAAAAATCCAGCTTGCATTTAAAATACACAAACACATTTAAAAAACAAGGAAATCTAACATCAGTCACAGTACTGCTGGTATGTGCTGTAATTTCTACTTGCACATTCTCAGATGAAACCTACATACATAAAAACCAATCTAGTTCTTCCTTGCAGAGTTTGTATACTAGTCATTAAAACTTTCCTCATTCTAATTTCATTCTAACTTTTATCATTAAATTAATCTTAACTTTCTTCCTTAATTTTAAATTATATTCAGTAGTAATATACAAAGAATTAGATACTGGTTCTTTAACTTATGAATCAAAATATCTACAAAATAAGTTATTTACATATGTATTATTAAACAAAAGATCTGATCTGAAGGCCTTATTCAAGTCAAAACTCTGCTTCAGGCATAGGTATACACTTCAGCAAGGTTTTTGCTTAAATAAGAGCTGGAGGATCTGGCTTAAAGTAGTAAAATAATGAATTATGCTAATTTCGTATTCACAAAGACATTCAGCTCTTATAAATAATTTAGCGAAATCAAAATTACTGTTGGTGTATGAAAGTGAATTAGAACAAGCATAGGGAACAAAAGTATCACAATTACAGTGCTAAAACCATTATAACCTTATTCCACTAAAGACTAACATTTATCTTATAAGATTATTGAGAAAATACTTATTCTAAAGAAGCAAAGCATCATAATGTAATTTTCGATCTTTTTAAAATGTAAATGAATTTAAACAAGCATCTTCAGCAATGAAAACACAGATGACACATTTTCTGCATTTTTGTAAGATTTTAACAAAATCAATAGTTTTTTTTTGCTCCACTCCTGACACATAGGCTAAATATGCTGGGCCACATTCAGTTCATATCTTTTAACATGCAGTCATTGCAACTGCATTTTGACTAACAGAGGACAATAAGCCATAGGCTTTGATCCACTGTCCAAATGCTTAATTTCCCTTTGAATGGAGTAATAAACTCTTATCTATGAAAATACAGAAGTTTTACTTTTCAAAGTCAAATGCAAATGTGTTGGATTTGATAAAAAGGGTTTGCACATAAACATTCATCAAACACATTGAGTAAAAAAGGATAAGAAGAAAAGAAATAAAAATTAACTAGAAGGCTTTGTTTGAGAAGAATGCTGCAATATTTAGAGAAAAGTACAGGAATTTTATTAATTAAATTAATAAAATATATATTTAGAAACTACTCAACTTAATACATTCCAAGAAAAGTATCATTAAAAGAAAAGATATAACATCCTAGCAATGCAAAATAGCTTTCCTGAAAGATTGATCTTATGCATATTGGTTCTCCAAGCAAAGAAAAATATTGATATAGCCCCATGGCTGTAATGGAGAAAAATGAGCATCATAATTGCGTATAACAAGTATACTCCAAAAATGAGCACATTTTTACATAAATATTTATTGTGCCCTCATAGTCATACTTAACATTCTCTGGTTTTTGTTTTACTAGTTTCTATTTTTTTTTTGTCTAATATCTTTGTTTCCATTTCTGAATTCTCCCAATGTCTCCAGCTCTTTTGCCATTTCTATATTCTGCATCTGCCTATCCCATGCTTTACCAAATGATAAGCTTGCTGTACTTTCCTTCTTTCTTATTCTTCCTCTCCTTTTACGATCCATCTTTTCCTACTTTACCATCAAGTGTAATATGCTGCTGTCCAGCTTTGCAGCTATCTCGCAATAGATTACTGTGGTAAAGATCATCTCAAAAAGAACCAGTGGCAAACTGGATGTATAAAAAATGGCAGCACATAATCTCAACTGACCTTTCACAATGGGCAGCCAAACGGAAAATGTAAACAGATTGAAAACAGCTTCATACACACAAAAGACTAAAGTGGGAAACTAAACTATAAAAGCTGATAAACCTGGTGCTGTTGTTAGTTGTAGAAGGCAACCATCTTCTAGACTTTGCTGTGGTTTTTAAAATCATGACCTGCAAAATCAATTAGAAGCAACTGTACTTTAATGCTAAAGGCTGTGTGAACTCTCTAGTAAAATCTTCACTGCTGATGTCACTTGATGAGCAGTATCTCTTCCGTGAATAAACAGACGACTTCACCTTTCTCTACTGTCAGTCTGGCACCTTTCACAAGCTTTGAGTCCCCTTTAAAATACAAAAATAAAGATTTCACTGTCAAAACAGGTTTGACCTGACAGATGAATTGAGTGAGAGATTTCAGAGATGAAGACAGTCCATTGCCCTTCAGCAATTTCTCTCATCTGGGCTGAAAGACAGTAGCATATTTAATTAGGTGTTCTTGTAAAAAAAAAAGTCATAAAAGTCATCTCTTATCTCAGTCCCTTCCGAATATAAATAAAGATAAAATAAAATACTACTGTATCCTGATTTGTACATTTTCCGTTGTTTCCCCCTATTTTTAAAGTATCTACTACTCTGATTTATATGTTTGGGCAGCTTATCAAGTATAGTAACGCTAAGGAGATCTTTAATATAAAATAAAATAGCTATTTTTTAGATGTTTTAAATGACACAGTGCTATAAAATTATAAAATAGCTGTTTCTTTATTGTGACTATTATAAAAATGCCTAAGATGTTAAAATATCCATGCATATAAAAGCCCTATTAATTAAATTAAATATAAGAAAAAATTAATACAGTAAATCAATTTAATGAATTAATGATTTAATGACTTAACATTATGATCATGAGCTAACAGTAGATACAATCATAATTTTTCATATGTGGTCTTCTCTATTGGCTTTTTAAACTATACACGTTCCTGTTTATTAAAGTTTTTATTGAGGAAAATTATATGTTCTTAATGATCACTAATATAATTTCTGATTTGCCAGGATAGATAGAATCAGTTCAGCTTTTTTTAGTGACAGGGCTCAAGGTTCTATTAAAAATGTATATACATCCATTCAGCATAGCACAAAAATTTAGCACAACGCGTTCCAACCCTGCCAGAAAGGAAGCAAAAGAAAACCTGAGTATTCTCTCAGGCTCACTTTTGAGCATCGGTCTGGTATATACAATTCTGCTTTTTCTCTACCATGACATTAACATTCAAAAACCAACTAAATCGAACAAAATGTTGTATGAGTTCATGCTTGAGTGGCCCTGGTTTGATTCCACTATTTTATTAAGAGTTTAAAGGAGTAGTGGAAACATAAATCCCTCTGGTAGAGACTCAGCATATTCCCCCACATTAGCCAACGAGCCTACCTGGCTGTTTGAGCAAAGACAATCCAAGATATTGGTCTGACTTTTCCCCAAGGAGGAGCAAAACCACACTGTCTTTCCCAGCAACTTTCCAGTGTTGATTACGGGAACCTTATCTCCTCCACCAGTATGTAGTTAGCTGATCCTCTGGTGTTAATCAGCCAAGTGACTTCTGTTAAATTTGCATACCAGTATTTCCATGCCCCAGCATCGAACAGTTTCAGCAGACTTTAGCAGTCCATCATGTCATTCAGTCTTTACAGATAATAGCGAATTGGATATTGTAAATATAATTTTTTTTTTACATTCTAAAAAAACATTAAATCTTGGAAGAAGGAAAATAAGTACTTCAAGATAAATAGAAATTTAGGAAAGTTAAGAATAACAAAATTATTTTTAAATGTATTTATGAAACACAAAGTTTATGTTCTTTACCTTCTATAACATCAGATACTTCTGGTATTTGAAGTGGAGTTGTGCCATACAGTGGCACTAGGTGGTACTAGGTATATTCTCTTCATAAAGGTATATCTACAGAATGGAGGTTATATCTATTATTTCTGAGATCTATAGAGATCCAGCTGTGCAGCATATACAAAAAAAAATCTATATTAAAAGCTTAGCCTTAGATTACCCATGTATTTAAATACTATTTCCTACAGTAAGCACTAGCCTAAAGAAAATTCATAGTTCTACCTTATTCTGCCATCCTAAATAGTTGGGTATTTGTGTAAGTGCATTGGTTTTGCACGGCCTGGTTTTTGGTAGCAGGGGGGCCACAGAGGTGGCTCCTGTGAGAAGCTCCTGGAAGTTTCCACCATGTCCAGCAGAGCCAATGGCTGATGGCTCTGAAGATGGACACGCTGCTGGCCAAAACTGGGCCAATGAGAGAGGCTGGTAACGCCTCTGTGATGACATATTTAAGAAGAAAATCAAAACAAAGTCACAAGGTTTTGCTTCTAGTCAGAGAAGAGGAGGAGGTGAGAACATGTGAGGGAAAACAACATGACAACACCAAGGTCAGTGAAGAAGGAGGGGGAGGAGGTGCTCCAGGCGCCGGAGCCGAGATGCCTCTGCAGGCTGTGGTGCAGACCATGGTGAAGCAGCTGTGCCCCTGCAGCCCATGGGGATCCACGGGGGATGCAGAAATCCCCCTGCAGCCCGTGGGGGAGGTGCCCGTGCCAGAGGTGCCCGTGCTGGAGCGGGTGGATGCCTGGAGGAGGCTGTGATCCAGTAGAAGACCTGGTGGAGAGAGAGGGCCCTGCTTCCAGGCTGGAGCAGCCTGTCCTTGGAGGACTGCACCCCGTGGAA
>VZTA01020573.1:72198-83475 GCA_013398855.1 Mohoua ochrocephala
GCTGTTGGTGGGAAGGAGGGAGGGGCTGGGGGGGAAAAGGTGTTTTAAGAGTTTATTCTACTTCTCATTATCCTCCTCTGATTCTGTTAGTAATAAATTCACTTTGTAACTTTAAGTTAAGCCTGTTTTGTCCTTGAAGTGTTTTCTCCCAGTCCTTATCTCAACTAAATAAGCCTTCATTAATTTTTTTTTCCCTCTCTCCTCTGCCCAGCTGTGGCAGGGGAGGGTGAGCAAGTGGCTCTTGTGGGTGCCTGGCATCAGGCCAGTGTCAAACCACAACAATTTTGTTGGTGGCATGGGGAATCATGGGGCATGGGTGCCTGGCATTGGGCCAGTGTCAAACCAGGACAGTAAGATAGAGAGTAGTTCTGACAAGCACAAGACTGAATAATATTAATTCCACAGTACTTCATCTCAGAATTTATTGATATTGCCTTAAGTCATCAGCTATATGTTATCTTGAGTTACCTTTTTCCATAAAAGTCTGGTTTTCATTTTTCAACTGCTATTTTTGTATTTTTAATGGATTTTCCTTGAGGTCTACTGGAAGGTTCCTGGTACTTGGCTTTTCTGACTAATGAAAAATAAAAGGAAAATGTCAAAATAGAGCTAAACTATTTTTATAAATTGATAATTATGCCCAAATAATTTGTTTCCAATTGTATTTAGTGTAACCAATACCCGTGTTCTGATTTATTTCATCCATAATCTTTTTTACTTTCATGTCTAAAGTTATTTTGGCTTTGCAAAAGTGAGAAAGTGACTGCAGCTCTTATGGCTATATTCTCATATTTCAGTCACTGTGTAAAATCATTAACTGCAGGTAGAATGCATAGATCACATTAAGAAATGGTAAACTATTTTTGGTACATTTAAGAAAAATTAAATAATTTCATACAAAACTACAATTTGTTCTTTCAATTTCAAAGAAGAAGCCATTAACAACTTGTTATCGCTCCTTTCAAAATGCAGGTAACATACAGACTACATAGTAATTTTACCGGCTATTGGGTTGTAAATGATCTAATTTAAAAGGACAACATAGCATGTTCCCGAATTGTCATTGTGGCCCTATTTACCTCACCAGTGAGGGGTTATTGCCCGTCTAGGTTCCAGTTCCCATTTCTGAAATTATTTCAGTCCTCACACAATAGTAAACATCAGAACACACTAGTATACATCAGGATTGTAAACAATCCTGAATACTTACAACTTCCTTTTCCTTTGAGAAAAGACTGGATGTGACACTCAGTGGTCTGCTTGACAAGGTGATGTAGGTCACAGGTTGGTGTTGCAGCGGCTGAACCAACGGCTGTGGTAGCTGGGGGCCAGGAGGCCCAGGTACAGTATTGACTTGCTGGTGGATCGACTCCAAGGTTTAAGGATCCCCCCTCAATTCTGTGAGAATGGCTTCTCTCATCTAATCTTGTGATCCTATGTAGATCCCTTACAAGGATGTAATCCAGCTCCCTGCTCCGCCCTCTCCTCCTCCCCATTGGTTGTTGTTGTATTACCCCACCCCCTCCTGGACCCCTTTATAAGTTTGTCCCACTCAGGAGTGCCTGCTTTCCGTCACTGGACCCCCTTGGAATAAACCCATAGGAATTCCATACGGAGGCCGCCTCTCTTCCTTTGGTTGCAAGTCGGCTCCGTGTGAGGGTGGCTGCGTGCTTCCATCGCACGGGTGAGAGAGAGCAGGCTAGCAAGTGTGCCACGAAGCACTGCCGGGGAGTTCCTTCGCTAAGGACCCCTCTGGAACAAGCAGCAGCTCTCCATCAGCCACCCACACGGTGTTAGGTTGGACTCGATGATCTCAAAGGTCTTTTCCAACCTAATTGATTCTGCGACTCTGTGATACTGCAAGGCTTGCTGTGACTAGATTTAGACTCGTTAGTTGTTAGCAATGCGAGAATTACATCAGACCAGGATTTAGATTTAGTGTCCCAATGGATTACGAGTAGCCAAAGCTTGTGTTATATCAGTGCAGTGATATTTCTAGTATTATGATTAACACATATGGAACCGTCATATATACTAGCAGAAAACAAGACCAAAAAAAAAATTGAGAAAAAGCCAATTGTATAATAACAGAAAAGATGGATATAAAAATCCCATTGAAGGTAAAATATAAACTAATTTTCATCATGAAAATATATCTTTATTTTTATAATGTGATCTTTCACATGTAGAGAAATTTTAGAGAATGTAGCTATGAATTTAGGTCTGATACAAAAAACAAAAGAAGGATTGCAATAAAAGCCTATAAAGTATTAAGTGAACTACAGATGGCATTCATCTTAATTCAGGAGCAGCAGAATAGCCAATAAAATTACAGCATAGATAGAAATAAATGGAGCTTTTATTACATGACAGATACTTTCCATGTAGTTCTTACTGTTTAAAAAACCGATATCTCGGTAACATTTAGAGAACAATTACATTTATGCACAGCTACATTAACCTATTAACTAAAAAAATTAATGAGATAAATCCAGCGTAGAAATCAAACTTTGACTGACAGCCTTAAAGGAAAAATTCCTTTATGAGTAGTACTGAGCTCCCTCCATGAACACTCAGCTCTCCCCAGGTGAGAGGAAGATGGCTCTCACGTTCAGGTACTCTATGGCCTCATCGCTCTTCACTGAAATGCATACTGTGGGTTTGAAACCAATTAAGCTAAGAAAAGATTAGGAACTCAGGAATCCCATTTTCCAGTTAGGGTCTTAGACAGCTAAATAGTTTATGAAAATACTTCTCTCTTCTCTCTGAGTGCTTTCCTTGTGTTTTCTAAAACAGGAGAGTGGTCCAGTTCCTTATACCCAAATGGTAACAGGACATAGACTCTGAAGAAAGCATTACATCGTGAGCCTCCATTTCTCAGAGGTGACTATTTCAAGGTTTCATGTCAACACCCAGCTCTGAGGAAGTGACAATATTTCCAGTATACTCCTTTTATTAGCATTCCCTAGCTGGTTTATGCAGCATTCCATGATGTGTCAGCTATTGTAAGTCCCATTACGCAAAGCCCCGAAATTTCCTCACGTCCTTCTTCAGCAATAGTTGCACCGGTTGCAGTGGATAGTCCTGCACTACAAAAAAAAGGCAATTCTGATAAAACTGTGATGAAAACTCTCTAATCAGTTTAATCAAGCCCACTCTGAGTGAAAAAAAGACTCAGCCAGTAGTGTTAAGAAGGTAACTAGTCGAGGAGCACAAACCAGCAGCAGGAGCAGGCTCGAGGTAGCAGCCTCTTCAGTGCCATTGCTGCAGAGAACGACTGATGCTCTGACCTAGGTGTGACTTACAGCTTCTATGCCAAGTCCAGATGAGTTCGCTGGCCATGTCCCAGCTCCATGCCACCATATAATCCAGACACATGTGATCTGAAAAATACATGTGCACCTTGCCCTGGTTGCCTTATGAAAGGGGACTGAACAGACTCGGTTTAGAGGACAACCAGCTGATCAAGACGCAAAATGTGCCCACTGTTTAGATGCAGCATCTCAAGTGTAACTCTCCACAATGAACAAAGAAACTACAACTAATAATTTTTAATTTAATTCCAGTATGTGGGCTCCCAAATTGATTTGCTGTCTTGATTTTCATCTTAGTGTCTAAATCTCTGAGTTTATGCCAGAAGTCTTTTCTATAAATCTCATGATATCTGTAAGAAAGCAGGAGACCAGGAATCTAGAAACTTTGTAATCAGTGCATTTTATCCATGACTTCCTTACAAGCCTAACAAGAAATTTAAAAGTGGAATAGTCTTTTCCTTTAGCCTGAAACATTCCAAATGAATGATTTTTTTTTTTATCTTCTAAACATGAATATTAAATCCCTTACTTTTCTAGTGAAGATCAGAGAAGTAATAAATTCAACATGAGAAAACTAAGCACTATGAGAATTTGGTGATGAGGATAAATGCAAAAATAATATGAAAAATACACTCAGTTATTTTCAGATTTAAAGCATATACATATATTTTCAGAACTTTTTACATTTTATTTACTTAAAATGCAAATAATTAAATCTACATAATCTGAATTCAAGCATAAATTATGACAGATTCATTATGTTGCCAGCTATTTTTGTTATATTGTAATATTCCATAGCTCTGACAATATATTTTTTTTATAAGGCATCTGAAACGTACCCTAGCCACATCATTAAAATGTATATTTAAAATTCATTTTTTAACTACCTCTTGTCTTTTTTAACTTAAGTCCTCTAGAAGTTGCTTATAATAATCCTAAAAGGGAAATTATAGTTAATTTAAATTAAAATTATGAGTAATTTCTGGAACACTCTCCACTTTTAGTAATTATAAGTAATTATAAAATGGATCAAGACTAGCCCAGGGGAGAAGGACTTGGGAGCATTCGTGGACAAAAACTCAACATGACCTGGCAACACATGCTTGCAGCCCAGAACTCCAGTTGTATCCTGGGCTGTATCCAGAGCAGTGTGGGTAGCAGGGCGAGGGAGGGGATTCTGCCCCTCTGCTCTGCTCTGCTCTGCTCTGCTCTGCTCTGGTGAGACCCCACCCACAGTGCTGCATCCAGCTCTGGGACCTCCAACACAAGACAGACAGGGACCTGTTGGAGTGAGTCCACAGACAGACAGCTGATCACAGGGCTGGAGCACCTCTCGTGTGAAGACAGACTGAGAGAATTGGGGCTGCTCAGCCTAGAGAGAAGGCTTTGGGGAAACCTTAGATCACCTTCCAAGACCTAAAGAGATGACAAGAGAGCTGGAGAGGGACTTTTCACAAGGGTCTGTAGTGATAGAACAAGGGGGAATGGCCTTAAACTGCATGTGGGTAGATTTAGATTAGGTATGAGGAAGAAATTCTTTACTGTGAGGTTGGTGAGGAACTGGAACAGGTTGCCAAGAGAGGCTGTGGACTCTCCATCCCTGAAAATGCTCGAGGTCATGCTGGGCAGGGCTCTGAGCAACCTGGTCTAGTGGAAGATGTCCCTGCCCATGGCAGGGCCTTGGAGTCCGATAATCTGTAAGGTCCCTTCCAACCAAAACCATTCTATGATTCTAATTTGATAATTTTGAATGATGAGTGTTACAATGAAGGTCCATTTTTTTAAAATAATTTTAAATAAAAGTAACAATGCTAATAAAGTCTTCCTTCCACCCACTGAAGAGATTCAACTAGGTGAAAGTATTTATAACATCATAAGGGATTGTATTAACATGGAACTTAAATTTTAGATGCACTTTAATGGTTTCCCTTCTATATGAGCTATTGCCTCCTGCAAGTGGCATATACTAAATAACTTCTAAATGATTGGTTTATAAAGTTAAAAAATAGATCTCCAATTAGAACCCTAAATCCTGCTCATTTAAATCTGAATTATACCTGAGTCTTGTAAAGTTGATGCAGTTACTATAGGCAGCTGTACACATTTTCTCTCATTTTTTCCACATACCATAACTTTTTAAGTAAAGGTTCTCCCACAAAACAACCAGCATAATTTTACCCAAGTAGTGGCAATATAGTACATGTCATCATGATGAAACCGTTGCCTTTTACAGTCAAATTTTGAAGAAATCATAGAAATTTCAATTAAATCAGCAGGGTGTCTTCTGAAGTACCTAGACACTGCTGTGAAACATTTTCATAAAGTATTTCTGCACTGGCAAATGGCATGAAACCATCAAGTCACTTGATTTAGAACCCTGAAAGACTTCCAAATGGTAGTCATTTCTGCCTACCATAAGTCTTGTCCAAATTCACATTCCTTGGGTACAAGTAAGAGGCTGAAGTGCTATAGACAAATTGCTTTGAATTACCAATATTCAATAATTATGTGAATTTGTTTCATAAACTCATAAACTAAACATCAGTTTTAAAATCCACTCAAAAGATATTTAACACAGTCAAATAAAATACTGTTATAATAAAAATCAGGTTATTTATGCATTGCTTCTAAACCCAAAGGAATACAATTATCTTATAAGCTGTTTTAAATCTAACTCTAAGCAATGTAAATCATGATGTCTTTCAGTTATTCAAGTAAGCACTAACAAATAGGTAATTATGTTTGTGCGGTTCATTTTTTATACCACGGGTATCTGTGTTTAATTTTCTTAGTTCTCATATTTTCTGGGAAGCTGTTTTAGGAAGAACATATGACGTTGTGTTAGTATCATGAATTGCTGAGGGAAGTATGCTAAGAAAGACTAGGAAGATTCATAGATAAATGAACACCTAGTTTGTCATTTTTCAATGAATTCGAACAGTTCACAAATTTAGAAATTTATTTGTTAGATGATTCACCATTTGCAATATGGCCAATTACAATACAGAGAAAAGAGTACTAGAAAAGCAAATTTGACTTTCCAAAGAAAAAATACTAGGAGAGCTACAAAGAAGTATTAGTCACAAATGGAAAGTTTAGTAGGCTGAGCAAAAATGCCAAACACATCAAGTTAAAAATGCAGTCAAACTGTAAAGGTAAAACATATGCCAACCCACAAAGATATCTGCTCTCAGTAACTATGAAAGCAGCTACAATATTGTGCCAAATCACACAATAGAAGCAATGACACCTCATGCAGGTAATAAAAATAATATTGCAAAAGGTAAAAGCATGTTGCTCTTCATGAAATAAAAATACTGCCTGAAAAAAGCTTTCAAACAAGAAGGTATTGGTAAGTCATGATGTGAGTTCATCAATATATCATAATCATAGGTCTTAATCTTTTCAGAAACTATCATAATAGACTATATCAATAGTAAATATAAAATCCAAACTAAATGCTTTTGAAAAACAACTGGATAGCCCAGCTTGAAAGCTCCTCTGTAATGATCTACCAAAACCACAATTAAGTGTAGCCATGTCTGACCCAAGAAATCTGATGTCTTTATTAGATTCATTCCTGTTTGACTGGTATCACATATTTTTCTTTATTTGGACTCCCAAACTGGATCTATCACTGTTGGCAGTCCAACACACGGTTTGTGAAAGTGGGTCCTTCAGTCTGTCTCCAAATCTGTTTTAGCTCCCATCACGAGTGTACGTGTAGATACCAAGTATGGGTGTGCAGTATGACAGCAAGGATAGAAACCACAGAAGTGGGTGCTTTTCTGTTCCTTGGGACTATTTTTTAAACTCAAGCCAGTCTACCAAAAATTTCAGCTCACCTATTTTCATGCTATCTCCTAGATGCAAATTTTGTAATAGCCAATGTTTGTTTGGTTCCTCTCAGAGGAAGAGTGAAAATGGTTTGTAATTGTTAGCTGCTGCAGCTAGTTAAGGCTGCTTGTAAATCCTGGTTCATATAAGCAAGTAATTGGCTTCACTTCTCTGCCTCCCATCTATGAGATACTAACAGTTTCTGAACAATCTGAATTCTTTTGTGTACCCTAAAAGCTAGATAGGAAAAAAAAAATTATCTGGTGTTTTGACACTTGGACCACAAATGAATCAGGATAATGTCACATCAACAAGTATAAATCTCTCTGCCTTCTCTCATCTCACATTAACAAGCTTTCAAAGGCTAAGTTGGTGAGTGTGCCTGTTCCAGGCCTATTTTCACCCCAACACTCACAAAAGGTAAATGCCCTGCCAATGGAATCACCAGTATTGGACCTGTCCCTTCACTGTCTCAAAAATTACTTCATTCACAAAGAATCTACTACAGATAGATCCTGATGAGGTGTTAAGGTGCCTCTTCACTGAAACTATGTTATTGCAGAAGGGAATCTCTTCTATTTCCTTTAGAATGCATCTCTTCAAGCAAAAGATAAGTTGCATTCTCTAAATGCTGAAACAAAACTATTATTACTATTCTATTATTTTGTAACTAAGAAAGTAATCACAGAACCATTTAGTTTGGAAAAGACCTCTAAGGTCATCAAGTTCAATTGTTAACCTAGCACAACCATATTAACCACTAAACTATATTCCCAAGTGTCACATCCATATGTTTTTTGAAAACTTCTAGAGTGTGACTCCACCACTTCCTTGGACAGCCCATTTCAATGCCTGACCACCCCTTCAATGAAGAAATATTTCCTAATATCTAATCTGAACCTCCCCTAGTGCAACTTCTGGCCATTTTATTATGGAAAAAAAAAATCCTAACATCTTATAAGAATTGCTAATATTGCAATTTGTGTCTGTTGCCTCTTCTCCTTTCACCAGGTATCTCTATTAACAACCAGGATCCATCTTCTTCCTTATTAGGTAATTGAAAAGCAATGGTGTCACCCCTAAGCCTTCGTTTTTTGAGGCTGAGCAAACCCCGTTGCCACAGTCTGGTTTTGCACATCATGACATCCAGCTCCCAATTCATAGTATCATAATAAAGTTAGCTATCTTCCCAGTCCTCAGAAAAGATAATCAGAACAAGACTGCATCTATTTGCTCACCCATACTTGGAGAGCACTCTTTCATAATCATATGTACTTGACTTTACCTCATGAACCCAAATGGGAACAACGGGATTTGTGAAAATCCTGTTTCTTGTCAGTGTAGCAGCAAAAAAGTTCATTTATTACCCATTTTATGACAAATATTCACCCTAACAAAATTTGACTAAGGAATCAACCCTAGAAGAAGAACACATTTTTTCAAATGGAAATCATGTATCAGTTTGTATCAGTAAATTATTAAATTGGTGCAGGAGTTGAACCAAAAGGCTTAAGAAGTGAGCTTGTATCACGTACTTAATAACTCTCTTGTCCTTCAGAACAAAGATAAAGGTTGCTTCTTTACAGAAGACCTAGCATTTGGTTCTCCATCTTCCTACTGTAATGCTCCCCACCCCCACAGTAATATGAATTGCAAACGAAATGCATTAATTGGGTGCACAGCAAGACACTGCAAACTGTGGAGGATTGCTTTAGATTTAAATTATGTCAAGGAACTTATAAAAAAAGTGGCTAATAACTAAGAAAAGTGATTCAGTAGTTACAAAATCAATTTCAAAAAATATTTGGCATATTTTGATGGATTCATATTCCAGTTTGGCAATAGTATTATGTTTGATCAATTGATCCATTACAAATTTTTATTAAAATTTTAAATAAAATAAGAAAGCAGGAGCCAAACCATGAAATAACAATGAGAAATACTGTCAAAATCAAAAGATAGTATTATCACCAAAACAATTGTATACCAGCATATCCATGACAAAATGTATGCTGAAAATCATGGTATTAAATACTAAATTAATAAAAATCTGGAATCAAAGGAGCAGAGTAAAAGCAATTTGTTAAAATTACTCTAAAAATGGAGCTTGATTATTTCACAGAAAAGATTCTTATCTCATGGTTTTATATGACAGAAGAGAACTGGTAACACTTGTCAACATCAGTCAGCAGCTGAATGTCTTCCCACTTGCTTCTGCTCAGATGTTAAGTCTATTTTTGAAAGTTTTGCTTAACACAGAGAAAAAGCAGTATCTCCTGGTTCTGTCCATGCACCTTATTCAATCTTACAGATATAAAAAACACTTAAAGAATTATATACTTTAAGAATTAAATAATTATGTTGCTAAGAAAATATTTTTGGTAATACATATGAAAAGCCAGTACACTGCAATGTTCCTTCCAACAGCATTTTCGGAAATGTATCTGCTTTAGGAAAAGCATATCATGTCTGAAGACTTTCATATGCTTAGTTCAAGAAAATCCAAGTTTTAGAAGTAGTGGTTTGAACCACTACAGTAATCACACGTCCTTTAGAAGAAAGCCTAGCTGGGCTACATCCATGCATCCTCTTACTAGAGAGTATCAGATGGTTCATATGTTTTGGAGGAATAAAAAAGTTTTGCTCAGTAGATATGTCTGCTCAATGTACAGAAAATACATAAGAAAGCAACTGTAGAAAACTCTTAAACATGGTGGTGTTTAACACTGAAATTTGCAGATCTGAAGGGGAGTTTTACTGGCATATAACTACTTCTCTCCACTCATGGTATCATACTGAAAGAAATATGTGACCGAAACTAGATTTAGCATGGGCAAGAAAAATAGGCATTTTGACAAGGGTAAGTTGCTTCACTATGGCTTCACTCTAGCAAATGCCTCTGACCACAAATTTTCAGAATTCTTTCCAAATTTAGGATTCTAAAGAAAGTAATATTTGTGTAGTTGTGGACAGAAATATTAAACTTTATCTTCAATTGGACAAAATATAGAGTATTTTCATTAAAAATCTAGTATTTAAAGGATTATCCATGTATCTGGCCAGATCAGTGAAATACCTAGACAGTAGTTTTTCCACAGTCATTCAGAAACCTTGCCTAGAGCAGAACATACCAGCTTATCTTTTGCTAAACATATTACATCTGTGATTCCCTACTCTGTGATGCATGGCAATTGAATTCCAGACAATTCAAGATGATAAGTACTTTTACACAGGCTAAATTTAACATTACTACTACCCAATTACAGTATTTGTACAAAAACCAAGCGGCTCCAAGAATTGCTAATAGAACTTCAAAAACAGCAGAGAGCAGAATATTAATTTATCTGCTACATTTAAGTCCAACATTACACTCAGATCCATGAACTAATCAGCATATTTTTTTAGATCAGACAGAGTCTAAATGTTAGTATTATGAGATGCTGAGACAATTCCATCTCTTAGGTTACCAAACATATGAGTGAGGGAACTTTCCTGTTTGGTGGTGTTGAAATTACCCATCATTAAGTGAACAACTTATAAATATTATTCACTCTGCATGTATATTTCTTATTATAATTACCTTAATTTATCATTTAACTGATTTTTTGGAGACATGTTTACAGTATTGATTACATAATTTCCCTCTGAGGAAATAACCAGGATCTTCATCAACTAATAAAATACATGTATATTACTCATAAACACAATATCAGAACCCAAGGACTTTATTATTTTGTGAGTTCTAATAGTGTAAAACATACAAAAATTTTAAAGGAAAGCTTAACATTAAACTAATGAAGACCTAAATCTAGACTGTAATATGGTGACATAATGATGTCTCAAACAATTGCCAAAGTATAAAACATTACTAAGATAACAAAGGCAGGGTACAAAGAAAAAAAAATCATGCTGACAACCAGAAATGTCCTAAATATTTCCAAATGAACAGTCAACTACCGTAATATGAAACCGTTCCAACAGAAAAAAGAATTGGTGTTTAGCACCGTGATTCCCAAGGATGTCTGGTTTAAGATGGATTTAAACATCAAAAGAAATTTTGTAACGCAGACTCTTTTGCTGTCCATGTCAACAACTACTGTATTTCAACTACAGGTTGTAAAAAACA
>VZTA01020573.1:83481-168929 GCA_013398855.1 Mohoua ochrocephala
CTACAGGTTGTAAAAAACAAAGTAAATATAAATTGTTCTGCCACTTGCACAGAACTCGTACTATTGTTCTTGTTCTGTCACTTGTACTGCTGTATCTGTGCTTATTTCTTCACATTACAAAATTGCACACATTACGAAGTAGCACACCCTAACAGGTTTGCTTCTGACACTTAAGTTTGTCACTTACGTATTACTGAGAGGAAGTTTGATGTGAACACATCAACCGAAAACATCTTTTCCTGTATCAAAGCTACATGAAGTCTTTCATGCTCATTAGTTAATTTAAATGAGCAATCAGAAGTCACTTTCAGTTAATTAGCCATTAAAAATAATAATCGCGGAACTGTGTGCAAAGTATGAAAGATAAAAGTAAGCTGAAAAAATAAGGGAGGCTAGAAGGAAAAGGGACATTTTGCCCTATGTATTTTAAACAATCCTATAATGTACATTAAAAATATTGATACTTCTGGTTTCTTCCCACCATGACCAAAATTCAACATGAAAAAAGCAATATGCATTTTGAAAATACACAAATACTGTCTATCCAATGCTGCAGATATATTTTCATAATGGAATCAGTTCAGCCCAGTCAACAGCACACAGTAGCAAGACTTCATCATGAGTGTCAATTACAGTAGCTTCTAAGACACAGAAACATTCACCACAAATTAGAAAAAATAATGCTTAAAATGGCAACAAAGAAAGAACAACAAAAGTTGAATTATAATCAAAGACAGGAACTTTTTGATAAAATTAATGTCAGTGATATAGTATGCAAGATGAGAAATAGAAGGCAGTATACTGAGCACAGGAAAAGAATAAAATTCTTAAATTCTTTTTCAACCAGAAGGAACACATTGTCTAGGGTTTTTCTGTTAGGAAAATTAGCGTTCAATTTAAGTCCTACTATGGCACCAGATTTTTTACCTAGCGGGAAAAGTCTTGTAATATTTTTCATAAGCCTACCGGTTGCAGAATATGTGACCACAAGAAAGTAAAATAACCATCAGATTAATTCTGACTAATAAAAAAGTCCAGATTCACTAAATAATGTAGCATGACAGGCAGACAAGTTAATCACCGTGTCATAAGAAATGCTGTGAACCTTGACTATTTAGATTGAATGCCATCATTTGTAAGGATGCATCTAATCATAGAAGATCCATCTTCTTTCAGCTCTCAGAGCCATCAAATATCCAAGCCATGACACGAAAAGAACTGAGATTTGAGTGTTGAAACCGGTTCACATTATACAACTTCTAAAAAATCCCTGTCTTTAAAGGTAGGGCAAGCTTCTGTTGATTCTAATGGCTGTAATGCAGGATTAAAGAGCTGTGGTATACTTCTGTAAGAATGCCCGGTGCTTGCTTTAACTCCCAAGTCTTCTTTCAGTGTAGACAGTTAAAGGGAAACATCTGACAGAAACATGATGAGAATAAGCCTCTTGAAAGTCCACAAATGTAAGCTAATTTCTCTTAAGAAGGCATGTTGTTTTGAAAAGCCTGCAGATTTCTAAAATACAGAATGGGACTCCAGGTTTGGTCTCTCCATGTCCAGCAAGTAACTGTTGTACAAGATGCTTCCAGTAAAATCAGTTCTAGAAACTTCCTTCAGAATAAGATCTTTTTGATCTACTCATCTGGTGGACTTGCAGTAGTCTGGAGTGCATCTATGGGAGACAAAAAAACCACAATAAGAGGCAAAGAGGATTTTGGAAGTGTACAGCATTTGTAACAGGTTGTTCTGGCTCAGAAGATCTCCGAAGAAATTCCAGAAGTTACCTACAATCACAAAGACAGGTTTCAGCTGCCTAATCACTGTGCCTAATGCACTTTCAGATACCTATGGAATCTGAGACACACAGCAGGGGGGCTGCATGACTCCTGGAGCCTCGTGTCACTCCGGAGCAGCAGCTGGAGGTCAGGTAGCATAAACCAGAGCATTTCAAACTTCAGTGGATGTCTATATGCATCTCATCTCAGATGTCTATGCTGTCAGCAACAAACTGTTCTGATAAAATATTCAAGATGTAGAAAGATGTCTCAGTAGTGAAGAAATAAATATGAAAGTTTTACACAACAGAAAACACAGAAAAACAGCTTGATTCAGCCAGCTGACTGAGGGGAACTGAAAGGGACGTATATGCTATGCCTCTTTTATAGTAGCATTAATCCCAGGAACAGGAAAAATGCTTGGGGAATGTTCAAACTTCATTCTCCATTGCCTGTGAACAAGGAAATCATGACAAGAAAAGTGGAGGTACTACAACTGCTTCCATCTAAGAGGGAGTGGTGGATGGCTGACAAAAGGCACCTTGAGGAGATGTCTTAGCTTGACCACAAACTCAACATGAGCCACAGAAAATATCACTGTGACCCAGCTGTGATGTTAAAAATGAATGAGGGGAGCTGAGATGCTGCTTTTTTACACTATATGTGTAACATATGGAAGAGATGAAGAAGAAATATGTCTCCACAGCTAAAAGCTCCAAAAGTTGCAATTATGTACTTTCTCTCAAAAGAGAAATAAATTGTCTGAGCCATATAGAAGTTAGTGTAGCACAAGCATTGGTGGTTTTTCAATGTTTCACAAAACTGTGGTTCGAAAAACCAAAAGGAATATGTTAACAGGGTTGTAAAAATCAGGTTCCAAACTAAAGAATTAAATTAACAGGCGAGCCTACTCAGTCTGTAAGGCCTTGAATGGTAGGTTCTGTGTAAAGCAAGAGAGAGGGAGCACCATATTTAAAGACACACATTAACGTGCTAAAATTATAAACTAGTCTCTGCAAATAGGAAAGTAAAATTTTCTGTGGTAATGTGCTGGTTTGCAGTCTGCAAATCTGAACTCTTGAAACATTGTTATCAATATGAAAGCAAAGAACCTAACAATTTCTCAAGAAACATAGGCCCTGAGAGATATATGGCAAAACAGCATAACAAATTCCAGCGTAATGTTATTTTTTATTTGTAGCTTTTAGGATCATTGCTGCTGCCAGACAAACATTTTCAACATATGGATAGATCTGAACAAAACAGTTGCTTAAAAAGACTGAGAAAGAATCATTAAGTCATGTTGAAGTTAGAATAAGTGAGAACATTTTTTTCTTCTCCCTTCAAGATTTTTGTATTATAAAGGCTTTCCCAAAGACTCTCAAAAGTGTAAAGATTCTGATAATTTTATAATTAGAAGAAGGATGCTAAACATAAAGAAAAAGACATTTTATTATCTCTGACTTAAATTGAAGATTTCACAAAAGAAATAAATTTCCATTAACATCCTGGGAAATTAAGAGCTTTGTCTAAATAGGTATAACTCTTTTCTTTCATTTGACTTTATTTCTCTAGTGATACACTACAAGCTCACCAAGTGGCTTACTCTACTTTTTATTTACAAACTGAACAAGATCAAAGCCAAACAATAACAAGGAGAAACAGTTGATTCAAGGAGAAAGCTGGCTGAACTTACATCATCTATCTATTCAAACATAATTTTAAATTTCAATAGTTCATTTTAACCCTGGTGTGTTTCATCAAATTTTAAAACTCATCAAAAACAAAGTGGGATCATATCCTTAATGCCTTTCTGACATGACAGATGAGTCAACAATGAAATACATTGTCCTCCAGACTTCAGCTGAATTCTCTTTGTGTTATTCAACAAAGTTGTCATGATTCCTAGCAGAAGCAAGGTGAGCCCATTAAAACAGTTAGCAAGACAATAGTTTTGTGCATTGCAGTCCGTATTAGATGTTGTGTCCAGTTCTGGGCTCCTCAGCCCAACAGAGATGTGGGCTTACTGGAGCAAGGCCACGAAGACAAGGGAGGCCTCGGATCGTGTATTTGATTATGAGGAGAAGCCAAGATAACTGCTATGTGTGATGTGAAGGCTCGGGGGGGTCTTACCAATGTGTATAAGTTCCTGACGGAGCGAGCAAAGTAAACAGACTCTTTGCAGTGGTATCTGGCTACAGGACAATGGGTACAAACTGAAAGATGGGAAATTCCACTTAAGCATAAGAAAAAACCTTTTTCACAGTGAGGTTGGTCAAACACTGGTACTGGTTGCCCAGAGAGATTGCAACATCTCCATGCTTGGAGATATTCAGGCCCTGACTGGGTATGGTGCCGGGCAGCCTGCTCTAGTTGACCTGTCTGTGAATAGGGGTTTGGATGACCACAGTAAGTACCCTTCATTCTTAACAATTCTGATTCTACGTGATTTTGTATCAATGGCAGGTTCTCAAAATCCATTTCTTCACTTCTTTCTTTCCCTTTCAACCTACACTGTTCTCTTAAATACAGATTAAACTAAATCAATAGAAAAATACTTGGATTTTTTTCATATTCTGTGTTGGATACTACAATCTCCTTTCCAAAGTCTGTGTTTTCTAATTTAAAAAATAAATAATTATGATAAGCCATCTTGCCCAGCCCCTAGCATCACATATCCATTTTCCTTGAAACTCCTCTTCCTATTCCTTCCTTCTTCCTATTACTTCTTATCACTTCCTTGAAACTCCTATTCTTCCTATTATTCCACAAGTGTAAGTTTCTTTTGGACCTTCCGAAGATTATCCATAACTCACAACCCATTCAAACATTAAAATACTTCCTTCCCTTTCTCACATCAATAATGACAGTAATTTTAATACTTAATTTTAACTCATTTTTCATTAATTTTCGTTCATTAAATCTGTTCTCTTTTTTGATATTGAAGCTCAACTAAGAATTCCTTTTAATTTCACCCATCACATTCTTACCAATAAATAATTTCCTAATAATCTTTTCTATTTTGAAGGTATAAATGACATAACAAGCTGATCCTCTACTTTATAATATTCATAACTGTTATCAAATGCCTTATATCTAGTCTCTCACCCAGAACAATGATGAATCTTAGAACCTGATCAGACTTAGAAGAACATATGTAAAAAGAAACTTTCTAGCATAAGTCCAGCATTTTGCAAGCAGATTGCCTTGTCTTGTAATATGAAAAAGGAATTGAATGGAAAGCAGCATGTATAAATTTATGGCTGAAAAATACCTGTTTTTTAAAAGGGATTTTGTAATCTCGGCTTAAATCAGCCATTTCACATTGACATTAGACAAACCTGCTCTAAAATGCTTTAGAAAGTACCTTCTGTCTTCTTCCATGACAGAGTAACTTCTAATAAATTGTCTATGTATATCAAAAAGGAAGCTGAAGCTTCTTGTATGTAACGTAAGGAATCTAACATAATTTAGATGACATAGAAAGTAATTAATAATTTACCAATTTTTTATACTATCAGGATGTAAATACTTTATATTGAACAGCTCTCTTCCCTGCTTTTCTTTTTTTATGTGTAATATTATAATGTACTTTTTTGTTCTAAGACCAATAAAATGTATGTTAGTGATCTGTTTATCTTGCAAATTACAAAATATAACTTTCTATGTAGGTAAGAATACTGTGACAAGAAAAACGCTTTCCAGGAACAGGTCCTTTTATTTTTCTTTTTTTCTTAAATAAATAAATAAAGCTTGCCTGGGGCAAGTCCTAGCACTCCTGCCACATTGTGTCAAGTTTCAGCCAAGAGCAAATATTTATGTCTGCATGCCACATTAAAATATCTTGAAGGAATAAAGCTGCATTCAGAAGACGTTTGGGGCCATCTAGTGGAACTGGAGCGAAGTCGGGCAAAACCTGGGAATGGGCCTGAAATGCAGTCGATGTGGCAGAAAAGGGAGAGAGGTGCTTCATTGCTAGCAGTTTTTTCCTCAGATGCCTTATGTAACTTGACACAAATTTTGTTATTCGAGTTTAAGAAAAAAGTAGCTGTGCAAAGAATGTACTGTTAATGTAAAAGTTCCAACCTGCAGAGTGTTCTGAGTGTTGATTTAGGAACATCATCTCTAGAAATATATAAATCCAGAGTAACAAGGAAAGTGTACTGCATAGCGTGAGTCATGGCAGCTACAGGAATTAAATAAAAGACCTAAATTATTTTCTTTCTCTTCAAATTCTGTTGTTTTAATTTGACAATGGAAGATATACAGTAGTCAAGAATTATTCAATTTAATAAACATACATTTCCTTTCCTTGAAGAAGCAATTCACATCATATTTCAGACATATTCTTCAATATATACCTTTTAAATTGGCTCTTGATTTTGACATTGGAATCATGCGTGATTGCTTGGTTACAGAAAAGTTAAATCTTTCAACATCAGCCTCATGGCAAAATTTCCTACATCACATCGGCACCCTGAGAATTACCTCAGTTTTGTATTTATTTCTGGGTGCAATTTAAACATTGCTTGCCATGGTGTGCAAACCTTTCTATAGAATTTATCGTTATTATTTCAACTATCTCGTCAACAGAATTTCAGATAAGATCATGGAAAGGTTGGGGGTTATCAATGTACCCATATACAGAGAGAATACACTCCATCATCAGTGTTGTCTTCAAGGACAGAACAAATACTACCGTTTTCAGAGTCCCAGTCTATTATTTTTCAGTTAATGATGAGAACATATTTGGTTTCCCTTCACGTAATAGACAAGTTTTTAGGTGGAGATAGTAGAAAAGGTCATAAAAACCACATTAATTATAGAATGACACCACAAAATCTGCAGAGATTTTTGATCTCTCTGTATTTGTAACTTGCTAGAATTACCTAAATGATCACAATTGTCACAACAATGGCTTGAATTGTTAGGAGTTAAGTTGAAATCAAATTAACTATTAGATAAGCAAGTTTTTTAAACTTCTAATAGTCCTTTCCCTGGTTATATCATTTTTAATGCTCCTCACTTTAAATAATAGTTTCTCTCTTAAATAAGTCAACATGAAGGATTGGAAAAAAATATATTATTATCTTTTCTGCTTCATTACTCCCTCTTTCTTGCACAGTTGAACTTTTATGGTCTTGCTGCATGGGAGGAATCACAACTCCAAAGAAGGTGGCTTTGTTTGAATTTTATACACATTACTTGAGTAAGGGGCTGTTGTTAAGGGCCGTAGCCATAACATACCCCTTTGTACACACAGGCAGGGTGACTAAAGACATGTGGAAGATAAATGGGAATTATTACTCTGTTTTATTATTAGAATAATACTATAATATATAGAAAGGTTATGTAATATCAGACAGAAATCTGTGGGAAATTAGGTTTCATTAGCAGTTCACAGAAATAATTTCTCTAATTCTCTATTTGTAACACACTGCTGTTTTAGAAAACTGGTGGTTTGTGATTATGAGATTTTTTTCTAAATAACCCTTGGATTAAGGGTCCTTTCACATTATCTAGGATGTTTAAACATTGTATTCTATAAATTTTCTAAATATTATATAATGGTTATTCGTTAAATTCCACCAACATGATGTAACTATGCATTGCTGTATACTGTCACTCTCAACTTATTTCCTTCCTTAGGAATACTTTAGAAAAAATAAACCTACTGTCATACCATACTCATTTAACTTTAATTCATGGTATCTAAATCAAGAAATTGACCATTCCAAATCCCACCTAATCGAGTTTCACTATAAACATTCAGTCTATAACTGAACCTAGACATTAAGAAGTTTGTATATGTTAGAGTAGAAAACCTAAAACCAAGAAAACAGTCTGATTCATAACATATTTACTTGATATTATGTGACTTATTACAGATAAATTGCCATCTGGAAGGCCCACAGATAGTACTGTGAATTATTGATTTGATCTGCAGAAAAAATAAATCATACATCATTAGCTGATGCAAGATGTTTAAAATATTTTCTTCTCAGAAGCATTCCTTAAATATAAACACTAGTCCCATTTTCAAATACTATCTTTGTTCAATGCAATATGTTACTTGTCAGTATTTTAGAAAATCTGTCATACTTGAGGAATTCCAAGGCTTCCACTGTTTCATGTCTTCTGTCCTCAAAAACCTATGTCATATTCTTTCACCATTTGTCCAAAAGACTTTTCTGTTTGGAAGTGGCTGACACAATTTAATCAACCAGAGAAGTCACTGTCAAGTGTCCTGATACACTCTCTCCCCTGAGAAAATAAGCTGCCACCACAGCTTTTCCCCTATCTGCTAAGCCAAGAAGTGAAAAATTGAGGCTTGGAATCAAAAAAGGATTTCCCACGCAGGAGTTCAAACCAGAAAAAAAAAGAAAAACAAAAAAACCCAGTTAAATATTTATAGTGTTAGGCCAGTAACTCTAAAACCTGCTTTCCTCACCTACTGAAAAAGACATTGCAGGCACCTTTTGCTTCAGTTTATGCTACATAAAGCCCTGGTGTCATTAATGACACCGCAATGATTGTAGACTTCTATGCAACTTCAATCTGTTCATTCAAATGAATTTGTGTTTATTGATGAGGACACAGTCGAAACAAAGGTAAGCTGCTAGTGTAACAGCAAATGTAGGAAAGCATAAATCTTCTCTCCAGCGTAAAATCTGTCCTTAGATGCAAAAGCTGCAAGTGTTACATGAGAGAAAAAAAAAACCACCACAGTGTAAATAATCAGTGAGACAGAGTTCCATACTGGTGGGATTCTGTCAGCAGATGTATGAGGCTAGGAACTGGTTAGACATAAAAATCTCTGTTCTCTCTTTCAACACCCACATTGTCTTTTGCCTGGAGTCAACCTCACTAGCTGCATCTGTACAAATAACTGGGGACAGGAGGGCACAAAGCACAGTATTCTATGTTCATATCCATGCCTAAACACTCTTCAGAGTATATTCAATAGTCCCCATCGGAATTGTGAATCTTAAACCAAGGGCATTGTTTGAAAGACTGCCAACTGACATTCACCCAAAATGTGTGAGGGACTACGCTAACAGATTGGAGATTTCATTCTATCCCTTGCCAGTCCTTAGAACCATGCCTTGGCCCTGTCCATACAGCATGAAGGTGGACACTGAGTGCTGTTACAGTTCGACACAGAGTACACGTTTATTGGCTGGCAATGGTGTGTTTTAGGTTTACATTTTAGTCCTTTAATTTCCATTATAGCTACCCTTTTTCTAGCTTTAAAGGGTATTTGTGGAGTATAACAAAGCTCTTAAAGTGGAAAAATATTGCAGGACAATTTACAACAAAATCCTGGTCCCTCAGGATATCCACACAGAACTTGCTACATTTACTCTACTGACTGAAACAATGGCAATACCTATTCCCCAGTCCCAAAACCACATAGCATCATCTGTTTAATCCATAGTATTTAGCTCAGTTAGTCTTCAAAATAAAGTTCATGCCTATTGAGAACGATGTTTGGTCCATCCTAACTTCTAGACTGGGAATTGGGGTATGAGCTGGCACAAGCCAAAAGCATGTCACAGTACAGATAATTGAGTTCTGGCATCCCAACACATTCTAGGAGACAGTTTAATGTACTAATAAAGATGCAGCCAGAGGCAAACAGACTGTGGCACCGTGTATTATAGCTATTGCCTAGAGGTCTCTTTCTGACTATGTTCCTGGTACCATTTCAATGGAAGAGAAAGTACAAGGAGGGGAGAAAATAAACACCGAGGTCGCATCATGACATACAGACAAGACACAGCTGGAGTGACCGCCCCAGCCCAAGAACTGGTGTTCCCAGATACTCATCCACTCCATAATCACCTAGATCTGGTCTTCTTGCCTTTCAGTCTATTTCCATGAACAAACAGTATTTGGCTCTAAATACAATTCAATAGAGAGAAAATAATAAAATATATTGTGTCACTTCCAGACTGATATTTTGTAAATCCTCCCTATACACAAAGCACTCTCATAAGGTAAGTCACAAACAGCTGTACAAAGAGAAATGCTACTGTTCAAATTAGACCCAGATGTTTGTTTCATTAAAATAGCTTTTATAGTTCAGGTGCAAGACTATAATTTTACTGTTAGTTTTTTATTCACAGTTATTAAAATATTAATTTAAATAGGTGTTACTATGGCATTTTACAAACATCTAGTTTAATAATTTGTATCAAGTAGGTATCAAAGCAATAACATAGGTTCCAAGAAATATATTTCTTATTTATATAAGAAATTGGGTGGGATTAACTTTGTTTGTTAACTTTAGTGTTAACTTTATTTATTTATTTATTTGTTCTCAGTAAGAATGGTACCGTTTCAGTGAAGCCAGCAGCCTGGCCCAGTTCATTTTCACTATCTTTTGCTATCAAAGCAACAATTACTGTAAATCTCTATTTCAAGTCAAAATCCAGTTATAATTCAAAATGTAGAAATTTATCAAAGGCCTTTCCCTTTTCACAGTTATGAATCCAATCCTGTTTGCCTTCAGTGCCATATGGGAGAATGAGAAGATCCTGGTCAGAATGATAATGACAAGCTGACTGGCTAAGCCTGCCCAAAGGAACTCTGTATGTGGTGCAACCTATATCACATTGAGTGAGGCTACACTATACAGTGTATGCGTAGCAACACTGGACTCAAAATCATATATTCAGTGAGATGGGACACATATCCAGTCATTTGGACTCTGCCTTCTCTTCAGAGGGAGAAGACAGAACAAAGAACAGATTAGACTCATTGTACATAGGTTGGGCTTGATGATCTCAAAAGGCTTTTCCAACCTATTTAATTCTGTGGTGTATGAAACAGATTTACCCTGCATGCACACACAGTACTCAGGGCTTCCTGCAATCTTAAAATAGCCCACCATTTGGTTTGCTTGAATTCCAACATAAGCCACTTGAACCACTTAGAATATATTTGGAGGATATAAATGGGACTTGGGTAGTGCCAGCCTTCCATATTGTGTGTCATGTCCCTGGCTGTAACAAGCTATTATAATGATAAATACAGCAGAGATATCACAATGCAAATGTACACGTGTTAGGTCAAACTGCCAAAAATTACTGAGAAAGGATATATAGGTTAACATTGCATTATCTGTATCAATACTGTCGTAAAAACTCTCTGTAATCCATACCAGATGAATTACACAGAACTAAAATTTATCTGTTTGAAAAATAAACAGTTAGAAAAATGGGCTATTATTCTGTGTGACCAAGTCACATAGATTTAGGTTTACGATCTATAGTACTTACATTCTAATTTTGAATGTTTCTTATCCTCCGTAGCACTTTAAATCCAAATAAGCTAACTTAACACCTATGTGATTTGGTCAGTCTCTTTGACTCCCCATAAGCAAAAATATGAGAAAATCTTACTTATCTGGCATCAGTTTCAGCTGAGATGAAAACCGTGCAAGATCAGATAAGAAAGAACAACTCTATTTTTTCAGTGAGGGTGGTCAAACATTGGCCGGTTGCCCAGACAGATTGCAGAGTCTCCATGCTTGGATACATTTAGAACCTAAGTGGACACAGCACTGAGCAACCTGCTTTAGTTGTCCCCTGAGTGAGTAGGGGTTTGGACTGGATGACCTCCAGAGGTCCTCTCCAACCTCAACAATGTCAGGATGCTGTGAGTAATCACTAAATGTTATCTATAGTTTACATTGCCTGAACTTCTACTTTTACCCTCTACGGCAAAGAATGTAGGAGAGTAATAATTACTGTTCATTCCTGAAAACATTTATTGCCAGTCAACTGATGTTTAAATAGTTACACAGTAAGGACAAAGGAAAATTAGGACAGAGTAACATTATCTTTGTATCCAAAATTTTACATAATGAATCTCAGGTAAAGTGATATTATTATCAAATCATACTCTTCCCCGAAATAGCATACATTAGCAGTTAAACATAAATTATACAAGCATAAAGTAATGAATGGGTATTTTTTCATAGTAATTTAAACAGGCAGTATTCATAATTAAACACTTAATATCATTTCTTTCTTTTTCCCCTCAGGCTTTTTAATTCCTATTTCAATGTAACTGTAGAGGAAAAAAAGACACAGTAGATAAAGCATGTTCATTTGTATCCAAATTAAATAGGCAAGCTAAAAATACTTTGGCCTCACTGTGAAATCCTTATCTGAGGACTGAGACACAAAAAAAGGATATGGGTAACATCACTTCAACTTACCAGAACTGGAAACTAAATGTAACACATTGTCACCACCACAGAATCTAAAATCCCATCAGGCACATGGCTCCACGCATTTGGAGGTTTTAAGACACTTCCAAAGGGCTGCTCAGAAGTCCCACTCTGCCAGGAATTGCCTGCAGATAGCCAGCAAGAAGTACTAGCCACATATAACTGTATGAAACACAGTCGCACAAACTAATTTACTGAGACAAGGAGAGAGAATGCCCTCTGCCAGCTCTCAGCCCTGAGTCTAAACTCCCCCTGAAGACTGCTGTGCATCTTCTCATGGCTGTAGCTAGTGACAGCACCACCCATGTCCAACACAGCAGCACAATGACTAACACACTTGTACTAAACTACTGCGGTTTAAGTTCTAGTCTACAGTTATTTTTTTGATACGCTACTCTGAAACATTGCATTTATGTGTATATGTAAGTACAGAGAGTGGGAGTTTCGTGGCCACATTTATTCAGTTCCAAAAGAGAGTTCTGTAAATGGTCAATTAAAATCTGGTTTTTGGAACAGGTTTTGCTGTCTAAAGAGGCTGATCCATGGTGATACCATGTGTATAACAGAAGATAAGCACCATTATGTATATGCCAGACTTTATTTCTGCAGTATTCTTTTTCAATGAAATCTGACCAAAATTTTTGTGCAGTCTTCCATTGAGCTAAGCAACAGCTCATGCCGGATATCTGAACTAGTTAAACTAATTTTACTCAGGTTGAGATCTGCCAGCTAGTTAATCTTGTTCATGAAAAAAAAGGAACCCCTTAATTTCACAGGAAAGCGATTGATTCCACACGAATGTGGCTTATTGGTCATTCAGAATTTGAATTCTAATTACTGAATTCTGTTTTGCAGCAGTCCATTAGGTCTAGCACTGCTCAAAAAAAAAACAAAGGAAAAAGGCCACTGGATGTTTTTGTTGCTCCCTAAGGCAGCAGCAGCAAAGCACGCATGAAGATTATGAGGCTCTTGACTATTTTTCTGTACTCTGAGGTTCTTCAGAGCAACAGTAAAACTGAATAAATCTCACTGTTTTGACATGCTTGACAAAACAGAGACCTAACGGAGGCAAATGTACATTTGGGAAGATTATTCATTATTTGCACAGAATTTCAGGATAAAAATCCTAAAAGCTCTTGTTCAAATTCACTGCCTGCTGTGAGCACCATCACTCTCGCTGGTGAAAAAATCGGTTTTATCTTGCTGCTACTGACAGCCCTGTTGTTGCCTTCTCAGAGCAGGAAGAGCTGAACTCTGTTACAGCGCTCCACGTGAGAGCAGACAGTTCTAAGATCAGCTCTGAAAAGCTTTGCGGGGTGACAAATTAATTACTGCATTAAAGAAAGAAAAAAACCCCTTTGATCGTCACTATTTCCTAGAGGAGCAGCTTGGCTGAATAAAACTTAGGTGTCTTCTCAAGCAGGCAATTTGCCTTTCCACTGTAACACATGGTAGGGAAGAGTATTTCCATACCACCTCCTCCTCCTCCTCCTCCTCTTCCCTCTCCTTTTTGCATTTCCAAGCAGATTTTAGTTGGGCCACAGTAATTCACAATGACAAAACCCTGGCAATGCTAAGGCAGTTTATAAACCCAAGGGCCAGGGCAGCCCATCAACAGAGACAGCTTAACTAGTCAAGGACAAAAGTCTGGAAAGTGCAGTCACTGGCAGGTTTCATGAAGGTTTTTCTCCCCTCCCTCACCCCAAGCACTGTGGCGGCCCCTTGTGACCCCAGCAAGCCCAGGGTGGGGACCAGACAGCCCCATCCCTCCTGTTAGGGTTCAGCTGGGGCAGTCAGGAGCCAGACAATGCCTTCCTGCCTCCTGCTCCCCAGCTGCCCATCCCACCTGCTCTGCCCCGAGCAGTTGGACGTGTTGGGTGGCTTGCATATGTGCTCTGCCAGGGTCAGACCCACAAAGGTGGTGGGAATACTAAAACTTCCTGGGGTTAATTGTTGAACATATCAAATGTCCTGAATAACACCAGGTTCTGGGGTGGATGTTACAGACTGCTTTGCAGTTAACAGAAAATAAGCTTTTAAAATTGATAAGACCTCCGTGAAATATGAGGATTTTGTTTCTCTGCATGAGTCATTCTTTTCTCCTATTCCACGTTTCTGTTTCATGGCTTTTCCACTAACAGGTGCTGAAGTGCCAATGCAGTACTGAAGAGGGCAGCCAGCTTCCTGGAGCTGCAGAGACAGTGAAGAGATGAGGAGTTCAGCTGGGGATTGTGTGGAGGTGCCTTTCCCTTCCCTTTCGTCACAAGTATAGAATGTCACTCATGATGAGCTTCTTGTTTTACCTAGATTTCCTCAACAGTTTTACTCCTCTCCAATAGGACAGTCAGCACAGAAAAGGGCTCTGAGGACCAAAAGTCCTTACATGAAAGACAATATTTAAAAAGTGTCATTTGGACTAGTAATACAAACAGTGACTTACAAAGTTTGTCCTTACACCAAAAAAAATGTTATTCTTATCTTATAATCAGTGAAGAAGCATATGACTAAATAGAAACACAGAAAATGGAAAAGCAATAAACCAAAAGAAATTCTTTTCATGATAGCATTACTCAGTGCATCACACAGACAAACCTTAGGATGAAACAGGAAGGCACAGAAGAACAGCTGTGAAAACCAGGTCATTTCTAGCATGAGATACTAAATATCTCTGATTATTGGGAAGGAATAAAAGTCCTAATGCTAACCTGGCTCTGAAGATGTGGAATCAAATATTGTGTTTTCTACAGACTTCCTGTTTACTGTCCCTATATCACCTTGTTTCTGTCTTAAGATAGATATTCTGGCACTTACCTATCACACGAAGTATTCTGAGCAGAAATACGTTACACATGAGGGCCATGTCACTACTTTAATATTATATTGCTATTAGTTACATGGTTACATAATCTGAAGTTAGTGTTTTTACATAAATATTCTTATAGCTGTTACAAAGCAAACTATAGGAGTCATACTTTGTCACAATTTATGCTGCCCTACACATGCATAGAAAAAATCAAACTAGATAACAAACTAGCATTATTCAGGATTAATTTTAAAATGTATAAAATGGATAATTCTTCAGTGATGTTTTGGGTTTTTTTAAATTTCCATGTAATAAACAATTCACAATATACCTTCAGTGGTCATAATCTTCATAGCCTAGTGCTATTTAAAATGCACGTTTGGAAAACACAATGTCATATGGTACATTGCATTTTACAGCAAAATAAGTGAGCACCATTTTTTAAGGGGATGCTGGTCCAAAATAGTGTAAATACAATAAAGAACTTATATTCCACAGTTATCACATGACTAAAGAAGTGATCCTGCATCTCATCTGAATGGTGGAAATAGAAAATTACATAGTAACATTGCGTATGAAGGTCCGTCTGAGGTGATACCTCTCATGGAAAAAAAAAGACTAAGATAATTCTTTCAAAGCACCTGAGTTCTTTGGTTTTATATTTTCTTAAAAATAAAGTTCCTTTTTCCAGGCACGAAGCACTCCTTGGCAGTGAAGCTGGAGTAGATCTGCCAGGTAAGATGAAGATCTCAGAGGGAGCTGTGGAAAAAAGTGTTGAAGGAAAACCACGGTGGTACCTGACACCTGTGTGGCCCAGGCTGTGTTCAAGCTGTTACATCTCGGCCATCAGAGGACAAAAGAGATAGAGGCACGCAGGCTGATTTGTCCTGCACTAATTCTGCAGTCTTCTTCTAAGGCTGGTTCTTCATTTGTTCTTATGGATGCACCTCAGGAATCCTGTAAGGAAAATGGTTCTCTGTACAGCTGCTGGTTGCTGGCCTTGTATCCCATATGAAGGATTTTTCTTCTTACAGCCAGAAAACATGATCTTCAAAACACCTATTAATGGCAAACCCTGCATAAAACATATGTGTTAAAAAAAATGAAGACAGCTGCTGTTTCTTCCCTCTTCAGTCCCACTGCCATTTTGTCCTTGATAAGACATAGCTGTTGCAGCACTATTTTTATCCAAATGTCATGTTTTAAGGAATTACTTACACAGACTATGAACTCTGAAATTCAATTCCTCCTAAAATAGCATACTGGTGGCCTTAACTATACAATGTAATGATCTAATAGTGCTTTCTCTATGAAGTCTAGTAACTTTTCAGAAACTAGTATTTTACCTTGTTTCAAAACTAGTCTTTTATGTTGCTTCAAACTTGCTCCTTGAATTGGTATAAGAGGAACACAGTTTCCAGCAGAAAAAGGTTTAACTCACAACAACAGATAAGGCCAGGTGCTCACAGCTGGGTAATGGACTAATCACTCCTGTTAATGGGAAAAGATAGAGAAAATAAGTTTTCTTTTGTCTGTAACTAAGATAAAGAGATACGCACAGTCTCTAAACTTAAATGCAGGTAATATTTTTAGCACATGAAAATGTGGCAACATTGAGAACTACCTACAAATGCAGGTTGTGAAACAAAAATCAAATTACGTCTGCGGAGCAATCAAAACCCCCATAATATATCCCAATTTTCTTTCAAAGAATTTGTATGTAATCAAAACCTTGTGAAAATACTAATATTAGATTTATTTATTGCTTAGGGATAGCGTTCACTTACTATTTTGGCTTCCAGAAAACCACTAGACTAGGGAAAAGGGGAGTGGTCAAACTTTCTTTACCTTTAGATATGAAAGGAAAAGTTTAATTGAAAAACTCTTGAGAAAAAATATATATGACAAGTTGAATATGTAGATATGTATGGTTTAAACAGAGACTAAGTATTCATAGTAAGCATTAAAAAATAAAAGAGAAATGTCTTTATGGGGATCCTGATCTGTGAAGGAAGTACGTTGAAGATTTGGTTGATTTTATCTGGACTTTTGGACCAGTTTATTTTATTAAAAGTACCATTTTGAACAGTCGCACCAAAATCTAAATTTGGGTAGTAAAATTATTCAGTTGCAGACCTTCAGTCTGCAATGCACGTGTATTTTGAGATAACCACTATGGCCACTGTCAAGCTTAGGAAAATTCTCAGAGTTAACATATTTCAGTGCAAAGTAGGAAAAAATTAATATTTCCTGGCTATAAGGACCATTGTAGAATATATGAGGACCATGTAGACTTGTGGCACCACAGCAAGTACTCAGATATACACAAAACTCTTCACAGCCCAACACAGATTAATTTTACCTGCTGGTTAAACAGGAGAGCGTATAAAAGCTGAAGCTCTGCATTTTCAGTGGATGAAAAAAACCTCTGCCTATATATCTTATCACTGCATTATGTGAAAAATAAGAACATAAATGTGAAGATTTTTACTTGGTGTTTTTTTTAGATTTGGAACTTTTCAGAAATTTCCCCACGGTCATCAGAAAATAATGGATTTGACAGGATCAAAGCATTCTGCAGGGATATGCCGATTCAGCTGCAACCCTTGAGGAAAATCTACTCATTTGTGGTCACTCTGCCCACTGCCCATCTCCTGGGTGCTTGGCTGCTAAAGTCCTTTTTCCAGCCAACTCCTGGCTGCTTAATCTCTTGAGCTCTGTGGGGGTTTTATAAACAGTCTGGTTGGCAGGCCTCTCAGCCACCATCTAAGCTTGTAAAGGAGCTGGTAAGGTTTAGAAATTCCCTGGACAGCTGGAAATCAAGATAATACAACAAAGATGAACTCTCTGGAGCTACTGCCTTACTCTGCAGCCAGGTGGCTCCACGTGCCACAGACACCACCAAACATCCCACCTCAGCAGCTTCCCAAGCTCTCTGAGCCACACGGGTAACGAGTTCCTTAGTAACTCAGCTCTCCAGACATTCCCAGCAGCTTCCTTTCTCAGCTCTTCATCTTACTGGCAATACTGCTACAGATGCTCTTTTACAAGATGGACAAAATATTGAAAAATGCATTTTAATTTTACCGGTTTTGTCTTCTATAAATTATGCCTCATACCAATTGTTGTACTCCTGAAATTTTGTCCTTGTGTTGGATTTTTAACTGAAAAAGAAAAAAAAAGGTTTTTGCAAGGGCCTGCTGGTCCTCCGGCCAACTGGAGGCTAGCTTTGATCTTGGTAATTGTCAAATTTCATTGTTTCTCTCAATTTTTCGCCTTGCAATTCTGAAAGGTTTTCTGACACTCCAAAATATACTTACCTGTTTTTCTTGTCCAAAGAATAAGAATGCCGCTGAAACATTGTCATTATCAAAAATGAAAGGGGGTGTTGGAGCAAGAACTCAAATATGGTTCGAACAATTAGCACATCCTCTACTGAAGTTTGCTCACCACAGTCTGCTTCATTTGACAGTTGAGGTGAGCAGTTGAGGAATATTAAGTTAAATGCTCATAAATTTTCACTCCATCTACAATTTCAAAATCTTGATTGTCACATTGGTCATCACTTTTGTATCTTATTGATCCACCCTCTAGAATCCTTCATCCTTTATGTACCTAATTGTTCAATCTTCTTTGGGGAACTTTTGTTTCTTGCCATATTGGATGACATGCAGAGGTTTCAAGCTTGCAGTGGAGCTCCAGGACCACACATAATCTTCAGGAGATGTTGGCAGCTTATCTTACCTCTGCTTATAGTGAATATGCAAAGTTCAACCCACCTGACCTGGAAAGCTGAGATCCAAGAGTAACAAATATCACAGGTAAAAGAACATGAGTAAAAATCCTAACATTTATTGTAGAGTTGACAATTTCTGTGTAATACCAACATGAAACTAGACACATGAACTACCTCTTTGTTTATGCACGTCATGATTACTTCTTGTCTTGCCTGCCCTTTTTTTTTTTTTAATAATAATATGCAAACTCTCTACTCCTGGGCAAACTGAGCATAAGTCTGCTGTACCTTTAACAGTTCTGATGAAGCAAAAATCTCACCTGAAGTAAACAATGTTTATCATGAAAAAAAAAAGAAATCAGAAATTTAATACTTTGTGAAAACTTGTAATTAAAACAGATAAACAAAAAGCACCTACACATCAGCTTTCATTTATGACCAATCACTTTTCACTTCAAAAGAAATCATCCTTTTGTGCCCTGTGTTTCTACTCTATAAAAGTGAACTAGTCCTGAAGATCACGTGAAAAAGAAAAGCTCCATTAAATTAGTTTACAGATTAAATATTAATGTCTGCCAGCGCATATGCCATGTGTGAAGCTAGCCATGCTTCGAGCAGGAACTTGGACCAGGTGACCTCCAGAAGTCAGTCCACCCTCCTCTGCAATTCAGGGCAAGGCAGCACAGGCATGTCCGTCACTGCAAAGGCAGCCTGCCAGGTAGCCTGTGAAATGGGGCCACTGCAGAGCAGGACAGTGAAATGGCCCCTTATCTCCTGCTGGTGAGGACATTACTAGTCCAGGTCTTCCTCCCTTTCTGAGAGAAACTGCTGTCATCACCCTGGCAGTAAGAACTGGATTTGTATTTCACTTCAGTTGCCCCGTTTCAGTGTTTTAACCCCATCCACTGTGAAGAGGGAACTGTGTCAATATGCAAGGCGTGGCCAGGAGTGGGCACGACTTGTCCCATATTGCCTCTTCTGCTCAGTAGAGGCAAGCCCTGTCAGAGAAATAGGGCAGGCAGGAAAAGCAACATTTGAAATTGCTGCAGCTAAATCTATTAAGAGTGTTTTCACAGGATTTGAATACAGATAGGAAGGGTTGTTTCTAGCCTGCAGTCCCAAAGCTGCCTGCATATTTTCTCAGGGTCATCAGCTTCTGTGTGTGCAATTCCTACTTCTAATAAATTCAGTTATTTCACATGACATTTGCAAAGAGTTCAGTTCCAAGATACACATCTGCCAATAACAGCAGCCACCTGCCACTTTTCTACCAGCTAGTTTGATTTCTCCCGCTTTTGATTTTTAATGATTCAGTAATGCACTATAAAAACAATCTTTTAATTACAAATAATTTTAAAGAATAAAGTCTCTATTCTTTCATGGATATAAGCATGAGATTTCATGTACAAAGCAATTCAGCAGGATATTTTTTCATCTTTTCATTAACAACCTCTCTCTTATGGTACATAATTGCATTTACTTCAAAGGCACACAAAAAAGGGGGACTATGCTAGTGACTTATAGTTTACGGTAAAGTATAGGGAGGAGAGTGTTTTGCCAAACAGAAATTAATTTTCTTTTTATGAGCTCTGCTGTAGGCTGTTCGTGCCCATCCTCAGAAGACAAGAACCTAATTTCCAAGCTTTAAAATATTCGATGTAAATTTCAATGAGTTATATTAGCAGAATTTCAACCTGTACATCTACTAAAATTGCTGAGAACCACTTATTTTAGGAACCAACTTTAATTAAAGCAAAAGACTATGCTGAAGATTTTCAGACCTTATTCTGATTTTTATCACAGGCTTGCAATGATATGGTTCATAAATCTGATGATTTCTTTGTGCCTTAGTTTCTCCCACACGGAAAAGTAGATCATTACCTAATGTGCAGGGATGTTGAGAACCTTAATTTTTACAGTCTATAAAACACTTTTTGATCTTCACCTAGAAAAAGAAGTTTACTCTTTTTTTGTATCTTCTTTCACATATAGGAAGTCAGAGAAATATTGAGTTTTTCTTCTTTGTGATGACCAGACTGTAAAAGATCACTTGTTTTGCATGTCTGCAATTTTTTTCTCTGCCCTTTCAGCAGCCAAGAAAACTGATATGACTGGAATTAGTTGTTAGTTTCAAAAAGCACTTACACATCTACTCAAGATACTGCTTTACTCTCTACATGTTTTACAACACACACTAGTGAAAAACATAAGAGGAATGTATTAGGTGACAAAGAATTGTAGAATTTAAGTTTTTAAAAGTGATATTTCCTTCAAGCGTGCAAGGCTGATAAATAATCATGTTTTTATTGCAGAGTCATATTATGAAAAGATATACTTACCCCAATCATAATTTCTACTAATAAGGGTGATTCCCAGAGAACTTGACCAGATAGGAAGGACTGTGTTAGAGCCACAGGGAAAAATGGGGTCTCGATCCACAGCCTGCATAGCTTAGACTCTAAGATGGCCCAGGTTTATCCTAGGAAAGGTTTTTGTGCTGGTGGAGGACATTCTGCATCAGAGATGCAAGCAATAGATTTAGGGAAATGCTGTGATGCTTTTTCAGTCGGAGACTTAGTAATTTACTTCCAGTGTTTTGATCATCAGTTGTCAGAACACCATGTTGGAGAACATGAACTAAAGTGATGGGCACAGGGCAATCCATGTGGAGATTGGGAAGCCCACTGAAATGTTCTAAGAAAAACGTACCCTGTATTAACTCTGCCTCTTCTTCTGGCTGAGTCCAACAGTTGATGCCATCCATCACTTACTTCCTGAGCAGGAGGACATATGGTTGTGTGGGAAAAGGAGCAGCACAGGGGCAGAGGAAGAAGAAGTGATAGGGTCATACAGTCTCGGAACAGGGAAACAACATCTGAATAGAGCAGGGAGAGGGATGAGTTGCAGTAGAGGTCTGGATTCGTGAGAAGCACCCACAGTATGGAAAGGACCAACTTTTCATGGGCTCTTCCCATACAAGTACCAAAAGCTATCAGATAAAGCTAGTTAGCGTCACCCTCAGCAAAAGTAAATATTGTGAAACTCTACTTGAAACATCTACAAGGGTTCTTTGACATTACTTTAGAAAACAAATATTTAAGTTGAACCACTGATTCTAATAGAACTACCCTTATATTTCTATTAAGTGCAATTTAACCTCTCAAAAATATTACTTAGATACCTTATAATAATAATTAATTTATGCCTGTTGCCACTCTAGTATCTGCTAGAGACTGTCAGTTGAGAGATCAAAATCTAGAAAACATGTGGAGATCCCAAAGGAAAGCCATACCTCTGAGCAGCAATCAATCCCTGGACTTAATCTTGATTCTAAAAGGCCAAACATTAACAGTTTATGTTTCCTTATTTTGGAGTGATATTGTGTGTGTGTGGGTGTAATTCTTTTTGCAGTGTAAACACATATAGCTGTTTCTATCTTAGCATTGCAGAAGTTAGCCTAACAGCCTAATCTTACAGCAAGATTTCACGTGGGGCACATTCTCCTGGCTGCCTTCGGCCTGCGTTGTGCCGTGCCAGGAGCACAGCACAGCATCACCAGCCACAGGAGCTCAGCCCCTCATTACTTGATTTGCCCTTGGTGCTGAGCTGGCCCAAAGGAGCCTGAGCTACAAACGAGAACTGCAAGGGATTTGGATAGGAAAATCAACAAATTCCTCACAGCTACTGGAAGTCAGCATAGTTGTGCATCCTTGATGCCAGGCAGGCACAGGTAGGCAGCCGGATCAGCACACAGCTGGCTGGGAAGGCTCAAAATCCCTTTTGCACAGCTCTGCTTTGCACTCGTTATCAAGCATTGCCACACTACACTCTGCCAGTAAAAGAAGCCATAGCATCATGGCACTGGACATACGGGCCTGAAAGGAACCAGATTTGGCTTATCTTGCCTTCAAAATAAGGTAAGAAGAATTTTTTGCAAATAATGTGGCAATACTTCCATGAAGAGCACAGAAGTGTGATAGTAATAACAACAATAATAGATAGATAGCATTGATTCACTATAAAACATTTTTTAGAGCCTAAGCGTCCCTATTGTTAGATTTTTTTTCTGGTATCCAAAACAATCCTGTTGGCTTCACAATTAACTTCTTTTTTTCATGCCACATCATGAGCAGACATTGGAAATAATCAGTTATCATCATTATAAAGAGTCTTTACTCTTCATCATCATACACTTGCATCATACATTTCCATACTTAAATCTTCTCTAGATCAAATGGAGCTTATTTCACAGGTCATATTTGCCAGCTGTTCATCAGTTTTATTGTTTCACCTTTGGATCCCCTACACTTTGTCTGTATCCACTGCTCGGAAGTGAGACCATTATTCCAGCTGAGACCCCAACTATACAATGGAAAAGAAATTAACTCCCTTCCATGTCCTTATGAGTATATCCCAGCTTGAAATATCTTGACAAACAAAAAAAAATTTAAATCTTTTGCAGTTTAGCACTGACATTAACCCTAAACCTCCCAGCCTCTTTTGTCTTTCACATATTCTGGGGCATCTGGTCACTTTTTCTTATGTACAATGCTCTTCCCTTTCTGGTATTGCATTTCATTCGTTGATATCTGGCAATTTTCCATACAGTAAAAATCAATTTTAAACATGATACTGTCTCCCACAGTTCTTGAAGTCCTCCTTACTCTTTCATTATGTCATTGAAAACAGCAACAAAAATACTGAGTAGAATTGTGTTCAGGATAAACCTCACAGAACTCTAACTTCAAATGTCCTCTCATTTTTACCCGAAGCACTGAAAATGTCTCTTAGACAGCAGGGGTTTTTAAGCAGTATGCTCACTTTATAGCAATTAATCAAAGCTATACCCCATTTGGCATGTGAGCATTAAGAATACAACATCTTACTGTTTTTCTACATCTACCAGATCAGCAAAAAAGCCAAATATATAAATGTGGATTTGACATGATTTGTTCTTGACAAATCCACAGTTATTATCTCCATCACTTTATGGTCTACCTCGTGCTTTCACTTGTTTGTTTAGACATTTGCTCTGATATCCCAGTTTATCTGCCTGATGAGTTACCTTATATTTCTTTTTTCTTTAAATACAGGTACTATCTGGACGCTTCTCTAGGGCTCTGAGACCTCTTGGTCCTCCACAAGCATCTGAAGACAATCACTAATAGTTCAGCAATTGCTTTGGCAACCTTCAACCAGATTTCACCTGACCCTGCTGACTAGAACATTTCTAATTCATCTAAATATTTTCTAACCTGCCCTTTCTCTCTTCTGACCTGTGATTCTCTTCCCCTGTTAAAATTAATTGCATCAAAGATCTGCTTGCAATTAACCTTGAGAGAGTGACTCTTTCAGCCTTTCCCATGTCATCACAGCAGACAAAAGCGTCTTCCGTCAAATTAAAAAGAAATATGTTGTCTACATGATACCGGCACCTCTGTAAAGCATCTTCATGACGCAGCACCAGACATTTGTCCTCTCAGTAGTTACAACACAGTTGTGCTCCCCAGCGATGCTGCTGGATTTGCAGGCCTGGCCCCCTCTCTGCTGATCAGCACTGACTGTTGTGACAGGACCACAGGATGTCTCACACTCTTCCACAACGGCATTTTACCCCAACACACTCTTAAAAGGGCAGAGATACCACACCCAGTGTATGATGGAGGAGATTCAAATGCTGTTCCCCAGATCAGGAACAATTGTTTGCTTTTCATTTACAAGCAGGAAATCAGTAATCTTTTTAAAACATTTAATGTGGCAAGTTCCCATCTGGGCTATGGAGCCCACACACCGTGCTTTTCTGTTGAGTTTTTGCTACTGAAACTAGTCAAGCGATAACCTCTGTGCATGGAAGTCACTGAAATGGCCTCTGCCATGTCTGTGACTGTGGTTTCTTCTTTCTGGTGTCCATTGTCTCTCCTGGAGGTGCTATTTATTGCTTTGCAGCACAGACAAGGAAAGGCAAGCATCATAGTTTGCAGGGAAGAAACAATGCCAGGCAACCATTATTGTCTCTCTCTCTCATGCAAGAAAGAGAAGAACGAACAAATTCAGCTTGCCTCTCACACAGTGATCATAACTGCCAGTTTGAGACGGGAAGAAAGGAGAGTTATTTTCTGCAGGCAGAGCATTGATTTTTTTCCTGAGTGTGACTCATGAGTCTGTACCACACTGGGCTGCGTGATAGAAGGGGCATCTGGATCCACCGTGTGACAAAAAGTCACCCTTAGCAGGTCATGGTCTTCTAGTGGAGGTCACACCTCCTTCAAAACCTCGTACAGCCTCTCCTCATAACCTTACATGACAAGCACCACTGGTCAGCAAAAGAAACATCTGAGTGGCAGTTGCACATAATGGGGATTTTGTGGTGGAAGATCATGAGATTTGACGGGTAGGATTCATCTGATCAGTCAAAAATGTCTGCATTTTAGCTTGTCACCTTGGTCTCACCTCAGGGCAAATGAAAGAAATGAGGAGTCAGAACAAGGAACATTCCCATCCCGATTTAGACATCTAAAATAAGACAGATGAATCATATCCTGAATGCACTTATTTCTCCCCGCAGACTAGAGAGACAGTGTGACTCGCTCAGATGTGTATATCGACAGTGCTGATGTTTAAAACTGGAGGAGACAACTCCCAGCCACCAGACCTCAGCCAAAGGTCCTGGTAATCCCAGAAGGCTGAACTGATCGTCATGATGGGCTCAATTCAGCTGCCTCATGCAGAGCTGCCTAGTACCCTGTTAGGCACCCTAGGACATCCAAGACATTCAGCAAATTTATCCACTGGCCTCTGCCCAAGGGATGCAAAATTTGGCCTCAGTGAAGCAAACTACCAGGTCAGGTTGCCCACTGCAGTGCTGCTCCCAGTACAGTAAACCCTACACTCTGTCACAGCAGTTGAACATCCGCTATCACAAGATTGGTAGTGAAGCAGGGATAGAGATCATGCAAAGCAACCTGTAAGAATAAGCCAAAAAACAGTACCTAGTTTGAAGAAACATTTTTAAAAAAACCAGTTCAAGGCAATTAAAGGTAAAATAGGCTCACCAAAATCCTCAATAGTAAGGAACAGCCCAGTTAATTATGCTCATGATTGCTTTCCTTTAATCCTTTTTTACATGTAATATTACTTTCTTATTTTCAAGACTAATTTCATCCATAATACCTTAGTTAATATTGATTTCCACTGTGGGGTTTTTTTGATTTCTTTTCATTTTCACTACATACCTAGCAATAAACCTAGTCTGCATAATCATTATCATACTCCTTAAGACCTTTAAAAATTTCATAACAGGTTTAAATATTCCTCTCTGTAATCTTATGACAAATGATTTTTCCCTGCCTGCTCACTATTAAAAATGGATTTCTGTGAATGCACTTATCTGTAATCTCCAGTCACACATATACATTACTTGTTTAAACAGCAGAGAAGGCGCTTTTTTTTTTTCCTGTATCCCATCTCCACATAAACAAGCGAAGAGTAAGGGAAGTAAAATACAGCCAGTGGGAACAGGCATTAAACACTGTATAAATACAAACATAAAGCATGCAGTACCCGTCCAGCAGAAAAAGCAGGATGCACAGGGCTCTATTGCCCAGCTCTGTCTTACCCTTCCTTGTCCCAGGACAGCCAGGACAGTGCTGAGCGGTTTTGAAAATTCTTTCTTTATCCCTGGTTAGTGATCTCGACGAGGGAGGGGAAAGGCATAGGATCAGTGTGGGATTAAGTAAAAATATGATGAAATATCATTTACACTCAAATCACAGCAAAGCTGATTCAAAATGACATGGAGGAAAATGTTCTCTTATAGGGTGAGAGGTGATCTAACGGTCTCTTTTCCCTGCAGCCAGCATAACACCAACTGGACATCAACAGAGCAGGTGGTGTCTGCGGGCAATCCAGCAGAAAGGCTGGTTTCCTATCGTATCCATCAACATTAGTTCAAGTCTTCAGAACCTAGAAAGGACAATTTCTCATCAAGTCTTTTCCTGTGGTCAGAATTTTGTATAGTCTGTTTCCAAGATGGCTCTCTGGTGTTTAACAACAGGTGAGTTCCCACTGCAGCCATCTTCTGAGGAGGAAAACCTTTGTTTGCTACTCATTCACATTTTTACATAAAGTGTTTAAAACCTGCAAATCCCAGAGACCTTATGTCACACCTGGTTGACAATGGCTAAAAGGTTCAGAAGTTATTGGAAGGAAATATACCATGCAATCACAATGTCTGTTCTTCAAAAACCAGGTTAACACAGGTGATCAAAGGAGCAGCCAGCACCTGAGGCAGGCACTGCTCGATAATGATCTGCAAGTGGCACTAAAACCAGAGACCTGGGCCCGTGCAAAACTGGCCACAAAGCCTCAGACCTGGTGTCTCTGGTGTCAGCTGATAGTGGATGTGCCACAGCACAGCCTGGGGTCAGCAAACTCAGGCCCTGCTTTACCTGAGTTTAAAGGTCAATGGCCACCGACTTCTCATCTGTTAGAAACCAGCCCATTTTGATTTAACTTAAAATCAGATTTGTCTCATGGGTTAGATTTGTGGATATTCTATTAATTCTAAAGCAAAAAATATCTAGACCGAAAGGAGATTTGCCTTTTTTAACAATTTAAACCATATTTTCAAAGAATCCATTTTAAGTTTCTTACTATTCAAAACAACTGCACTGGCAAATTAATTCCTAAGAAACTACAGTATGGAACATATAATCAACATACACAATTAACTTCACTTTGGGTCTGACCAGATGCAAAAGGAAGATAAGCTTTAAGGAGAAAACTGGGTGCACAGTGTAAACCAGAACAGTAGTCTCAAAAAATATTTTTTTAAGAGAGATGTCACCACTAAGTGTTAAGCATGATGTCAACACATCAGCTGTAATGCATTTATACTTTTACAATGCAAGGTTAAGGGATGCAGCATTTATCTTCCACTCTCAGAAGCTGTAGACAAAAATCAGCATGGAAAAGGAATTCCCTACATCAATGTCAACTGTAAATTTTGCACTAATCCAGCTGGGGATATTTAGAAAAGGTGGTGAACTTTACCTAAATATGTCACAAGTTACTGTATTAGATTTATTTATGTAAAACAGAAGAGTAGTAATGCTGGGGAAGAAGCAGGGAATTGGATTAAGTAAAACAAGCCGACATGCGTATGTGCAGGGCATTTTGTAATAAGGAAATTAGTATTTTGCATTTTTATACTTTCTTTTATTTTGTGTTCTACAAACACAGTAGATTTCAGATACTGTGCGCTTTCCCTCTTGCAGAATGTCCATATAGAATAAAGCAGGAACAAAGTTGTATTTGTGGTTCTTCAGATATGCAACAAATCTTTTCCTCACTAGATGGCACCCTGTCTTCTCCTATGGATAAATGTTGAGTACGACAAAAAGCAAAGGTTTCATTTTCACGGAAGAATATAAAATGATAGAGGACTTATTCTTTGTGTTGAATGCTTTTACTGCTTCTTTTGTGTTCTACAGCATACCCCTTATGTACTTGCAAGGATAAAGTTCCGCACCACAGACCTACTTCAACTATTTTACATTCAATATTTGTCTCAAAACAGATTATTGCCCAGAAATCTTCATGGGAGATGCACCCATTACAGTGGCTCAGACTCTGAATAATATTCAAAGTGCTCAGAATAAATTATAAACATCAAAATACCTCTGTCTCTTTCTTTCCAAAGTAAGCATAGATCTAGAATTGATGACGATATTGTCTCAGCAGGTATAAATCAATTTGGCTTCACTGGAGTTGATTGATGCCAGGTGAAGATCAGCACCTGCAATTTAGATGCTGGCCTGCAGAGCACAGCTTGACTTGTTTTCTTTTTCTTCACTCCAAGGCATGATAATTGAGCTCATTTGGGCATGCTTCTCACTTCTTATTCAAAACTCCCACTTGAGAATTTGACTTAAAATTAGTGCATGTCTCTTTGTAATAATTCAAAATAATCTTTTCACAAAGGAAAAAAAAAAAAGAAGAAAGCTGGGAAGTCAGTTGTTCAATACAGCATCAGTGATTGCAACACGGCAACTGATGCAAGCAGAAGCAAAATACCACTCAGCTCCTTCATTTTGCCTCTTACTGCCACTAGATGATAGTATGGTAACACCTGTGTTGTTCAGCTGCACACCAGACTTTCTGTTGCTGAATTCCTGGCAGCGTGCACACTTTTATATGTAAAGAATAACCAGAAGCTCATCAATACTACATAGCTAGCCTTTGAATAGCAGTGCTTAATTATATCCCCCCGTGATTTCACGCATTAATACACCTGGAGTGCGGTGGATGCTATTATTTGTCCATAGACCCAAACTGGGCTTTATTTAGGCACAGATATTACGCTAAATTGGTCACCTCACTCTATTTTTGTGAGTTACCCATCCAGAGCTATAGTGAGACATTTTGATGGAAAGGGCAAGATAATTACATTTCCCTAGCAGGAAGCAGGAGAATGGCTGGAGGTAACATTTACATTCTGCCTCATGGGCATCCCACTCACTGCCAGTTCTGCACATCCACTCGCTGCTTCTTCCACCTTTTCCATTTTGTGCTCACCCTCTTGAGAGGACTCCCTTCCTCATCCAATAGAAAAGCTCTGGGCTAGGAGGAGACTCGCATCCAGAAAAACACCTTGAGCACACAACTGCCGTCCTCTCCACAAACCCTTTCTCTCCCATTTCACATAGCTTGTACTCTCCTATCACAGCAAAATTAAAACCAAACTGCTCTTTCTCACAGCTACTCTGTAAAGTAAATAGTCAAAACCCTTCACTGCACATTTTTTCCCCTAGGTAAATCTTAAAACTCTGATTCTTTTTACCCACAATAACAAGGTCGGTTTTTCTCTTGGTAGGCTGGACTGCCTCTTCCTGACCGGGAATATGCACCCCAAGGAAGGGTTGAGTGGCCAGCTCCAGTTTTGCACAACACCTTTCCCATCACAGCCAGTTTTACAAGCATTTCCAGATCCCCACAGTGGACAAAATCCCATCTCTTCATCTGTAATCTGTGGCAGACACATAGAGTGATGAACCTGTTGGCACCATAGGCAAGCCAAAAACTGAAAACCAGAATCTCTGGTGAAAAGACACTGACCAATAAAAGCTAAGGGGAAGCACTTCAGAAAGTGCAAAGGGTAAGGTCACACATCATTGCGTTGTTGGTTAATTCTCTACTCGAGGATTTGATTCAGCCATGACCATCGCCAGTCACTGAGTTTCCCACAAAAACTAGATCTGGATATAGACCCAGGGGAAACCCTGAATTTCTGCTTTACTGTAAACTTGGTTACTTTGACAAATTTTTGTTTTAATTCAGGATGAAAGTATATTTGTAAGATTTTCAGGTTTCAAAAGGCTTGTATTTATCTTATCTAATGATTGGCTTGGACATTTGGAATAGTGCGTACACTACTAGTTATATGGCATAATACTTAAATGAATAATTTTCACAATCAGTAAGAATATCTTCTATGTAATGTAGGTTGCACTATCTATTGTTCTGTATTGGAAGCATTTACAGTGTCATAGCAAGCCCAGGAGGAAAAAACAATTCCAATGACACACTCTTTCAGCATGGCAAACAGAAGTCTCAAAAAGATAACTTGTTCCCATTGGAAATCAAGACCTAAAGAAAAAAGTAAAATATTTCAAGCATTATACAGATCGCTGTTACTGACATGGTGTAAAACATATTGACAATAATATAAAAATCAAATCCCTTTATGGGTCAAAATGAAGCTTTAGAACTTGGAAATGAAATTCTGAAAAATTCTAAAAGTCAACACCTTGAAAAATGCTACTTCAAAAGTCTTCCTCCATGGTGAACCTTCATCATATTTTACAATTAGAATTATTTTAATATCATATTCTTTCACTTTGCATCAAGAACTGTAACAAAAAAAAGTCCAACCAGCTGCTATTTTGTAAAGCATATTTGAACTGGCATTTCCTGAGCTTATAAAAAATGAAGCACTCCATTTTACTTACATGAATAAGGATGCTCTATATCTCACATATGAATATTAATTTTTTTACAGTTCTTCTCTGTGATATAAGAATGTTTAAAACTCACAGTCAGAGAGAAGTTCTGCTGCTAACAAACCTGTAACAAACCCATATTTCCAGGGATAATCATGTCAGCTGTCAGAGCACAGTGAGGAGCAGCTGGTTCACGATGGATGACGAGCCAGGAGCTGAGCAGAATAACAAGGCAAGTGGGAGCAGCACCTTCTACCAAGGAGCGAGGTTGTGGAGTGGCAAATCTGGATGGTGACCAGGATCAGACATCATCCAGTGCTCTCCCAAGATGTCCACAGCGAGTCAGAGCTCTCACAGGCAGCGGACCTCCCCTTGGACTCAGCCAGTTAAATGCTTTACCTTTACCAGGCCACCTCCTAGAAAGGGGGTGCACGTCTGTCCCTGACATCAATTCTACAACACACAGCCTTAGCACCTAAAGGTGCAGAGGATAGTCGAATGAAATCCACATTTTATGTGAAGAAGTCATTCAAGAACATGAATGGGTGACTTCATTAAAAAAAACAACTGCTATTGTTGCCTTTTTAAAATGCCACAGAACGCCCTTTATTCAAGAATAAAATAAATAAGGGCTATGGGTATATATTTATGATGAAAAATTATCCATCAAAAATAGCGCATATAAGAATAGTCTGAGGAACACCCGAGCTTGCCAGACAGACATGTTCCAAAGGCTTCTGCTTCACAAAATGAGTAATTATATTACAGTTGCAGGTTTTAATGCACATGGAAAACACCCCAAGTAAAACTAACGTATCACTCTTCCATTTTTTAAAAAAAACGATAGCTCCAAATTCCAAGGAGAGTAATGGAAACCTTACCAAGCATGTCAGCAGGCTTCATGCAGGCTGAGCACTACATGCAACACTGATTTCTGCCTCCAGCGAGGGTCTACCTACAGGCATCAGCAACTAGAGGGTGACAGAAATTATGAAGGGCTCGCTCATTTCCAATGCCTCCATCATTTCTCACCCAGTTCCTCGAAGGGGTAAATATCGGATGTGCTGTTGTTGCCCCTCGCAGGACAGCTACACACCTTACACACTAGCCTTGCTCCCTTTGCCCAAATGGTGTAAGAAGGACTGCTGCAGCCAGGGTACAGGTATCTGACAATGAAATTAATTTAGTTTTTACCTCACATATCAAGCATTGCAAAAAAAAATATCCTGAAGAACATGAAAACTAGGAAAACTAGATTTTTTCCATCGCCTTTATTTTTTATCTTAAATTTTAATAGAAATTGAGACTGTTTAAATGCTCCACACATCAAGGCACTCTTTAAAACTTGGTGTGACTTCCAGCTAAAATAGGAGCATTTGGCATCTCAAAAAGCTTCCCATCTCCCTAAAAGGCCTCTTTTCATCTTTCTGAGGAAACTGAACAATACAACAGAGACTTTCAAAACCTAGGTGAAAAATAAACAGCAACTTCAGCACACATAATGAGGGAGCTGCAGATATCTGTATCTCAGGTTTGGACTGTTTTAATATAGCTACAATGATTTGACAAAAGTATGTCGGAGATTTAAATGGTTTCTGAGGATTTCTATAGCAGGCAGGAAAAAATCATGATATTCAAAAGGCACTATTCTAAACAAAATGCTCTACTGGAATTGTGAGCTCCCTGCAAATACTGCAGAGTCTTTGAATATTAGTGTAGAAACAGATTCACATTATTTAATATATTTCAATATGCAGTTGGAAGAATGACTAACACACAGGTATCATACCTATCTTTATTAAAAGGAAGTACAGTCATCAAAGGACCCATTCATTTTGAGCAATTGCTCTGGAGCTGGGCTGATAATCAAATACTATAGGATACTATAGTACTGCTAGTGATCTTCAAAATTAATAGCAAACATACATATATATAAAAAGGATTGAGATTTACAGAGTAAATATAGCAAGCAAAACAGTTTGTTCTCTCAGGTATATAAATAAAATAATGCCAGAGTCTGTGGACATGAACAGCATTGTATGGTCATTGGTTGTTTACGTGCCACAGCACAGCAGAGGTGATACGAGTTGGTTTTGCCTTGTTGTAAGGAAATCTCTGGGACCACATGCCATATCCACTGCGGATATCCTATGGACCAATCTCCCATAATGATCAGATATGCATTTTGATCAGAATGTTACGCAAGGATCATTTATCCTTAAAAATCATCTTAAAACACTGTGCAAGGTATTCCTAAAGAAACACAGTCAGAGATATTGCAAATTTTGTCGATTTTTCTATGCCTAACAGTGAGATGAGGTGGCATGCAACTGGCTCCTGGGAAGATCTAATGTAATTCATCCTCTTTTTTGTGAAATTATGCTGGGTTTTTTTTTTTAAATATACATCCCATTTTCCATCACAGGCAATTGTAAATTTGGTACATAAATTATTTGTGCAAAGTTATTTATTACTGCTATATACATAATCAGAAAAATTTCAGAAAATTTTCTGCTTTTCAGGGGATTATCTTAGCAATCTGTGTAAACATGTAAGCTGTTTTCTTATTAAAAGGAACTGATAGCTAACATGTTTTCATGAGCTTAATTGCATATACATGAAGTCTGCCTTAAATCGTGGAGGGCTGGTATTTCGCTCGTTTTGTAACAAGAAGCACTAAGATTATCTTACAAAAATGTGAAACGCTTACTTTAGGGCATTATTTGAGGTCTGAAATACTTCATGCACTGAATCATTTTCAACTAAGGCATGCAGAAAATCAAATTCTTACTTTTACCTCTAGCCAACCCCAAAACACCATCTGAATGGAAACATATCATAGAATCATGGAATCATAGAATAGTTTGGGTTGGAAGAGACCTTAAAGATTACTTAGTTCCAACCCCCTGCCGTGGGTAGGGACACCTTTCACTAGACTTTGTCCTCCCTCACCATTAAAATTCAGTTTACTTAAATGCTTTTTGGTCATACATCTGTGAACTGTTTAATAAAGAAATATTACAAAATTGGTTGGAATCCTGATTTGTTGGTTTGCTTTGGCCAGTTGGTTTTTTTCATTTTTTTAAAGAGTTGTAACATTCAAAAAACCCTACAGTAATATTTGTACTTATTAATTGGTGTATACAAAATATTTCTCTTGTTGCCAAAATATCCCTGTAGCACTACAAGTAATTAGCATTTATAACTACAAATTTCACTAAGATAAAAGAATATCAGGAATCTAATTCTAATCATTCTAACAACTAGAGGCCAAATTTTGCTTTCCCTTACAGTCATGTAATCTCGTTTGTTAACTGTTGTAAGGGCAAAATTGAGCCCCAAAGCACATTTTTATCTAAATAGATATATTTTCCTACATAAAAAACCCCAACCAAGCTACGTCTTATTACTGCTCTTCCCTTCTGAAGGGTAAATACTGATATTTGAAATACCTAAACTGTATTTACAGCTGTACAACACTGATGCCGCATGCTTGCAAAATTTCACTTGTACTCTATAAACATGGAGTAACTTGTACAATTGTCTTAAACATTCTTCTTAAAATAAAGAAAGAGCAGAGCAGCTTAGACATTTTCTTTGTCAAATTCGCACACGAAATACATGGTAATGTGACAGGCAACATCATTCCAGCCTCCAGACGCCACCATCTCCACACAGTCCTCCTCGTCGTAAGCGTTGTTGGGCTCCCCGCTGCGCCATTTGTTGAAGGTCTGCATGGGCGACCGGTCAGAGTAGACGAAATTCCCCTCTTTCTCCAGGTCGTTAATCCCAATGAAGACCCTGGCGAGCCCAGCCTGGTTGATGTACGAGGCAATCAGGTTGTTGGCAGTCTCGTCCTTGGGCATGCTCAGCGTCCCTCCTCTTCCGTGGCAGTACAGCTGGGCTTCCTTGTACCTTTTCTCCTCCTTCACCAGCAGATAGATCTTATTATCTGTCTCACGCACGCCGGCGACAGCTGCGGGGGAGGGCAGTGCTGAAAAGTGAGCACTCGCATTTCTATAAACTAAGTCACTGCACACCCCAAAATAGCTTCACAAATCAGACGTGGAACGGTGACACTCTCTGCGAGCGATTACACCGATAAAATGAGGCAACAAGAAAGGAAAACAGTTATATAAAATTAACCTACCATTTTTTATGAATTTTAGTTCTGTCGTCAGCTGGGCTACTTGAATATCCATTTCACCAATAGCCTTCCTCAGCTGACTGCACTCACAAGGGATGCCTGTGAAATGATACAGATACACCCAAATCAAAAAGCTACGTAATTTCAACAATTATCTCAACAATTTTATGAAAAGGCCCAGGGTGGCAGCCCTGGAGAAAGCTGTCTTGCACATAACAGACAGGAAATTAGAGCCTTCACTATCCTGCACCATTATATGATTCTCAGGGGTGTCTGGGCCTGTGTAGAACACTTCCCACAAATCTTCAGCCCTGAATAATTAGCACTAACCTAAACAGAGATAGATATTCTCAGCAAAAAAACCAAAATATTTTTTAACTCAGAACATTTACCAAAAATTCCCATTTTCAGTAAAATTATTTTCTTTAGTTTTCTCAAAGAGTTCTTTCACAGCAAAAAACATTGTGAGCTCTTCACAAGGAACATAACATAGCAGATCCAAAATTCCAACCACATAATGCACGTAATTACCTGCAAAATGCAGTTCCATGTTTCTGAAATGACAGAATTTACGATACTTCTGACAATAAAACATCTATTAACCCAAATTGGTAGAGGTTTGACAAAGATAATCTGAATGTGAATACTAAAAGGATAATTGTTACATCTATGACCACAAATCTCAAAATGAGGATCAATTACAGTTTGCATTTATTACAGTTTACAGTTCTGTGTGTAATTATTAAAATCTGCATTGGACTACCCAATTACTCAGCTCAGTTGTCTGAGTCAGCATAAGCACAGGGTACTTGCCCTGCAAAACTGTGCATGCTGGCCAGGTGCATGGCACGCTGCCTCAAGAATCAGAGCGACACATTGTGTTCTCATGAGAAATCCAATCCCTGCACCTCCAATGCACTCTGCCAGGAAGGGATGAATTCCGTCAAATCTGAACCTGCCACTCTCGCAAGGCTTACACTTCTTACACTCGGCTGTTTCTCTAGAACATCTACATACCCCTGCAAGATCCATACTCCTCCATGCAAGAATCTAGAGAGGGGGTGACAGGAAGATGGAGCCTGTGAGGCTGCTTGGTGGTGCCAAGCAATAGGACAGGAGGCAACAGGCAGAAATTGATGCACTGGAAGTTCCACCTGAACATGAGGAAGAACTTCTTTACTGTGGGGGTGACCGAGCACTGCAACAGATTGCTCAGAGAGGTTGTGGAGTCTCCCTCACTGGAGATATTCAAGAACTGTCTGGACACAATCCTGTGCCATGTGCTCTGGGATTACCCTGCTTGAGCAGAGGTTGGGCCAGATGACCCACAGTGGTCCCTTCCAACCTGACCTATTCTGTGATTCTGTGATCTGTATTCTTGACAATCTCCTGCTCCTATAACAATAATCCATGGAGGGACAGGAGCATCCAACCTGCTCCCTTGTGTTGAGTGGAAGACCAAGTGAGATATGCAGGACGCCCCTTTGCACCGGTGGTGAATGATACGGACAGTCTGCACTTCAGTTCCCACTAGGCTCCTGGAGAGATTACTCCTCTGAGAAGGTATGAGATACTGCTTTAGCACATACACTGCAAGTCCAGCAACTACTGCAACTTCAATGATTTTAAGTCATTTGAAAATATCACAGTGAAATATTACAGTACCTATGCAAAAATCAGTCATTATTTCCCCCAGTATGTAAATAGATGTATTTTTAGTGATGAAAAGTCTTTCACATAAACAAGGTATGTTATGGATTACCTGGGTCACCATTAGGACCTGGTGGTCCTATGTCACCATTATCTCCTTTTTCACCTGAAGACATGAAAAATAATATAATGTTAATGCAGCCTTTTCTGTCAATAGGTCATTCAGCACTTATTCATTTTTTCTCTAGTAAAATTCAAAGGTGGAAAGCAGAAATATGCCAAATCAAAAATAAAGATTTTTCTGTCCTAGTCATTCCACAACAAAGGCCAGCCAAAGCTATGAAACTTGAACCCAAATAATACCTACCAATATCCACTTCTTGACATTCATGAGCTTCACAGAACCAGTAAATTCAGATGCTGTAGAGGGAAAAGGGCTGGATATGCCTAAATTTCAAATCATAATCTAGATGCTTAGGTAAACACTGGTCCAAATGACTTAACCAAAGTCACATAGGAAGCCTATGGAGTAATCAACCTAAGAAAACACATCTTCTGGCTCTTAAAAGTCTGCCAAAGCACAGCACATCTTCCCATCTGCTTTCTTAACTGTCCACACTTGTGTGACAGTGCAAAGTTCTTTATTTACCCTCAAACCAGGATACTCACGGTGCTTTAAGACTAAATATACTGCTGTCACAGCAAAAAGGTAACTGGTTGAGAGATCTCAGTGACCTGGCTGACTACAGTATGAGAAAATTCCTCTTAAGGTAAACTCTGAGACTTGTTAGCCATTTCTCAAGGCCCTAAACTTTTCTCAAACATAAATGATCACACATTTGTCACCTGAAACACAAACAGAGAAACAATTGAATTAAACATACCTTTTGAACCAATAGGACCAATTTTTCCATGCCGTCCTATGCTGCCTTTCTGTCCTTTGTCCCCCATTTCTCCTACACATAACAGAAAGATGAAAGGCACAAGGTAGCAATGTAGTCTGATTCATTCAGATTCTACTATGTTTGCAGTATCAGTTTTTACAATGAACAAAACCATGCTATATCCCAAATATTCATTGAACTCCAGAGGTCCAGCTCAATCCTTGCAAAGGACTTATGCATAGCAACCTAGACAGGGATTTTATCTTTGCTAAACAATTGACATTAACAAGGCATGAAGGTGTAATTGTCAACAGCTCTTGGCTGAAAACTACTGGAAAATTTTTTGCAAACGTCTTTCAGCTGATCATGACAGAATTATGTTGAAATTGAAGAAGAAGGGATGTTGCATTCAAACAAGTATCAGCAGATTAATTAATTATTGGCAAGTCCTGCAATCAATGATTTTCCTTTGTTTCTAATAAGTATCAAATTCAGACACTACTGGACATAGGCTTTTACCAGAAACCAAAAATATTTTTCTCTTATCTATTCCTATGAGAAGTACCAACTTGTAATCAGTTTATCAAGTTGCTCTGAAGATGATGTCTCTTGCTTTGCATATTAATGAATTGGGATTACCATTACGATTATCAGATGTTTGAATGCTTTCTCTTTTCAGGCTGATACACCTGAAATTAAACTCATAGATCTAACGCATAAATAAAATAAAATACATAAAATTATTTCACTTTTTTTCTAGCAAAAACTGCCCAGAAAATGAACTGCTTCTCAGTCACAGCCAGTAAAACCTATGGGCTCTGCTCAGAAGTAAAAGGAAAGTGTGTTATCTCAAGCAATGAAGACATACATTAAACCTCCTTAGCTCATTAAAAGAACTCTTCGCATTTGGGTTTCTCTTACAGTGACTAACCCCTGCTTCCACTCCAGGGGCTTGCTTATTCTGCTTCTTCTGCAGAATAAATCACAAGTTTCAAGAGAGACTCATCTGCCTTGAGGGTTTCAAAAGTTTTAATACCTTTTGTAAAGGTATTAAAATACCTTTTTAGTGGCCCTATGGTTGTCAAAAATGCAGTCTGAGGAGTCTTAATGAAATCAGGAAGTGATAGCTGGAAAGAAATAGAGACAATAAAAGAAATTAAGTCTCCAAAGACCAAAAGTAGGAAATCAAACACAAAGTTTGAATAGAGAACTGAAGAAAGTCATCTGTCATCTCTCAGATGAAGGTGGCATACATTGGAACCAATTATAGAAGATTTAAAGGATTTGGGAAGGAACTGGAGAGAAGAAAATTTTAAGTGATCTTGGTGGCTTTTTCAGGCCCACAAACAAGAGAAGAAATAAAATTCCAGAGATGAATGGTGGGCTACAAAACAAGTGAAAAAATGAGGGGTTTGACTCTGTGCGATACTATGAATGGGGGTCATACAGTATGGGCAATCTCTTCAGGATTAGTTGGAACAGACAAGAAGGTATAAAACTACCTAGAAAAAGAAAAAAGCATCAACAGGACAAATCTAGCAGAAATGCAAATTCACCATGTCACAGACAAATTTAATTGAATCCTGTTAAAAAGAAAAGAGCAGTAGTTTTCTTCCCAAACTTAAGGATTTTAAGACAAATCAAATCAAATTCATGATTTGACATAAAGGACATCACAGACACCTACCTAACAAGGAAAGTAGAAGTGTACCAAACCACACCAAAGGCCTCTTGAATCTAGTGCCATCTTTGACAGCAATCTGCAGAGGATACTTAGAAAAAGAACATAAGGTATAGACGAAGATTAAAAAGTCTTTCCCCCGGTGTACCTCGATAGTCTTGCAGCAGTCAGCGTTCCCAATGCAAATAGCTAGGCTGACTTGAATGAGAATGATCTTTTTAAAGGATATAATGATGCCATAGTAGTAATCTACATTCAGGACACTTCATTTTTTAAAAGCTATTGGCAGCTGGAAATCAGAAAATTCCAAATATGTCAACAGGCTACAGAACTGCTTTATGCTGAAAAATCTGAATTATCCACACCAATGAGGGTCAGCGATTGGTGAGGGAACAGTGGCTACAATAAGTTACATAGATCATCTAGTACCAACCCCCTTCCATGGGCAGGGACACCTTCCACTAGACCAGGTTTCTCAGGGCCCCATCCAACCTGGCCTTGAACACTCTTCAAGGGATGGAGCATCCACAGCTTCTCTGGGAAACTTGTTCCAGTGTCTCACCATCCTCACACTGAAGAATTTCTTCCTTATATCTAATCTAACCCTGCCCTCTTTCAGTTTAAAGCCATTCTTCCTTGTCCTGTTATTACACGCCCTTGTAAAAAGTCCCTTTCCAGCTTTCTTGTAGGTCCCCTTTACTGGAAGGTGCTCTAAGGTCTCCCTGGAGCCTTCTCTTCTGCATGTTGAAGAATCCCAGCTCTCTGAGCCTGTCTTGAAGGCAGAGGTTCCCCATCCCTCCAATCACCCTTGTGGCCCTCCTCTGGACTTGCTCCAGCAGGTCCATGTCCATTTTATGTTGGGGGTCCCAGAGCCAGATGCAGCACTCCAGCTGGGGTTCTCATGAGAGAAGAGTAGAGTGGGACAATCACTTCCCTCGACCTGCTGCCCACGCTGCTGTTGATGCAGCCCAAGGTATGGTTGGATTTCTGCACTGCAAGGGCACATGACCGGCTCATGTTGAGCTTCTCTGCAACCAACACCCCCAAGTTCTTTGCCTCCAGGCTGCTCTCAATCCATTCTCTGCCCAGTCTGTGTTTGTGCTTGGGATTGCCCCAACCCAAGTTCAGGACCTTGCACTTGGTCTTGTTGAACATCACGGGCCCACCTCAAGCCTGTCCGGGTCCCTCTGGGTAGCATTCCTTCCCTCCAGCATGTCAACCGTGCCACACAGTTTGGTGACGTTGGCAAACGTGCTGAAGGTGCCCTCGATCCCACCATCTGTGTCACCAACAATGTTAAACAGATATTCTTATATGAATGAACAGTGCATAATCACAGGTGGCATTTTATACAGTTGGGGCAAATTAATTTCACCCAGCATTAGCCATCTGAAAGTTAGGGGTTTTAGTCTAAGGTATTTATCTAAACTCCCATGGTAGGCAATGAAAATGAGTGATCCATCCCACTCATGTTAGACAGGTATCATAATGACAAAGTGAAACTTTAAAAGCTTTGCATACAAAACAGGAGGAAAAAGAGTAAACTATTATCAATCTATACTGACTACAAATCAGAATAGTTACAAAATTTGCAAAGGGAACTAAAGATAGTGAGAAAAAATCCAATCTGGGAAGGCAGCAGAGAAGTTTAAAGGAATTAAAAGTACATTCAGAACAAAAATGAAAATAGTATGGTACGTTCCTGAATTGAGGAGTTTTTATTCAGAGGCAAGCAAAGACAAATAACTGCCCTCATGAAACACTATCTTACTAGAATTATGTTAACAACCTAATACCAAGCTTCTTCAGACCAGCGGTCCCTCTAGCCCAAGACTTTGTTTCCTGTGGTGGCAGCAGAAGGTGCAGTACTGGGAGATCCCACAACCCCAGCCACTATCTGCAGTCCTTTGCAGGTGGAATTGCTGGATCTGTCCCCAGCAGCTTCAGAGAGTGCCTCCTAGTTCAGGTATGATGGGATCTAGTGATTCTGTAACCTCAATTATAACCTCCTCAGCCTACTCTGTACAGATGCTGGAGTCTCAGCCTGTCCAGATTCTCCTTATGAGGCAGCTCCTCTTTGTCACATTTTTGGTGCCCATCTCTTACCTCTCAAATCCTACCTGAGAGACAGAGGCCAGAAACACGTTCGTTACTTGACACAGTGCATGTCAGGCTTTTGTACAGAACAAAATCAGCTGCAAAAAGAAGCTTCTTGTTTTGTCCTTTGTCCTTTTGTCATCCTTTTGTGATCTGGCAGTGTTCTGTTGGTCTTGGGACTCTTGCTAATGACTTCAGAGCAGTCCTTGAGTTTTAAGTGACAGTTTCAGGTTTTGGCATCATTTAAGTATGGATTAAATCATGCATCCCTAATGTCCCCAGACAATATATTTATTTACATTGAAGCCCATCTGCCATCTTTTTGCCCACTCAGTTTAGCAGGATTTTCTCAAAATCCTATTGAGTTCAGGTGGAACTGAAAGACAGTTCTGAACCAGATACCCACCTTGTGAATTCACAACTGTCAATGTCAGGATTTTTATATGGAATACTGCCTGCAGCACTCCTTAGCGAGCAATAAATTCATGTAGAAATTGACTCAGAAATGCAAAGGATTGATTGATTACATATTAATGAGCAATCAGTAATAATAAAATATAAATTAAGATATTATTACCTCTTTTTAGAATTTGATTATACAAATGACTGAGCACTCTGGCTCCAATCCAGTTAAATTAATGAGTCTTCTCTTCTACTTAAGAGGCTGTGCCTGTATTAGTAAACTAAATGCCTGGGACTGTTCCCTGGCACTGGGAACCAGGTGGCCAAGAATGGTACACTCCACGATACTAAACTGTTCTAGCCTTCAAGCCAGGATAATCTTCCAAGCTGCTCATTTGTGTTAGCTCCCAAAATATGCCCAGGAATTGCCTGGGAAAGCGTTAGCTGGCAAAAGCCAAAAATCACTGTGCTCACACTGCAAAGGTAAAGACTGTCGAGTTCCAAGCCCAAGAACAGTATGTGACTCTGCTTCACATACCATTAGAGTTGTACATAAATTAAGTACAGTGTATAAAGGCTGAAATTAAAATACTAAAATAATATATATTTTAAATGGCTATGGCGCTAAGAAAATTGAAATATCTTGAAGAACATATTTTTAGTGTGCTGTTCCTTTGATGTCACATTCCAAGTGTAAATTCACCTTCCCCTCCTTATTTGGACTGCTGAAAGGTACTCTGGGACTATTCACAGGACTGTACTGTTACTGAAGTATCTGTGTGGAATATGAATACCTGAAAGTTACGGCCTCACAGACTGCACCAGGACTCAGTTAAATAGCTGAGTTTGCTCAGTACAGCCATCAGTGCAAGTGGGGAAATTCTGTGAACTTCACACCCCAAAACTTGCACTGCAGTGCACACTGCTTTCATCTAAAACAGCCATTGTACTTGACCCAGTGCTCCATGCTTTACATAAGGCCAACACAGTTTCATATTCTGCTAACACGCTATGCATCATAATTGACCTATACAATTAATTAAAAGCAATGAGGAAAGTAAGTGGAATTTAACCTTAATCAGCACCCAAAGACATCAGTATGTCTGATGTCACCCTGAAGCATCAGGACAGCCAGAACGAGATTTATTTCAGGTAAGCACCAGAAAGTTTTAATGTTTATCAGTTTTTGAGCTACCAAAATCTGAAAATATCATGAGGAAAGGATATGATAAAAACTTTTGCAGCACTTTCTGATCTTGAGCTGTTCATCTCAGGTCAAATACACCATAAGGAAATAGTTTCTTTTGTAAGTTATTTTATGGTTATTACACACCTCTGGAGTTCAAAGAAACTAAGCACATTTTCTTAGATGAACTTGCTAGAAAAATGAAACAAAGGAAGGGGAAAGAAAAAAAATAAAATAAAAAAGATCAGTGTGATTCTATAAATTAAGACCAAAAGCAGAAAATTCCACAAATGTGGCAGAAGGGTTACAGTTTCTCCCTCATGTATACCATCACTTACTCAAAGAGGAGAAAAATAAAATGAAATTCAGCAGCTTGCATCAACAGGAGCCAAATATTAGACCAGGACAAAAATCATCAGGCTTCAAGAGAAATACAAGGGGTCGAATACATGCTAACACACTGACTGAAATTTAACAGACTACTGCATAGAAGCAGGGCTGCTGTGACTATCCATGGGTATTTTTAGGGGCAAATGCAAAGTGAAGGAACAATGATATTTGCCAAGCATATTGTTAGATTTTGTTTTTGCCTCAAAGTTCCATCTTCTGGATAAGAAATGGGAAAATCCTTGGTCTGCTGGAAGAGAATATACTCGGTCTCATGCAGCTTGAGAGTCTAGGAAAGCATCTTTGCATGAACTTAGCTACAGGTCTGCACACTACACAGAGTCTGTGGAGGTTAACCAGAGACTGAAGGGTCAGGAGACTGAAAGGTTTTTCCAGGTCAGAGTTGGATATTCTTCTGTGTCCTTTCCATAGACCAGAAATTACATCTGTGAAGTCTGTTTGCTTATCCAGTCAACACTGTGACATTCAAAGGATACTGGATACGGTACCATGATGAAATGTGGTGCCATATAATCCAAATTGTTTTTAAGGTAACTATGTTTTTTCCTTTGACAAAGCATTTGTGGAAAGGGGTTGATGAAGACAAATATCTACAAAATGTACAGTATGAATAAAAAGACTAGTTAATTAGAATTTATTTTAAACAAGAGTTTTTTTGTAGAAATTTCTGGATGCAAAAAGAAAAGCAGAAAAAAACGTGTTGCTACAGAAGTAGCAAGAAATTTTGCCTGTGTTTAGTTGAAAGTATTACCTGGCAAAATACCAATATAATATGCATTAATATTCAATTTTCTTTAATCTCTTTTCTGTTTCATGTATGTTTTCTTGCAGTGTCTTTCCACTTCAGTGTTTCTTCATTCAGTCTCATCAGAATTCTGGACTTTTGGAGGTATGAAAAACTAGAAAATTACCACTGTTACTAGCATTAATCAAGCATACCTTATGAGAACTATTTTTTAAACAAATGCAATTTTAGAGTATAAAATAAATAAGTGAAATGCTACATCATGGATTGGCCTGAATGAAAAAGAGTATTTCCACATCTCAGCTGGTCCAAAGCATTTTGAAGGGACATAACAAAATGCCAAGATAGAGAAACATGCAAGACAGCATGACAAGAGAGGTTCTCAAGAAGTTGTCAAGACAACCTCATGCAAAAGGACGCAAAGAAGGCAGAGGCACTGAGTGCTTTCCTTGCCTTTGTCTCTGCGGGCAAGGTCTGCTCTCTGGCCTCCCCATTCTGCATGTCTGGTAGCAAAGATCTGGGGAGGACAAGCTGCTCATGGCAGCAGACGATTGAGTGAGGGACTACTTCACCTGGATGTACACAAGCCCATGGTCCTGCCCACAAGGCATTCAAGGGTGCTGAGAGGGCTAGCTGGTGCTGCTGCAAGGCTGCCAAAGTCTAATCAGCAGCTGCTAATGAGTGACATTCCTCGGGAACCAGTTCTTCACCGCTGAAAGGGAGGAAGAAGTAGAAGATGCTCCATGCTGGCAAGAATGTTTGGTGCACTGGAGGACGGCCCTGCCAGTCAGGAGGAACTCTACAAGCTGCAGAAATATGTTGACATGAGTATCATGGTTCAGTCAGATCCTAAGTTCCTCACTTGTGATGCATTGATGAAGTCTGGCCAATGGCTGGGTAAAAAACTCCTTTGCTTAAGAGGACCCAGAGATTTTCGGGCCCTCCTACATGAGAAGCAAACTGAAGTCCGGCAGAGGAAGATGGTTTTATGTAACTTGGAATACAGAAAGGTAAGGGAGGAGTTAATTGCTGTCTTCCACTACTCACAAGCAGTTTCTAGAGAAGATGCAGCCTTTTCTTCTCAGAGACACACAGAGAAAGGGCAAGATGCAATGATTGCAAGCTACGACAGGTCTTTCACGATGACACCAGCGAAACAGACTGATTAAAAAGTATGTGGAATCTCCATCCTTGGAAATTTTCACAAGTCTACTGGACAAGGCCCTGAGCAACCTGATCTGATATTGAAGTCTGCCCTGTTAAAGCAGGAGATTGGACTAGATGAGCTCTTTACAACCTTTTAACCTAAATTATTCCGTCATACTTCACTTCATGCTGCATTGCCTTGCAAGAGCTGAAAATTTAGTTTCAATTTTTTTTTTTTTCTAAGAGTCATCCTTGAAAGTACATCTACATAAGGGAAATACACTGACTGAACACACACACACCTCATGGAAGTTATAAATTTTTCAATGCACTGTAGGAGGAAGAGCTCTAGCTATGGATTTTGGTCCCAGGGTAATCAGTATCAGACTTCCATAACTGCCTAAAAGAGCAACATAACGGATCATGCATCATCATAAGGAAGTATAAATTATCTCTGCAATTGCTTTGAAAGAAAGATTGTAAACTCAGTTCAGTAAAAACGAACTCCAACCTTCTCATGACAGGAATGTCAATCTTTAATTTCAATATTGAGATAAAAGGGCTTGACTACTCCTAATTTGAACCTTTCAGAACACACACCTCCTGGAAAACTTATGAAGGTCAAATTTCCTCCTTGCTTCAGGAGGAAAACAAATGTGAAAAGACAGAATTTCCTGCAAAACAGAAATGGTACATTTCTCTCAGCTGTATAACTGAACACTGTTGAGCACCATTCCTTTCAAGACCTCAAAATATTTCTGAAATACAATGCAAACAAATTTATCACCATTTTCCCTTATCCAAAAAATGTGGGAACGCTCATGTTCATCTCTGCCTGCTATGGCTTACTGCTTTCCCTCAATGGTTTTAATTAAGATGTTGTGAGTGTTCAAATTCACAAAAAAAAAAGAAAAAAGAAAATCTAGCCTTGTGAATTTTTTCCCTCTTATCTAATATGAGATTTTCATTTGCAGAAGGCAAATTATGAAGAAGACATTATGATGCCTTTCTTCACAGAGACCTTTCTAAAACATCAAGATTTTTTTTTATTTCCAAAATATATCTTTTTGACCAGAAGGTAATACCTAGTCTACAAATGAGTGCATATAGTTGTACTGGTTTTGGCAAGAATAAAGTTAATTTTTATCACTGTAGCTCGGGGGCTGCTATATTTGGGATTTGTGACCAAAGCAATGTTGATAACACAGAAACACATTCATTATTGCCAAACAGTACTTGCACAAGATTAAGGCATTTTCTGCTCATCACCCCACTCCACCAGCAAGGAGGCTGGAGGTGCACAAGAAGCTGGGAGGGGACACAGCCAGGACAGCTGACCCCAACTGACCCAAGGGAAATTCCCTACCATATGACACTGTGCTCAGTATGTAAAGCTGGGGGAAGAAGAAGGAACAGGGGTACATTCGGAGTGATGGTGTTTGTCTTCCCAAGTCACCGTCACATGTGATGGGGCCCTGCTCTCCTGGGAATGACTGGACACCTGCCTGTCCGTGGGAAGCACTGAATTAACTCCTTGTTCTGTTTTGCTTGTGTGCATGTGGCCTTTGCTTTACCCATTAAACTGTCTTTATCTCAACCCATGGGTTTTCTCACTTTTACCCTTCTGATTCTCTCCCCCATCCAAACCAGGGGCAGTGAGTGAGTGAGTGGCTACATGGGGCTGAGCTGCTGGCTGGGGTTAACCACGATAGTAAACAGAAATGGCCAAGGGTGATTTAGTCACCCAGCAAAGGGAGAGAGGATTCTCCTCATCATCATCTCACAAGAAAAAGCAGCATTTTCTCAGGAATCACTTTCAAAACATCTTCTTTAACAAAGTTACCTTTTTCTCCTGGAGGCCCAACTCTGCCTGGACGACCTGGAGCACCTTTCTCCCCCTTTTCTCCAGCCTCCCCTGTTGATACAAAAGTAAACAAAAAGAAGAATCATATTAAACCAGGACTATTTTCTGTTAGCAGCAGTGACAAGAATGACATTCTCTCCAGTGAGAAAAATAGAAGCAGATGTGATCTGATTTAACAGCTTTACTTGATGGACGGAAAACAGATTTTTCTTCAATTGATGTAGACACTGGCAAACCCTAAGTCAATGCATTACCGAAGTCTTATACAGCAGGTCTAGCCTTGTGGATGTTACTTATATCATTGACCTCCAAAAAGCCAACAGCACAATTCACTTAAGCAGAAGCTTCAGAATTAGACCCCAATTTAGCACATAAACTTCTGTGTTCACCACACTCCTTACGAGCCTCTGCTAAGGACATGCTTAAGTTTCAAGTGAAAATGGCTTAACTATGACCTCAAATTAAAAGAAAAAAAAATGCCATTTTTGAGACCTATGAGAAGGCATTGCTACATCCATCATTAGAGGGCCATTTTTAAGCAATATAAGAGTTAACTCCCTACTCTATATCCTCAGTTATATCCCGTGCCTTTTAATCTCTGAGGTATGAACCACTATGCAGTGGGCTTACATGCACATAGTTCATGGTGCATCATTGTATTCAGCATATTTAAACATCATTTTCTGTAAACATTTGCCTCCCTGGTGCCTTTCATTGAAAATTTGGAGATGCTTAGCTTGTTTTGCCCCCTACTACTGTACTACTACTGCAGTTTGCCATTGACATAAAATTAAAATTGCTTTGACAACCAGAAGTTTCAAGAATGATTTATACAGCCACCTTGACAACACTAGATTTATAAGATGAAGGAGAAGAAAGTTCTACGGCTTCCACAGGAAATAAAATGCTCGTGTGTAAAATCCAGAGTTAGCACAGCACACGTGATGTCCCACCGCTGTATTTCTACGGAGGAGAGTGAGCATTAGCTGCTCTCCAGGAAGCTGACAGGAGCACCACAGCAGGAAAGTCAATGGTTATCATGCACCCCACAAGCCCAGCTCTCTGGCATTACTGGCAGCTGTGGTTCAGAGAGGGATCACAGAGATGACACGTAAAAACATGCAGCCTCCAGCTCTCTTTCAATCTCTCTCTTTATTGTAGACCTAGGTGGCTGTGAGCTGAACTCAGCCCTCCATCTGTTATATTTTCATTCTTCAGGCTGCTCCAGACCATCTTCCCTGCCTTCAGACATGCAAAAATAGGCCATTCTCTGACCTTAATGAGGACAAACTTCACATAATCCCCAGTGAATAATATTGTTAGTATGAAACAGGCTATAATTCGGCACATTTGGGAACATCACATTTTTATTATCAGGTAACCAATAGGCTTTGTATGATTGCCTTTCACCCCTCAGGGCTGGTTATGAGTTCTTTGCTTCCCAAAGATAAATCCTGACAATGACTTTTCCTTGCTCTCTGGAGGCTGAGAGCAGGCTATTACAGCCTATTGCTTTACACGTTCTTCAGAGTGAAAGCTGTGCATTAGGGATCAATAAAATAGATCACTCTTGCTTCAGGCCATTACACTTGCCTGCATTTATTCCTATAATACGATGACACTGCATTCCTTAGTGAGGGTGTTCTAAAAACTTTCTCCAGGAGGAGATTACTCCATTACAGGTCCAGCTACAGACCAGCCTACAGTTTTTTCTTCTCAGCTGTTCTAAGGAGCAAGACCTTGGCCAAGAGGGACTGATCAGTGGCCCGGCTCAGCTTTGCCTTGTGTAAAACCCTGTTTTTGCTGTTTGTACCCCGAGCATTGTGCAAATTGAGGAAGTAAATCCTGTGCAGGTGTCATGGGCAACAAAAGAGTTTTCTGTCAAGAAATTTCAATCAATTTAATTTTTCACCAATTAACAATATCGTTTAACTTCTTGATTCATGAATTAGAGAAAGACACCCCTGTGCCTCCTTTCTGGTCTCCAGCCCCTTGGTCTACAACCAAGTCCCTTCAGAGCAGGAGGCTGGGATCTGTGCATCATGGTCCCTACCTGACTGATCTGTTGTGGCCTCTTCCACCACCTACAGTCCCTTAGCAGTTGTACCTCTTGCTCAGCCTCCTCTCCATCCCTTCCTGGATATTTGCTCCAGGCCCACTGCACGAAACAGCACTTTCTTTGTCGGCACCATGCAGCATTGCCTATGCAGCAGAGACAGGGTCAGATGGGGTTCGTAGTGCTCCACAGTGTTGAGATGCTCCATACTCCCAAAAGAAATTCAGCCCTGCTACACACCTGAGGTGCTGTAGGATCATGGGTATCAGGCCCTGACACTACTACAAGTTCTTCCTACATCACCTCTGGGAGAGATCTTTCTTAATTCAGGCGATGTATCTTACAGCTGCTGTTGATTTGCCTCCTTTTGTGAATTCTTTGGGACGGGATTTGCCTATGCTTGTGATTGCAACTTCCTACCATAATCTGTACCATCTAGTACCATCATTGCACCAGTGTGCAATGAAAATAGCACACCAAATATTAACTATGTGAGCTATTAGGCATTTCTGGCTGGTGATAACTTCCTTCCGTTACTCATATTCCCTGTGTGAACAGATGCATCAAGTGTGGGTGTAAAAAAATTTGGGTTTTTTAACGTAGCATCAACTTCTTTATGTACTGAACGTCATTGAGACTCTAGAAGGGAGACAAAACAAGATGGCAAACTGAGAATTTAAGCTTTGAAGGATTGTTCTACGTTATTTTTTTCTCCACGATAGGAGTAACTTCAATTTCATGTGCCTATCAAAAGAAACTGGACTTTAGGAAGACGATGAGTGAGCTGTGTACTGAGGCTTCATCAGCCACTGCTTTTTCACACACAGCACACTTTTCTTATTATTAATATTGCTGGCTTCCTAAAACATGGTTCAGTCTGCTGGCTGCATTCTCAGAGCCATGGTTTTGCCCTTACATTTCTTATCTTACTCCTTTATACTCTTGAGTTAAAAAAATAACCAATCCACCAACCCCCCTCCCCCCCCAAAAAAAGAAAAAACACCAAAACAACTACCAAAAAAACCCCCAAACAAACAAGCAAAAAAAATCCACAAAAAAGCCAAAACAGAACAAAAAAACCCCAAACACACAAAAATAAACCCCACAAACCACCAAAAACCGTCCCTAAGACCTGAACTGCTGACCTTAATCTCATTTGTGCTTTTTCTATTCTTTAGTCTTTACTGGCTTTCTTCTTCATCCATTTCCACCTCCATTCTCATCTCATGCCCCTTCTGATTTCGTCTTTTATTCTGTGGGGTCTTAATTGATTTTGTGTCATCATTTTATGTTTATTTAGTTTCCAGTCTCTCCACTCAGTCTCATTCTTTGAGCTCTTCTTTTTTTGTTTTTTCCCTTTTATCACTTTCTGCTCTTCTAAAATTCTTCCATTATCCTCTCCCACTTTTGGGTACTTTTCCCTAATGACTTTCTCCTTCACCACCCCATTTGGGCTCCACTTTTTGCACCACCTCCAAAGTGTCTATCCTCTGCCATTCACATATCTCATTGTCTCCCTAATTTCTTCCATTTCTTCCCTGTGCCTGTTTTTCCCAAATTCTGACAGAGCCATGCCCAGCGGCAGTGTGGGGCTCTATTCCTCCACCACTGGAGAGGTTGCTGGCAGCCCAGCAGAGAAGGAGATGGTGCAGATCTAAAAGCTGCAGTGAGCAAATCCCTCCTCATGGGAGCTGAAATTTGGCCACACGTGTGCTCAGTTTAAAGGAAGCCTTGGCCAGCGAAATGGGTTGGGGTTGTGCCAGTGGGGGACAGCAGTATCTCATCGCCACTTCTCTGAGCCAGCCCCCCTGACAGCATAGCTGGAGCATTGAAAGCTTTTTAGGGATTTCACTACATCTGTATCAGGCCTTTTTGTCCTTCACTGAATTTGTACGTCAATCTCTCTCAATTTTGCAAGGCTTACATCACTAACACACGGTGGTTTTCAGGCCTCTCTCTGGTTTCCAGGCCTCTCTCTGGTTTCCAGGCTCAGAATTGTCTTCTGCCAAGGGATCTTGCACAGTTTACACACTTTAAAAACCTCTGCTGCATAGAATAATAACAGTAATGATCCTTGCATTAAAATGGTAATCATAGATGCTAATTTTGACTGATTACAAAAATAAGGAAACCAATGCAAAGAAGTCACAAAACTCATCCTGTCAACTTCTTTGATATGAAAAGTATTTTCAAAGCTTAAGGCTGTGGAGTGACTTATCTTTCATGCAAATTTGGACAACATATATTTTACTTGGTTGTGTTCTCCTCTGTAAGTCACATTAACAGCACTATCTTATGCCTTTTACACAGTAAATATATCAAACAAATTAAACAACTTTACTCAAGCCCTAGTGAAACCTCAGAAGGCCTAGAGAAAGTGTTGCTCTTTGTAACTAGAACATCTGCAGAACGTCTAAATGTTATTAAGATCAAAAGCCACTTATTGAAGTAAATAGAAAAAGATAGCTTTTGGTTGACTTCAGGCATCCAAAGCTGCATCTATAATAATAATAGACAAAACAATAATAAATATTAAAAAATAAACATATTCTTAAAGCCAATTGGCCAAGCACAACCCGCATCCCTATAGCCAAGTTCTCTTGCCTCAAGCAGGGGGCAGCCACACACAAATTGAGCAATGTCTGGAGAGGGCAGTTTACGCCACAGCCAAACCTGTGGCCAAGCTGGGCTCACAATTTAGCTGTGCGAACAACTGCAGAGCAGAACTGAGCCTTACCCTTCCCAATCAGTTAACCAGAACAGACAGTGCCCACAGTCCACAGTAGGGCCCTCAGGCAACTGGGGACAGCCCAGGTTTGTACAGACGAGATTAACGGCACCAAGTCTGGTTAGGTGGGTTTTGTGACACTACAAGGCGTAATTATAGGAAAAACTGAATGGTTTGTTGTTTGTTTCTTAAACAATGCTTTTTTTAAATTGTTGATGGTTTTCACGGCGTTTTTTTTCGTTCTTTTGTTAACAAGTATTTCCCTGTGTTCAAAAGTGTTATATTTCAACAGAAATGTCAGAGCTTCCACGAGGGGAATTATTGTTATTGACTAAACAGGGCTACGATTTCAACAACCATAATGGATGCTGTTGCTTTAAAATGCTAATTCTTCCCAGTAGTTGATTTCTTATGCAAGGTATATTTTCTTCGTATGAAAAGATCAATAATTTATTACGCCATCTTATTTGGGCAATAGTTTGGGGACATATTCTGTAAAAACGTTGCCTTGTTCCACAAAAACTATAGAAATGCCAAAAACCTAACTAATGTTTTCTTTCTTCTAAGAGGTATTTGAGCTTTTAAAAAATCAAAACAAGACAAACAGAAGACAAGAAAACACAAAATAATTCCTATTACATTGCAAAATGGAAGTGAAAACCTCTCCAGGTATGAAGTAGGGCCTCATTTTACAGTCTTTGGGTATGTGTACCACTGCTCAGTATAAACACAGAGAGAGCAACCAGGCAATGTATAAGAGTAACAAGCGCTAATGATCAGGAGCAAATCTGGGAAACTGGCATGCATGCTCTGAATCATTTAATTTCACCTTATGGACCTTAAAACTACATTTTTAAGGAGGCTACAAACAGGGGCAAATAAGAGAATCACTGAGAGGCACCGTCTTTGTTAGAAACTGTCGGTGATGCAAATGAGCCTGTTAGAACAAAAAGATTAATATTTGAATAATGGAGTAGGCTTTCACATTACCTTTGAGGCCTGGAACAAGAATCTGAACAGAGCAGGACTCCTCTGCAATGTGTTGAGGATATCCAGATCTTAGCAGTGACAGGAAGGCAAGGCTAATTAGAGTCACCAAGAAAACCAGATCTCTCTTCATAATGAGCACTTACAGGTCACTGACTCCTAAACAAAAGAATGAATAAACAGTTATAAGAATTCCAAAGGCTTTCAACAGTTTCTGAACACATGCAGCATCCCCCTACAAACACAATACATATTTGTGTGCCATAACACACAGCATGAGAAGCACACGTGCAGCTCCTCCAAGCAGGTTACGTGTTCCTCAGACACACATGAAACAGGCAGCAGCACATTTAGCAGGTTTTTTTGCTGTTAGATCGGATGAGATAAAGCTCAGGAGAAATTTATTTAAACAAGAAGGAGATTAAGCAATGCCAATAATAGGCAATTCTGTGTTCATGATTTCTCATTGGAGGCAGCAATCTGGAAAGGTGAAAGGAGAAAATACAATATGCTGGCTTAGAATCATAGAATTGCTTAGGCTGGAAAAGACCTCTAAGATCATCAACCAACACTTAACCCAGGACTGCCAAGTCCACCCCTAAGCCATGTCCCCAAGTGCACCATCTACATATCTTTGAAATATGTCCAGGGATGGTGACTCAACCACTTCCCTGGGCAGCCTGTTCCAGCGCTTGACAACCCTTTCCATGAAGTAATTTTTCCTAATATCCAATCTAAACTCCCTCTGGCACAACTTGAGGCCATTTCCTCTTGTCCTATTTCTTGTAACCTGGGAAAAAAGACCATCTCCACCCTGGCTACAACCTCCTTTCAAGTAATTGTAAAGAGTGATAAGGTCTCCTCTGCTCCTCCTTTTCTCCAGGCTAAACCCCAGTTCCCTCAGCCATTCCTCACAGGACATGTAGTCCAGACCCTTCACCAGCTCCGTTGCCCTTCTCTGGACACGCTCCAGCACCACCATGTCCTTCCTGCAGTGAGGGGCCCAGAATTGGGCACAGGCTTTGAGGTGTAACCTCACCAGTGCTGAGTACAGGGAGACAATCACTGCCCTGGTCCTGCTGGCCACACTATTGCTGATACGGGCCAGGATGCCATTGGCCACCTGGCCTTGCACTGAAAGTTGTTAGTACTAAGTTCCCACTTAGAAAGAGTGGATACTGCTCTAAAGAGACAATTCAGTAACAGATGAGACCAACTCAAAGGCCTGAAAGTTCACTTCCCATCTATCTGAGCACTGGAATTGTGCCCAGGCAAATTGATACAATTGCCCTCATGTAAGTCATTGAGGGTGGAAGGCAGGTAATATTTCACTGTATCATTCAATAAAGTTGCATCACAGTCTTCAATAATTCCTGAAGAGAATCACCTTTGAAACACATCCTAGTCTAAGCCGACAAGTTAAATGGCTTGCCTGAAATTAGGCTGTGAAGAGATGTCTCAGAAAACAACTGAACGGAAATGGAGTTTGTGTGAAAGGACTGTCAAAATGCAGTATTTAGGGGGCCTGTAAAAATACTTTGACAAAAGTGTTATGTATGAATTTCTGATATGTTTTTCCAGTCCATCTTTAACGAGAGCTCTGTACTACACAAATAGTACTGAAAGTCATAACAGGTTTTTTATCATCTTTCATAGCCACCATAAGGACATGTGCATTTTACATCTAGAGCAAGAAGATAAGGTTATATTAATTTCCACTCCCTGAATCCCTTCAAAAATAAGTCAAGTAGGATTAGGCACAGGTGTGGGACCAGTATGTGGGTCTGTATGCCCCAACATACTGGGGATCTAGGAGAGTGGAACCGTTATTTTTGGGATGGCCTGAAGGTATTAACTGGCGTAACAGATGTCTTAGTAGCAAGGCCAAGTAGATGATTTTGGAGGTGGGGGAATAAACTGTCCCTCTGAATTACTGTCCAGTTTGTGCTTCCATTATCCCCTAGGAACCACAGCAAGGGGATCTGATGAGAGCAGATTCTGTCTCCTTCCTCATGTGCGGAGGGCATTGCATGAGTTACAGGCCAGGTTGCTCTGCCTCGCAACCCCCTTGCTACGCCATCTGTCGCTACATCCACGCTGCAGGACAGGGGGACGCCACAATACACCCCTAAGCTCTTACTGATCATCCAGGTCTGGTGCAAACACTTGTGTATGCTATGAGGCCCTTTTGACCCAAATCTTTTCCCCAGGTTTCTTTCTAAAGGAGAGAGACCTGCAGCTGGAGGACCACGCCTTAAAGGTGGTGTCTGTGCACAGACCTGGGAAGAGCTCTTGGGTCAAGAGATCTCGATACAGTCATAGTCTAATGGGCTACAGTGGGGCAGGAAACCTACTAGGGAAAAGGTAATCCTGGGTAATGCTGGGGAATCCTCCCATGGGGCAAGGGAGGACCAGGGACTATTTGAGGATTTCCACAACCTGCCATGCATTCCTATAATGAGTCAAGCATACAGTACTTCATAGACAAGCTTTGCCAACCAGAAAGAATAGCGAGGAGAAAGTGGAACTGCTGCTCAAATATTTAGGCCCTGATAAGTTTTGTCACAATTGCAGCAATTATCACTCGAGGCTTCTCAAGGGTACAGGGCAAAACTGACTTTTGCCACCCAAGGATGAGGAACAAGAGCTAGAGAAGGTACATCTATAGCCATGTATGGACCTGTTAAAATGCGTCCAGAGGAGGGTCACAAAGATGATCAGAGGGCTGGACCACCTCTCCTACAAAGACAGGCTGAGAGAGTTGTGGCTGTTCAGCCTGGAGAAAAGAAGTCTTCAGGGAAACATCACTGGGGCCTTCCAATACTTAAAATGGGCTTATAAAAAAAGAGGGAGAGCGACTTTTTACACAGACAGTGATAGGATAAGGGAGAATGGCTTTAATCTGAAAGAAGAGATATTTAGATCAGATAGAACAGGTTGCCCAGAGAAGTTATGGATGCCCCACCCCTGCAAGTGTTTCACAGGACCCTGAGCAATCCGGTCTAGTAGAAGATGCCCTCCCCAAGGCAGGGGGGTTGGTATTAGAAGATCTTTAAGGTCCCTTCCGACCCAAGCCTTTCTGCAATTCTCTGATAAAGGTGGACACAGAGAACTGCAATAGTCGGGCAGGAAAAGGAAAAGTAATGGAAATTTGGATGCCACGGAGAAGCAGCAACCAGGCCAGCTCCCCAGGGCTCTGACAGACAAAACCAGCAGGAAAACATTTGCTGTGTTGCTGAACTCTGCTTTTCTGGGCTACAGACTCCCTTGCCTATGCACAGGGCCAGCCACAAGTACTAGAAACCAGGTCAAGTCACCGGCCAATTTACAGCTCTTTTCTAAGGTTATGCAAACTATTTGACCACGGTTTTGAGATAGTTTTGAAGCATTGATTCCTGTGAGAGCACTTTTCTCCAAAATATCCTCATGTGCATACTAAAATCACTTCAGAAGCATTAAGCTTGAATCTGGCTACATCTCCCCAGAAGGAGATTCCTAACCCCAGGGTACAAGGCACCTGTCCACAGTGGACAGTTCTGCCTCTCTTTGCTGTCTCTGATTCACAATAGTCAGCAAGCAAGAGCAACAAAAACTAGCCAATAAGAAAGGCTGAGGAAAAGAGTGTTTTTCCAGATCTTCTTGGCATTTGAATAGTCAATGCTGGTTGACTGCAAAATGAAGGGGTCCCTGGCAGGAACATGATTTGCAATGCCAGATGAGGGACCAGCGCTCCCTATGAGGGAAAGCAGCTGTGGTTGCCTCAGCCAGCCAGGAGAACGTGCCTGGAAATCTCTTTCAGACACCCTCAGCAGCGGCCACCCTTGAGAGACGGGGTTTGCAGGCTGAGCAAAAGAGGATGTGGGGCCTACCTGCCTTAGCCTGCAGGACCCACCCTCCAGCCCAGGAGAACACCTGGTCACCAGGCTGCAGGACATCCTAGGCAGGATATCCCACCTTTTTTTTGTAGTGGGAACACTTCAAGATTCAGAAGATCAGACAAAGAGGCTTTCAAGCCACGTGGCTCAGATACACAGCTGAAAGCCTGGAAATTAGGCAGTTTCAGCACGAGCACCTGGCAGACTGGTGATAAGGATTCTTGACGGACAAATTGGAGAGCAGAATGAAACGGCCTGAGATGGAAGAAGAAATTGAAATTAGAAGGGCGCTCCAGTCTCTGCATTAGTGAATAAAAGGCAGCATCATCTCCTCTGTCTGCATTTTATGAGGATTTAGATGCATCCAGACTCCAACTGAAAGATCAAAGACTCCAGGTATATTAAATATTAATCTGCCTTTGCAAACTCCTACAGCTCAGAGATGAGACAGACATCGAGCAGCAGAGAACTGTCAAGGCTGCTTCTTGGCTCTGGTCAGCAGCCAATATGAAGGATTTTCTGGGGAAAACAAAATCTCCAACAAAGCTTCAGCACATTCCCTGCTGTTGGGCTTACACGTCTCAGAGACAGAGGGGATACAACCCCACCCTACCTCATGTTAGCTCAACTTACAAAGAAAATGGACTTGTTCTAGTGAAAGGAGCTTCTTTAGTGTCATTCAGGTAACAATACCAGATCTGTAAGAATACTCGGGGAAATTACCTTGGTCTGAGAAGAGCCACTAACAGAAGGAATCTCTGAAGAGGTTGCAGATTTAATACTCTATAGAATCTGTGGCTGCAGTAAAGGGATACATTAGTAGTAGAAATCAAACCGAAAGCACTTTGGATATCACTTTCTCCATCTTTCCCTGCTTTCAAAAGAAACCTCTTCTGCATCTGAAATTACTTTCTATGATTTAAATAAGAGTTTGATCTCCGGGTATGTGCTACAGCAGTACCTTTCACTTTAAAATCCTAGAAAATTTCTTGCCTTCCTGACCTACTTTCAAGCCCTTTCAGACCTAGATGCATAAAGTCATTTAAGAAAACTAAATCCCACTGAAACTCGTCCTCAGATAAAGGTGCCAGCCTGTTTTTTCAAACACTACTTTGGCCCTGGTATTTGGAGTATCTTCCGCACTGGTAAAACAAATCCCGGACAGAAACCTAGAGATGTTCAGCACTTGTAAAAGCACGAATATTTTCTCACTGCCTATGCAGGGGCCAAAAGTGAAATTTGTGGCCATTAACAGTGGTCATTAAATCAGTGAAAGCTGAAAGTACTGAAAAAAATGAGAAGGAGAAGGCAGCACTTACTTAAAAAACAAAAATTAATTAAGTGCATAATTTCTATTTCCATTAGAAATGAAAACATATCAATGCAACCAGCACAATAATTTCCAAACAACTTTTGAGACCTCTCGGCTTTAGGAAATCTGCCTCAGTTGCCAAGAGAGAAGAGGTTTCTCAAGCCAAGCTTCAAATGACAAGTTCTTGAGAGGTCCCTGGAGAATCACAAAGGCCCCACAGGCTCTCTCAAAACTGCTGCAGGACCAGCCAGGCCAGCTGGCACTCATGGAGTTCCCACACTTCCCCCCAACTCTGGATGGAAAGCTTGGAGATCACTTGAGCCAGCTAATGCCTCATGCGCGAAGTCTCTGTATCTGCCAGTGGCTGCTCCGCAAGTGCCAGTGGCTAATTCCATGCCTTTATTTTGGACCTAGAAGAAACAACACAGATGATCTGCCAAGCTGAAACAAAATGGGTGAAAAATGCAGAAGACAAATGATGCTCACTGGCATTAATGCTCAGGCAGCCAACAGCTACAGAGTTACTGTAATCCTCTGTATAATCCTATAGGGCTCACCTTTGAGCTGTTTTTATTTCACTGACTAGTTTTCATGCTTACTATGATTTTTTTTTCTGTTATTTTTTTAAAACAGTACTTCATTCTCAGGTACCTGAGCTGAATTATCTATATTCTGAATTGAGTATGCTTCTGGTACAGACACACAAATCTGCAGAGCCACAGCCACCTTTGGTGAGTGACTTTCCCAAGCTGGTTTGAGTCAGCACTACAGACACAGCAACAACTTTCAATAGTTTTCACTCCCCTTTCTTTTCAAGTCCTCATCATCCACATCTCAACCAACCTCCCTGGCAGAACTCTCTGGCAGCTCATGTATCCTCAAGCACCCTGCAGGGCCTAAGCCAAATTCTAGGAGATGCAACACATGCCCACAAAATAGCAGGCTGTGACACAGATCTTGAATATTTCAAATATTTTGAATAGATAAAAGCCCTCAAAAAATTAAATTAAGTCCCAGAGTTACCACCAGTGCCCAGCACGGACCAGGGATAGGTTTTTGGGGGAAGCGGGGAGAGGCAGAAGGGACAAGCCTCCCGCACTGTTGACACAAGCTGCTTTTCACCCCTTGGCCCAAGGGATGTGGATCATTCCCTGGGGAAGATGCCTTTCACATTGAAGATGAAACCTGTGTCACTGACCTCATCTTTCTCCATTACAGCCTTACTAAGCTTCCTAACCTACAGATGTTTTGTGTAGCTATGCTTTTACTTTATCTAAGCATTTTCTCATTTGTCCTCTCAGCTCCCTTGCATGTTACCTTGGGTAATCAAACGTTTGCCATTTAGCTAGACTATAAAAATCAGAATCAATTACAAAGCTTCTTAAACATTGGGTGATCATTATCATAACATTGCAATGCTCTCAAGTTAAATTCTACGTGTTGATTTAAAGGTTAAAGCAATGGACTTGAAAGACTGAAAAAAATCCCTCAACATTAATACTGTAGAATTGCAAAAATGAGGACCATAACTGCCGTGGTTACCAAGTCTCTGTGAAATCTATGGAGCATGGAGTAGCATAAAGCAGAGACATAACACATTTCAGCTCCTGATGACGCTGAAGCAGTGAGGTTTGCTGTAGAGGACAAAAGAGTGAGTGTGAGCTGATGGGAAGCTAGCATTACCTAAAAAACAAACTGATAGGAAGTCCTTGGTTACTCCCCAAAGTACACTTGATTATGGCACAACAGAGCCATTTCCTCAGCCGATGATTGTGAGGTGTAAGGTACTATTAGTTCGTCAACATAGATGCCCTTATCAGGTGTAGGTATAGCAGTCCCACTCTTCATCAAAAAGAATGTTTTTAAAAATTGGGACAAATTTCTTCCTGATGTTGTTCTGCTGAAGTCAATGAGTTCATGTTGGAATTTATTTACTGTCGTCTGTGCTGAAAATATAAAAAACGAGGCTTCAGCAAGAGCGAGATGAAAGTAGTGCCAGAAAGGGGCAGGTTTGTTTTCAAAACTTTTAACTAGAGGGAGATGGGAGTGCCAAATCTTTCACAAGAGTTCTCCATGGCTTTTTAGACAGTAGAAAATAGCGTTCAAGTAGATTCTTATCTTTGTGTAAATTGGTGGTCAGAGGCAACTAGAAATACTAAACAGAATTTCTCATGCGATGTTTAAATCAAAGTCCCTACTAGATTACAAGATCTCTTCTGCTTTCAGCTACATTTTACAAAAATAGTTTGTGATTTTGTGTGCCATCACTGTTATATGTCAGATCAAATTTTCAGTATTCTTAACCACCACCAAAAAAAAAAAGTGTACAAGGCTCTAATGTAGGTATCAGTTCTTCTAAAACCTGTGTCTAAAATGTCACAGCTCATTCCCACTCCTGTAAAGCATTCACATGAGAACCTCATGCTATCCCCACACAGCTATCTGTCGGAAATAAAAAACCAAGGATTCATCAAGAATCAGTGAATGATGTGGAGAATGCTGCAGGGAACACTTCTTTACATGTATAAATACATAATATGAACATATGCATTTGTAACTAAATTTATGAAGCTTTAAGGCATTGCTTTCCAGCCCTTCCCATCCACAGCGGCTTAGGACTAGCTGCAGAAGCTGGGATATCTGTGCAATATTATGCCCACTCAACCAACTTACACTCTGCAACATGTTGTCACTCTTCAGGTGTTTGGAAGTTTTCCTAGGTGGGCCTGACAGTTGTCTTCTTGAGGGCACTGGAGAGGCTCAAAAGGCAAACTCACCCTGGGAGTGGGTTGTCCCAGTCCTGAAGCTACATTCTTAGAGGTGTAGAGAAGAGGCAGAAAAGTCTATCAAGGCCCCATCCAATCGTCCCAGCCATGCCAGCAGTGGCACCTGCCTTTTGCACAACAGAAATGCCACTCAAGTATTGACCCAAAAGGTGTGAAGTAACAGCTGTGGAACATCCTTAACTTATAAGGATTGAAACCCACAGCTCCAGTTCCCCAAGAGAGTGATTGTTCACATCGGAGGGACACAACAAGTGAAATTAGACTACACTCAGGCATGCCACATTAAAGGATGAAAGGAAGCAGAGAAGAAGCCTGATGAAGCCAGCTCAAGCCTTGTGGTAGGACACTAGACTAAAACTGAGTAAAATGAATGTTCTCCCTTCCCTGCTTTCTGTTTTTATGTCCCACAATTCAGTCATGTATAAACACAGGGACAGGTCAGGAATATCCAGACAGAAGACAAAATCTAAGCAAAGCAGTTTATGAGGTTAGAAGAAGAATAAAGACAAGAGACAAGGTATAGGATGTAGACTTCTACTGGACACAATGAAAGTGAAAAACCAGAGGTCTGACAGTAGCAGAGAAAGGACAGAGGAGCAATGGCACCATCCCAGAGAGCAAGTGGACAGGAAAAAGGTTTGCTTTTGGTTGCCACAGTATCCTACCCCTCACTGAGGAGAAAAAACAAGAAAGAGCACAAACAGCTTTTGACCCCATTTTCTCACACATTAGATAAGCGACAGCTACATTTAAAGGAGGTTCTAAGAATAAAGGGAAGCCACTTGACTGCTGCCCAGTTCTTCTCAATGCCGAAAGTATGACACCTCAAAAAGTGAACCACAAGACAGAGTATATCTGCCATTAGCAGATGCCTATTTATCAGGAGTACTCTGATTAGATCCAGACCTCAAGCTAGCAGAGGTTAGTTTTAAATAGACCCTTGGGTGTGATTTAACTGTTCTGGCTTAGGTGGTTGGTCTGAGAAAATCACCCCGAGTGCCCTGCATAACCAAGTCAGAGAAAGGCACCTTGGCATAGGGATTCATTTCATCCCAATACAGAACACAACAGGTAATTGACTCTGAAGGTACTTATTCATTGCCCAGTATCACTAGTTCAGCCTTGCAAGTATGTAAAGTTAGGTGAGGGGTGTCCCACCATCGCTAATTAGCTAAGTCAATCTACAGGAGGGCTAACAGCAGCCTGGCTTCCTGCTGCAGTCACACATAAGCCTCCCCTTCTCTCTACTGTCACCAATGGCCAGCTGATCCCAGCTAGCACAGGCTGCTATGCCAGCAGTAAGCTATTCCTCTACTTGTAATGTTATTTTTCAGTTGATTTAGTTCCTTGGTTCCTGGCGAGGGTAAAATGGCCATAATTCCTGTGAAAAATGATGCCAGCCAAGGAAAGAAATGCCCTTGGCAGCAGCTGAGATGGCCGTCAGTGCGTTACAAAATTGTGCCTTTGCATGCCAGTAGTATACAGAAAATAGGCAGATGCATAAGTGAAAGAATTTAAGGGATTAAATTCACCATGGGGAAAAAAACCCAAACAAAACAAACCCAAACAAACAAAAAAACTCCAAACAAAAAACAACTCCCCAAAAAAACCCAAACAAAAACCCCCAAACAAATAAAAATAAAACCAAAACAAACAAAAACTAACCAACCAAAACCAAAAAACAACCCAGCATATAATTAGAGTGGGAAAATTTTAAAAGAAGGAAAGATATGGCAAAATACCAGGCTGCAATGGAAAATAATAACCAGCAAAAGATACAGAGCATAGGAAATATAATGACATCAGGCATTTTGTTATAGCATGCAAGCCACCAAGAGTTATGGGAAGGATCCAAGAGTGTTATCCTCAAATGACAAGGACCTATTTCTTGGAATGATATCCTCAGTATAACAAAACACTGTGGTACTTAAGCATGCATGATCAAAATCTTGCATTTGAACTGGAGCAATGCTATTTCAACAAAAGGTTATTTTTACTTTCAGGCTGAGAGACCGACTAACACTCCACATGTGATCCTACATGATTCTACATGTGACTACATCAGTGGACAAGGAAAGGGCTACAGATGTCATTTATCTGGTCTTCTGTAAAGCCTTTGACATGGTGTCCCCCAACATCCTTTTCCCTAAATTGAAGAGAGATGGATTTGATGGGTGGAGTGTTAGGTGGATAAGAAAGTGGTAGGACAATCACATCTTGAGGGTGGTGGTCAACAGCTCAGTGTCCTGATGGATATCAGTGGCAAGTGGTGTCCCTCAGGAGTCCATATTGGAACAAGTGTAATTAATATCATCAGTAATGACATAGACAGAGGGATTGGGTGCACCCTCAGCAAATTTGCACTCATCAAGCTGAGTGGTGCAGTGACACACTTGAAGGACAGGATGCCATCCAGAGGGACCTGGACAAGCTCGAGAAGTGGCCCATGGGAATCTCATGAGGTTTAACAAGATCAAGTGCTGGTGCTGCACCTGGGTTGGGGCAACCCCCGGTATCAACACAGGCTGGGGATGAACAGATCCAGAGCATCCTGGCCAAGGAGGACTTGGGAGTGCTGTGGATGAGAGGCTGGACATGACCCGGCCATGTGCCCTTGCAGCCTGGAGAGCCAAACATGTCCTGGGCTGCATCAAAGGCAGCGTGGGCAGCCGGTGAGAGAGGGGATTCTGCGCCTCTGCTCTGCTCTGGTGAGACCCCCCTGCAGTGCTGCATCCAGCTCTGGGATCCCCAGCACAGGAAGGACATGGACCTGTTAGAGCCAGTCCAGAGGAGGCCACCAAGATGATCAGAGGGATGGAGCACCTCTCTCACAAGGAAAGGCTGAGATACTTGGGATTCCTGGAGAAGAGAAGGCTTCAGAGTCATCTAATTGCAGCCTTCCAGTACCTGAAGGGACCCTAAAAGAAAGATGTGGAAAGATTTTCTACAAGGGCATATAGTGACAGGACTATAGTGAATGGGTTCAAACTGAGAGTAGATTTAGACTAAACACTGGGAAGAAATTCTTTACTGTGAGGGTGGTGAGGCACTGGAACAAGGCTACCCAGAGAAACTGTGGATTGCCCCATCCCTGGAAGTGTTCATGGCCAGGTTGGATGAGGCTTTGAGCAACCTGGTCTAGTGGAAGATGTCCTTCCCCATGGCAGAGGGGTTGGAACTAGATGATTTGAAAGATCCCTTCCAATCCAGACCATTCTGTGATTCTATAACATCTTCACTGGACAAGAGACAGGTGATCTTGATAGCAACAGTACTACCCAATGTCCTTTTTTTTTCTTAGAGCCCTGACAGACACACCTTTCCAAATGCAGATAAGGGAAAGAAGATGAAAGAAAGGGGAACTTACCCAAAAAGCTGTCCGCATTAATAGAAAATATATGGTTGGTACACAGAAATGGTGTAGAAGCAAAGTGCAGTGGGAAAATAAACAGGTTTCTATGCCTCTGATGTGACTTAGTTGAAGCACGCACAAAGACACTCGATTCCTGCAGATAACTAGACATTAACAAAGTTCTCAGAAGTCAGAGTATTCTTACACCAGTATGCTCCAACAGACTTTCACTAATCAGTCTATATCACTGGCAATAGTCATGATCCAACGTAAAAGCTATGCCAAAATGAACCCAGCTGAAATATCTTTCAGTGGCAAAACCTCCCAGAGCAGCTCCTACACATACCACAGCACATGCACTCAAAATCCTCTACCATGTACAATGCACTGATTGACAAATATTCTTAAAATTTCAGGAGTACAAGGGATTGCATGCAGTTTGAGATGCTTTTGACAATCTCATCTGATTTTGAAAAAGAAATATGAATTCAGAAAGAAAGAGATAGAATGTGTAGAACACAATTTGCAACCAAGGGTGTTTATCTGAATTCATATAAACTGAAGGTCTTACTTCCCTTAACTGTACACTATGATGCTTCTGCTACCAAAAGCTTCTCGAGGATGACAACTCCCTCTGAATTTTCTTCATTGAACTCCTTCCATCTAACCAACTGCCCTGAGAGACTTCTGTATTTTAATAATGTACATTTCTAGGGAATAATGTAACAAGCTATGTTAAGTAAGTGATAACTACCGGCATTTCCACCTGCTTTGGTACTCAGCAAATTCTCTAACAATAGCAGAAGATGTACCTTTCACACAGCCAGAACATGACCAGAGGGCAGCTGTGCACCAATTAAGAAGCTGCAGAACAGCTAAGCAGTGATCACTTGAACCTCCTCGTTTGTCTGCTCAAAATTTATAGGGCACTTACAGGAGCAAAAACTAATGCTACTGTTCTGATTGTGCAGTTACCAGTAAAATAAAAGGCTTCAGTGGTGTTAAGGAGTACACTGACTGAAATCCCAACATCTGCCAGTTGACTTAAGAAAAGAAATAACGAACAACAAAACCAAGACTTGCCGTGGTTACTCAGTGCTGCCAAAAAGATATAGAGGCATCAGTTCTATACTTTCTATCAGAAAGTCCATGTACTCAGCACTGTAGTTGCAATATTTAATGTCATCTTCCCTAAAAGCAAGGAATGTGTGAATGAAATCACTTATACATTAAGTGTAAAAAGGCAAATGCACATTTAAACACAGAGTTGCTTAGGAGACAGCCTGTCAGATGGGGTGGGTTGGCCTTGGCTGGATGCCAGCTGCCCACCAAGCCACTCTATGGGTTTTACATAACACTCAGAAAAAGTAGAGAATGACAATAGAGACTTTTTGACACTCCACAATTACATAAAAGGCAATTCTGACATATCATATCAATCATATCATATCATATCATATCATATCATATCATATCATATCATATCTCATGGCCTGGGTTGGAAGGGATCTTAAAGATCATCTGGTTCAAATCCCTCGGCCATGGGCAGGGACACCTTCCAGTAGATCAGGTTGCTCAGAGCTCCAACCTGCCTTGAAAACTTCCAGGGATGGGGCATCCATGACTTCTCTGGGCAGCCTGTTCCAGTACCTCACAGTAAAGAATATTTTTCTAATACCTAATTTACACCTGCTTTCTTTCAGTTTGAAGCTCTTTCCCCCTGTCCTGTCACTACAGGCCCTTGTAAAAAGTCCCTCTCCATCTTTCCTGTAAATTCCCTTCAGGTACTGGAAGGCTGCAATTAGGTCACCCCAAAGCCTTCTCTTCTGGCTGAACAAACCCAATTCATGAAGATATTAAACAGCAAAGGAAGATAACCTCCAATAAAGAGTTTTTTTCAGCTGCAGTTCATAGCATGGCTCTCATTACATCATCTCACTTCATCTCTACATTAGCTTTAAACTGCAAGTTCATTGCACAGCTAGAGAGAAGCACTCAAGCGCACCTGTAGGTGCTGCTGACAGATCCAGCACCCTGGAGTCTCCTCAGCATGCACCATCAGTCCTTCTCTCGCTCTGCCACATGTTCTCAGTACCTGTTTCCTTAACATTTCTTGAACATCACTCCAGTGAGCCATCAGAGACCTGTTTTCTTATTAACACCATTCTGACAAGAAAGCTCATTAACACACATTTTTCTTTTCCTATTTAATAAGGCTTTTTTTTCTGTTTCCTGTGCTAGGCCTTCATGAGATTCTTGTCTGGTGTTTTTAACTTGATTGGCTATTATTACTGTGCCATCTAACAATGTCAGTTCTTTCACATCAATTTTTTAAAGCTCTTTGTTTTAATTCCCAAAAATTAGATCTCTTACAAAACTTTCTCTGATGATAATAAAAAATTCTACATATAAGGAGAATTAAAATTATACAATCACTTATATAATTTTGTCCTTCCAAAGAGCAGACTGATGCTGGCATTCAGACCAGATGGAGATGAAATCAACATCTCATCTAAGGTCTCTTGGAGGCCCATAGACCATTTCTAAAGAGTCCACTAAAGATGAATAAATGCATACCTATTGTCAGCACATTTCAGTATCTGCTAAAATCATCAGCACCATCACAGGAGATTTTGGGGTGAACCACAACTAAGCTTGAAAATCACTCAAATTAAACTGAAAATATTAGAGTACCGTCCGTAGGACTTTTTTGGTGGTTGTTGTTGTTATTTATGCTTATTCTGCAATTAGCAAACAGGACAAAAAGAAAATGATCACAGAGAGAGCCATGCTTAAGACCAGACAAAGACAGGCACCAGGAACTTAAGCACTTCTATGGATACAGCTTCATTCTTCAAGGTCCCTATTCAAAAAACAGCCAAAGCTGAAGCAGTTTCCCTTTCCACTCTCCATCCTTTGCCCCCATTCTTCACTCCTAAACCTCCAAGTGAGAGCTGATTAAGTTCAACACTGGCAACACTACCTCTAAATCTCTCTGTGGCCTCATCCCAGGTTCAAAGCAAGCATCCAAAACGATCTCTTAACAATTCAGCCACCTTAAGAGGAAGGAGGTTCCTGTGGTTTTATTGGAAAATGTGAGTGCCTAAGCTTTTCTTACCGCACAGATCAGAGATGGTCAGCATCTTGCCTGAGGAGAATAACAAGACACTCTCACCTAGCCCATTTCCATCAAGGAAACACATCCAAAATCATTCCGTCTCCTCCAAGCACATCAAATTACTATGTTGGTTAATTACAAGGGCATTTTTCCAGTAGATGGGAGGTGGAAGTTGGGAGCAGTGCAATGAGCTGCCTTTAGACCTCCAACTTCCCAGGTAAGTGGTCCCAGACAGCAGGTTATTGTGTGACAGCTGAGTAGCAGTAGTCTGTTTTTCAAAGAGAACTGTAGAAAACACTTTTCTCACAGTCATTTTTCAAAATCTCCATGCTTGAAGGACAACTCAGCACACACATTCAAGGTAAGCTTCCACCTTTCAGGACTCTAGTTCCTGCAGGCACTTGGCACTAAAGATGGTGAATTGATCCACTTCCACATCCAGCAGAGAGAATTGTGGAGCATCTCTCACAAGCAATTTTCAGATGGCTCTGTGGCCATCACACACTTGTCTGACTCCGGTGAGTCACTTTCTTCAGCACTTAGCTCTCCTCCACTCACTCCACGTTGCACATCAACATTGCCCGTTCGTGGTCTGGAGTCTGGTATCCAACCTGCAGCACTGTGAAACTATTTATTCACGTCTATGTCTCGTTCATGTGCTGTTGGACTACATCTTTAAAAGTCCCTTCCAACCCAAACCATTCTATGATTCAGTGCAGAAAGGAACCAGCGTAAATCCTAAAACTCCTCACCATTTGTCTCACTGCTCTGTCCTGGCCTCCAGTACACCCTATGCACCTCCTAACCAATCTTCTGATAAAGTTTTGAGGAAGCAGTGTCCAAATAGTCCCAGAAGCTAAGTATCCTTGGATCCTGAGGAAAAATTAAGAGACTGGTGCACTGATGAAGAGCTCAAGCAGACCAACTTCTGCTCTTTTCTTACCTACAGATATCTTATACAACTATAGGCAAATGACCCAGGGGTAGATTTTTCTGAAGAGGCACTTAGATGGGTGAGATGACACCTTGCTGGATTCAAAACCGCCTCTTTCTAAAGCTTCAGGCTCCTAGTAGGTTGTTTTCTTCTTGACTTAAGTGTTCTTAAAAGATCTTAAAATCCAGCCATACTCCCTTGCATTTCTCAGTTCCAAATATATTAAATGGAACGTTTTTAGCACAAAAGTTGGCAGAAGCATCAACAAAGCCTTAGAAATGTTATTAAATGTTCTCTCCCTTGTACAGGTGTTTGCATGGCCAAAAACATCGAAAGGCTTTAAACCTTCTGCTGGCACTCTCTTGAAGGGTCCTGCTTTCATGGCTGAAAACCGGGATGGCCTGTGGCGCATGTGCAAACCAGAAGGAAGCACTCAAATTTTAAGAAGCTGCCAACTAGTTATCAACCAGCTGATGCCTTATGAGCCCAGTCTGTGCCTCTTTCACGAGACTAACTTTTCCAAAATACATCCTAACACTCCTTTCATCAAGGGAAACTAAAATAGCAAGACCCTGACCACACAGCCTTACGGGAAGCGTGGTTCAGCTGTGAAGTTCAGCCAGTAGTGAAATGCAATGCAAAGCACAAACTACACTTCCCAAGAGACACCATGAGAATATTTCTGGCTAAACTCTCCTGGTTTTCAGCCAAAATAATTTGACAAAAGAACTAAACTATCCCAGAAAACTGACACTTTTCTTTAAAAAGCTACTCTGCCAAAAGTCTTCCTACTTCAAAAGGATTCTGGTTCAAGAATTTTTGGACAGCCCTAGAGATGACTAAAAAGAGCTTTAGAAACAGGGCAAAATCCCTCAAAATAATCAGAAAAAAATAGCCTTGAACATAACGTACAATTGGAAATTACACAGTAGATTTCTGCTGCTCACACACTGCAATTCTCTGTTGACTGTAGGACTATGCCATGTTTAAAATGTTATTTTGACTATGAATTTAAGTAACACATTATCTTTCATGTATTAATTAAAACAATAATGTCATTTTAACAGATACAAATGAACTTTATGAAAGACAGTCCAAACATTTTTAAAAGGAATACTCAACTTGGAAGTCATACTTCTTACAATGTCTACAACATTGGCACAGCTTATTTATGCTGCATCAGTAACATACTAAAATTTTAGGGATAGTATCATTGTTATAAATGTGACCTTTAAATCCGTGTTTGTTTTATATTTTCTGATCACTATAATGCCTTAAATGTTCATGATCATGTAAACAGTCACAGAGATACAAAATACAAAGATCTCAGCTACAGAGCGGAAAACATAGGGCAACAGTTTTTACATTTGCCACATTTTAAAAATCTTTCAATACCCAAGAATCGAAGCCATAGTATTTCCAGTCCCGTTGCTCTGTTTCACTGTATGGCAAGTAAAGTTAGGTATTTCAGTTCTCCACAGTGATTTGATTTTGCTAGAAAACAATCCCGCTCCAAAACTTCACTGCCTATACGGAACAAATATGCATGCACAGAGGTCAGAATGGAAACTTGCAAGTCCCTTATGAATCCTACTTTTCATAGCTCATGACTGAAAAGCAGGCATGTGCCCTTCTGCTCACTGAAGTATGGATTACTCTCATATTCCTACTCACTTGGGCCAAGATTTTCTATCATCATACTTCCTTATATCTCACTAAGCATTTCTGCATAGTACTGCTCCCGGCATGATTTGGTTTTCACTGAGATTGCTCTTAATTATCCAGTGGTGTAATTCCAGCCCTTACTGGTCCTTCTGTCATATGTTTCACTTCTGCAATGCCAGTCTTCATTCTCTGCTTTGCAGCTGTATTAAAAGATCACTTTTTAAAGTGGAAAACAGACAGCTGCCTGTATCTGTTACCAGGAATTACAGCTCAATAATGAACTAAAATAAGTTTCAATTGTAGGAAAAGTTAAAATTCATATACTGTTTTCTCCTTCCCTGCTAAAAGGAAAGGGAGCTCTTCCAATGGCATTTGTACATTTTAAATACAACCCCCCCCTAAACTAAACTGGCATTCAGTGATCTAACCCACATGGGTGCCTATCAATAGAAAGGCCCAATGTTATCCGATAGACTTGAGCAAGCTCTTTTTTCCTTTACCTTCCCCTACTATTTGGGGATTGTCAATCATATTTTGCCATATACAAAGCAGCCCCCTAACAAACATCCAGACTTTTTCCTCTACATGTTTTTACAGAGTGAAAACATAAAAGTCTCTTACCTTATGGCTGCTGAGAGAATGGGAACTGCACAATGCTCTGTGCCTGCAGGGACACTGCACAGATGAACCTCATTGCTGCTGTTTACAGAAGTCTGACAGTTTTTAATTTGAAAAGAGGTTGTCTTTTGCTTTTCGACAGTTCAACAAATCAGACAAAACAGTTGCAAGTGTTATCTGTAAACAGCTTCCTGTTTGAAATAGATCAGCTGTCCTGCAGGACAATAATTAGGGAAGAAGTGTGGGAAAACTGAAGAGGTCCATGATGTAAGCTTTTTATTTTGGGAATGTACTTTTTTGGGAATGCACACTTACTTTCCCCTCCTCCTCTCTAGCAGAGAACCCCTTTTTAACCATTTACATCTATTCAGCTCTAAGCCATGCATGCACACTGCCCCAGCACAACGCTTTTCTTGCTTCGCTTCAGCGGATATGAAAACACACGAAACACAGCACTGAATGCGAACATCTTGTGTGGATAATTAACACACTCTCCCCTTACCGAAATTCTCTCCATTCTTGCAATTGGCTGCAGCATTTTGACTTGAGTAAAACATGCAACTTTTTCAGAGCTGTGCCTGAACACCCCACAACAACGTAAATGCTAAATTATCCACATGGCAGGCATTTTCATGAAATTTTGGGGGTTTTTTTTAAACACATTTTGATAGCACTTCAGTGCTCTTTCACTATAGCTTCTAAATAGTTGCAAAACTCTGATTTTTACCTGAAACACCTAGACTAATTTGAGGCCTGGATAAACCACAGTACTCCATACACGTTCGAGCAGCAAAAACCTGGGGCCAGCTCATTCTGGGAAGTGGGATTTTGAGAACACCCCCTACAGTTACAGCAGTTTATACTTCAACAGATATAAACGGCTTCACTCTCAATTTCCAGAGCAAATAGAGAGTACCACTTGTGACTATGTCAATGAATGCCCTCTGATGAAAAGCTGCTATATTTTTAAGACTGTAGCTCTGATAGCTACAAAAAAATCTTGTGAATCCTCTGTCTCCGTCCATCTCATGCCACTGTTCTCTCTTCCCAGTTTTTCCAGGTAAGGTTTGAGGAGTCATGCTATAAGCCAGCACCCACTGGGCTGGGAGCCTGGGTAAGCCCCAATATGCAACCCCTTACTGGAAAACCAGGACAGGAGCTAAGGGCAGTAGCGGGAGGTTCCTCTCCATCTTCCACAGTCCCAAAATCAGGAAAGTATCAGAACACCGAAAAGGTTTTAGACTGAGGGGCTAGAGAAAGCTGCAACAGAACAATCTGTGTGTTCACTTCTTTATCACCTTTCAGGTCTCTTTTGATGTGTAGGTCCACTCCATTGAGAATTTCATGCTGTGATGGGGCTTGCAGTACAAGCTGATGACATGGTACTGATGCACGCTCTTCGTGCTTTGCTCTTGGTGTTACATATCCCCTCTCCCAGAAAACCTCTCCCTAAGCCTGGGGTGTGCAGCCTTCTTTCCCACAACAGCTCCTGTTTTGTTAGCCGACAGCACAGCACATGCTGACCAGCTTTGATGGCAAAGACAAAGACAGGTACAAAAAGAGGTAGTGATGCCTAATACTCAGGACTCCCTGTGGACTACCTTCATAAAGGTTTCCATGTTGGACTGGAACCTAGCTACCCTCCTCCGCTGCTATGGACTCCTGTATTTTAGCACACACAAAATGGTCATGAAAAGGTAAGAGCCAATGATCACTTCCAGATTACATCAGTAAAGAAAGGGCAAAATGGTAGAACATGAACGTAACTGTATAAGGACCATGCAACTCTCATTTTAAAGTTCATTTTTTATGCATACAAGCCCCATCAGTTCAGTGGAAGCAGAAGGCAATTAGCAGGACTGGGCCCTTGCAGCACTCTGTTGGCAGCAACTTGCCAAGACAAACATTTTATGTAAAGAATGCAGCAAAGTGACTGTAGTCCAAGCCTTTGAAGATCATATTACCATGGCAAAGAGAACTCCATTTACATACATATCTACTCTCCCTGTAAACACAGGCAAATAACTTAAAGGCCAGGAACAGAATTCAGTGGAGAAATAGAGCCATTCAGGGAAAGTCAGTAGAAAAGGTAGGACTCAACACTGGGGAAGCAGAAGTGAAAACATAAACATAAGTGACCAGAGTTCAAAAGGAAAGGGCAAACACTATAAATGCAGTGAGAGTGCTTTCGCCAGGAAAAGGGAGAATAAGCAAGTCCGTGGTTTTCTTTCACATGAGAGAAAGGCATAGTCCCCATACAGAAGGGCATAAGTAACCTTTTCCCACCCCAAAAACCCATCGGAAACTCTGTAGCCATATTGGTGCATCCTCTAAATCAAGCTACTATGTGCAAACTGGGGTACTGATGCATGGACTGTGTGGGAGCAGCTTAGGTCACCACCAGGTCACAACGGCCATTGGTTATTAAGTTCTTTATTGTATTAGCATTCCTGTCTGGGACACTGTAGCACTTCAAGAGCTGATTCGGTCTTTCAGCCACCCTTGCTGGATGGAAAGAGACAGCCTTCAGAGGCCACGGTATACCAGTACAGAGGAACAAGGAGCTCCTGGACAAACTGAAACACAGAAAGGAAGCCTGAAGAGGGTGGAAGCAAGAATGGGTAGCCTGGGAGGAGTAGAGATTGTCTGAGCAACCAGGGATCATGTTAGGAAAGCTAACATGCCCTGAGAGCATTAAATCTGGCCAGGGACATCAAAGGCAACAAGAAAAGCTTCTTTAGGTACATCAGTGATAAAAGGAAGACTAAGGAAAATGTGAGTCCTATCTGCAAGGAAACAGGAGATCTGTTTGGCAGGCTTGAGAGATGGGCCAGTGCAAACCTCATGAAGTTCGACAACACCAAGTGCAAGGGGCTGCACCTGGGCTGGGGCAATCCCAAGCATAAACACAGACTGGGCAGAGAATGGATCAAGGACAGCCCTGAGAAGAACTTGGAGGTACTGGCTGATGAGAAGCTCAGCATGACCTGGCAATGTGCACTTGCAGCCCAGAAATCCAACCACATCCTGCGCTGCATCAAAAGCAGCATGGCTGGCAGGTTGAGGGAAGTGATTCTGTCCCTCTACTCCTCTCTCAGGAGAGCCTACCTGCAGTGCTGCATCTGGCTCTGAGACCCCCAACATAAGAAAAATGTGCACCTGTTGGAATGAGTCCACAGGAGGGCTAACGAACATGATGAGAGCCGGGCTGGAGAACCTTTCTAATGAACGTGGGCTGAAAGAGTCAGGCTTCTTCAGCCTGGAGAAGGCTCCTGAGAGACCTTAGAGCACCTTCCATTACCTAAAGGGGGATAGGGATAAAGGAAAGCTGGAGAGGGATTTTTACAAGGACATGTAGTGATAGGGCAAGGCAGAAAGGCTTCAAACAGAAAGAGGGCAGGTTTATATTGGATACTATGAATTCTTCACTACGAGGGTGGTGAGGCACTGGAACAAGTTTCCCAGAGAAGCTGTGGATGCCCCATCCCTGGAGGTGCTCAAGGCCAGGTTGGATGGAGCTTTAAACAACCTTATCTAGTAGAAGGTGTCCCTGCTCACAGCAAGGAGGACTAAAGTAGACCATCTTTAAGGTCCCTTGAAACCCAAAACGTTCTATGTTTCGATACAGCAAGACACCAGTTCGGCCAGCTACCTCAGCTTGACCCACCACACAACTTTTCCTCAGTCTTTAAATTCCGGTTAAACACCACATTAACACAACTACAAGTAGAAGTCTTGGATTCAAACCAAACTAAACCAAACCTATGCAGATAAAATTCAACTGGTTGTAAAAGGACAATAAAAAGTTTTTAGAAAACAGGAAAAAATACACTAATCTATTTTAGGAACATCCAGGCAAATTTTTCTACTCTTTGCTTAGTCAGTTGGCATTATTTTTGCACCTGTAAGAGGATTAAACACAATACCTATTTAAAAACACAACGGTTATTTAAAAATCTTAAGAGATGACAAGGCCCTGATTCTCCCTCTGGTTTAGCAAAGCATCCAATGGTATCAGCATTTTCCAATCAGATTTTTCCAAAGGATGATAATTCCCAATACCCAAACTCTCTAAGAAATCAGTATCTGAGGTCAGTTGCTGGAGCTGTTTATTGCAGGCCATCACAAATACTGTTCTAATTCTTGAAAGTAAGAGCTGCCTCACTAACCAGCCCTTATTAAGCCTCCCAGGGCATTACCAAAAAAACTCCTAAAAGTGGCAAGGAGATGCAGCAGATGCAGGACTCCTCCATGGTACAGACATGTACACAAGCACGCCAAGTGCCGCCCCTCCTCTGCTCTCGGGGCAGCACAATGATGTGTCCTATTCCTTTTGCTTCACATAACAGCATCGCTTTAGCCAAGAAAATAGGAAACGACTTTATTAAGCATTAAGACAATCCTGGCAAAAGTCAGCCTGTAGATCTGTCCCGGTGAAGATATCCATCTGCCATCAGCACCTCTTCACAGCACAGCCCCAGCAACTCTGCCCTCTGTGGGCACAGAGAGCAGCAGCTCTCCTTACCACCTCTTCTGTGCAACACGTGAGATGTATGGTGGGAAAGATCAGTGCGGCCACAGCAACACAGGATTAACCTTATTTGCAACTACATAAAATATGGCCTTTGAATTCATTAGTGATGTTACATTAATTTTCCTTATGTATAAAATTTATAAGCAGCATTCACTGCAGCAGTAGTGCTTTTTCTGTTACCCATCTCCAAAACTGGAATAATCTCCTCAATACTTGAATTACATTTTTGCTGCTCCAGGGGCAGATCACAACTGAGCCACACATGTTAACTTGACATGCAATAATTAAAAACATTGGCTATTAATCATTTAGCAACACCAAGCAGCAACTGCCTGTCGCTAAGCTTAAGAATGATTTTCCTGGAAGAGTAACTGGAAGGTAGAAGAGGGGATACATGAACTCATAGACTTCACAAATCCAACAGACTTTCTCCTCTTGATGGCAAAACATAGATAAGGTCCTTTACTTGTAGGGAACAGAGCACTAGTACAAAGATGTTCATGTGTTCATGTCAGCAGTGTTTTCACAGGAGCACCCTCAAGGCAGGCAGCAAGGGGCAGGGCAAAGGCACTTTGTTAAACAGCAGTGAATTATTCACACTGATCAAGTGCTGCAGTCAGCCCCTACTGGAGACAGGGAAGCTCACGCTCCCTCGGCCTGACCACCAGCCTTCATTTTATGAGGCTTCATAACTTCCTGTAATCGAGATCTTTTTTTCTGTCATTCTGATGAATGTGTAGTGGCCTAGATAGCACATCCCACAAACTGGAAAAGGTCTAGCTTTTCAGCATTGCTCTGACCTTCAGATGTAATTGAGAATCAAACTCAGGCCTCCCACTTGGAAAATTTAGGAAAAACAAAGGAAGAGGAAACCGGTTATTTCAGCCCACAATGCAGGAGCGATGGGATTTTCTTTAAACGCTGCTTGGCATGAGATCACTACGCTGAAACTCACCAGCTGTTCCCACTTACACTCAAGAGGGGCTACTCAGATATGATGTTATCACATATCAAATTATCGTATTAATACAAGACAGGTCAAGCACTTACCACCCAAAACTTCAAGGAAGTTCTGCTACACTAGAATTGTGACACATCTAGAGACCTCTTCAAAGAAATATCACCAGGGATCAGTCTTCCTCATAAGCAAAAATATTTGAAGACACAGTAAAAGGATTCGTATGAAATAAACAACTGAAGCTCTAATATCAGGTGGAAGTCTCATGAGCACTCAACAGTTGTAAAGCCCTTGCTTCTCATTTGGAGCTACTACAGGAAAGAACTTCAGTATATGACTGTCTCTCCACGTTGATACTACCCAAATACTACTGCTGCACAGTCTTGGTACAAAATGCCCCACCACTTTTTCACCCAGGGCAGCTGATGAAACTCGTGGTGAATCCCATGTACAGAGTTCAACGGTGCCAGCACATGAAAGGTACAGGAAAAGTCTAGCATCATCTCACATGGAGTTTGCTTAGGTTAAGGTAACATTTGACACCAGCATTCCAGCAGCCTCATTAGCACTTGACCAGATGGCATCAAACTGACTTTCCAGATTGCAGGCATGCACTCGGTATGCTTGTCAAGGGACAGAGGGAGTTGTCTGACTGTATCACTGACACAAACACACAAGGGAGTCTGTAAATAAAGGTAAACTAAGACTAAAGTCTTTTGCAAACACACAGCCTTGTATTTTTATGCCACAAAAATTCACCTTTCCTTGTAGCTTCGTTGATGTAAAAACCATAAAGAGCTTTGACAGCATTATTCTTTCCCTCAAAGAATTTGCTTATGGGGCCATTGTGAGCCTTTGCATATCATATAGTTCTAGAGGGCTTGCAACAAGAGCCAAGAAAAAGCTATAGCCAGCTGGCAATGCCTGGGAACATTTGCAATCTTTATGTTCAGTTTACTGGATTTCTCCTCCCCCGCTTGCCCCCTCCCAGCGCTTCAAAAGAAACTCAACTGACATTTTTATTACTATGAAGAGATGAAACCTGAGTTACATTTCACTATAAACCAGGAAATGCTGTCTAGCAAAGCCTGCTGAGGATCACCTCTCCTCGCAGAGGTTACACAGCCCCAGCAGACTCACCAACCTCCAACTAAAGGTAGTTAACATCTGGTAAGTCTCCAAATACTCCCCAAGCTGCTTCTTCCAGCCCACACCAGCCAAGGTCTATTCGCACAGGATGCCATCTGTGACTGTTTTAGTGGGAAGCTTGGTAACGTGTCTGACTCCAGACTGGATTTTTGGGGGACTAGATGAGGTGGCACTTCCAATCTGAGTAATATTCATTTTTGCAATGAAAACTTGAATTCAAAAGTTATGGCAACCCTACTGTAATCCCTTTTACAATTATTCTCCACACAACCAGTCAGATTTGGGGTTGTTATTTATCTACAACTCCTCTCATCTAATTCTAAGAGAAGCTGATGAATTCACTTCTGCTGAATCACCCAAGATGAACAATAAATAGTCAAGGAATAAATAAGGAATTAAGTTACACTCCAGAGACAGAAATTTGAAAAGGAGATAGGAAAAGGCCTTAAGGTAAATAAACTTCTTCAAAGATACAGCCTGCTTTCTGTGCAAATATTCAAGCCTTGTCAGCAAGTACCAGGAAATCAACTACTAATTGCAACGGGGCACGTTTTCTTTCTCTTTGCATTCTCGGCACCAAAAGTAACAGCAAGGGCTATCCCTCCTGCCCTACTAAGTCATGCCACAACTTCTAAAGTCTTCATTTTTTCCATGCAAAAGCTATGTAGAACTTGTTTTAACCTTTTAGCGCTCCATAGCTAAAGAAGAGGCGTCAAATAGGAAGCAACCAAAACTACTGTAAATGGAACTAGGAAGTAAAGGTACAAAGACCCTCCGTGAGTGGCACTTCTCCTCCATCTACTCTCAGGCAGGAAAATGCAAGTTATTAAGTGCTCCTGCCACACAACTTGTTTCCAACTTAGCTCTCCACTTAATAGAGTGACTCCAGAATTAGTTGTCTTTTACTGTGTTAAACACTTACTCCTATGTTTAGTACGATCAAGTACTAAATTCATATCATTTGCTCAGAACTTTAGATGACCAACTCCACGCTCTCCTCTGAGCTTGTGTAGTGTTCTTTAACACAGATATTGAAGGAAAAAATGTAGTGTTTCTGAGACACTATCAGCCTTCGGATGCTGATTCATCTAGTCCTTCCCCATCTCTCCCTTTATCACCAAGCATGTACTGAACTATGTTAAAACATCATCTAAAAAAATCTTAAAACATTTCTCAAAGCAAGAGCAATACCTAAAAAACCTGTAGTTTTTGCCCAGTGATGTAGTTAAGCACTCAGACATAAAAATTCTTTCCCATTTCAGTCTGATAAAGGTGAGAAGCTACAGAGCCTGCTTTTAGGTAAGAACTGGTCAGAAATGTTGCCATTTAGAGCAAGTTACCTCAAAACCAACCCATGCCTCCCCCAACATATTTCCTAAGAATGCAAACCCCTTATCCAGGCGTCATTTCTACATATTTCGTAAGTCACACACCACCTGCTAGTTGACTTCTTCCAGTGTCAGGAACATGTAGGTCTCCGACCGGTATCTCGTGTGCAAAACTCGGGAGTTCCACTGCTCTACAGTAATCCTCCGTGTTTTCCCCAAAAGGTGAGATCTGGAATACTTAGGTTTTTCATTACAAATTCTTTTTGCAAACTCTGGACTCTTTTGTCCAGTTGTGTTGCAACAGTGCCAAGAAACACCTAAGGGGGCTACCATTAAAATGCTGGGGACTTAATACTTTGATTCACAGGTGTCACTCTCCAGACAGTGGCAAAGTCCCATGAACCAGTTAATCCCCATCTGTGTTTATGGAATTCAAAATTTAAATGAAATTACTCTGTTATATGAACAGTTGTTTATTCAGCCATTTTTTGCATTTTACAGCTGGAATTCTGGAAATTCAAACACCACATCTTTGCCTGTGAGCTTCTTGTACACACCAGAAAATGTTTCCACCTGTGAAGACAAATAAATCTTGCTTATACATGCTGCGTAAACAAGTAACTCTAAGTTAACATACTTAAGGTACTCTATTATTTGCCAGTGTATCTTCACTCTGAGGCCAATTATTTTCTTCTAGATTAAGGTAGCTGAGGATTTACACAAAAGATACATTTCCTCTAGAGTATTTGGACCCTTTTTGATTTGCGACAATATGAGACTCCAAGAGCTCAGCAGGCCTAAACATGAACCCCCCATTTCCCCTGCCAGAAAAAAAAACCAAGCAGAGTGCAGGCTTTACTGAACACATCTGTTTAAGGTTAAAACTAAGTGCTTCACTTGAAAAACAACAAAAAGAAAACCACAAACAAACAAAACAAACAACCCAACCAACCCCTATACATACAAAAAACCCAATAAAACACTGTCTGGTCCCATGACGGAACCAGTACAGCTACTTTATAATCCAGGGGCTTTGGCAAGTTGAGTTAGAGCTTTAGTTCAAAACTGTCTTGCCTCTATTTCAGCACCTTACTCCACATACAAAAAGAAGCATCTTCACTGCCGCAAGTCTTTTTTCAAGTCTTTTGCTGTATCCCTAAGCAGTCCCTTAGGGATGTCAGAATGTCACCCTGGCCTGCATGAGAAAGTAAGTTTTTTTTACTTACCTTGTGTTCAACATTGTTCTGTTGTGCTTTGTCCAGATGGACTTTTATAAGCCTGCTGCCGTCCAGTTTTACACGGATTCTCTTGCCCACGATTTCACTTGGGAAGACCAAGTCCTCGAGAATAGCATCGTGCACTGCAGTAAGTGTACGGCTGAAATGCCACATTTATATCATTAAAACACATCCTCTTGAAAATTTTCCAGTTTGACAAGGTTTAAATCTCCCATAACATGCTTTGGCTGACAATTCAGTGGTGCTTTTTCTATTCAATGCCACAGTGTGACAATACAACACTATCACAGGTCATGCAAAAAGAAAAGCTAAATTCTACAGAGTGCAGAAACTGAATGACTGCACAAGTAGCCAGGTTTCTGATCTTTTAGATCACACGTCGTTTTGCGGCAACAGCCCTAAAACACTCTTCTATTTCTACACATTTAATGAATATTTAAATCAAAACCAAACTGCTCTGCAATTGCTCTGCAACTCTGCCAGAGACACTGACTGGAAGAGTTTAAGCGTTTGAGTATCCTTAGCTGCACAGAGTACATTCATAGGAGACCCAGTTCTGAAAACACTGGTTTCTTCATCTGCCTAAACCCAAGCAGCTTAGAAGACCAATGTAATACAGAAAAAGAATAGCTGGTAAATTGAGTCCATGCTTAGAAGACTAAAGTCTACATGTGTGTTCCCAAACTGTCCATTAGTGAGCCAACACAAGAAAAGGTGGCCCAGGTTATTTACATGAGTCTAGAGGACTAGTAAGACTTCCAGCATCCCGATCCACAGTTTCAGGGCAGTATCACTAGCAACTAACACCTGTGTCTACAGCAGCACTTCATACCTGCCAAGACCGGGGTAGCTCAGGGAGACAGACATCCACAACAACACGGCAGCCTGATCTCATCTCAGGCTGAGACGGGGGCAGTCCCGCGCACTCGCCTTCCTTTGTGCACAAAGTGGCAGCATGCTACTCAGACACAAATGCCAACTCCTCTAACCACTGTGCAGTGCTAGTTTTAATAGAACACAGGCAGAGCCCTCCAGAGGCAGGACTGCAGCTAGATGAGTACTGTGACACTGCACTTTTAAAATCCATGCCTAAAGACTACAAAATACAGTAACGCATGACACAGGTATAATACTGGGGCAGGGAGAAGCTACAAGACATGCCACATGTCATAAAGAGGACAAACTTTTAAGGCACAGACTTACATAATGATATAGCAGCATGTAGATGAGGCACTGACATCCACAGAGACATAGCAGTGTTGCATGTCTAGCAATCAAGTGACTAGATGAGAGCAGGGAGGCCATTTAACACAATGACTATACTATTGCTATCAAATTCATATCCAGAGGGACTAGTACTCGTACCTACACCCCTCCTCAGCCACTCTCTCCCTCATTGCATCCCCTTCAGTGTGCCAGCCTTGACTTCTGCACAGTCTAACATGTGATGTGGAAGAGGCTCTTCCTACAACTTAAAAAAAAATAGTTCTTGTCAGCACACTGTGGTAACAGAGACAGCAGGTTGGGGTTTAAAAGCCAGCACTGCTAGCTAAAAATTTGCTATAGGTGTAGCTGGAAATACAAATCGAGTGCTAAGAAATGCAACACGGTGCCCAAAGGTGAGGTTTCTACCATACACTTTTAGCAGTCAAATGACAGATACTATTTCAAGCAGTAGGAGACAGGACAAGACCACCCAATCACTTGAATGACTTCTCAAAAACTCAACTTAGCCATTACTTCACTAAAACTACCAGTTACAAAAGAAGGCTGTCATACTGAATCAGTATTACTTACTAACCTCCTTGGACGCTTTTGCTTGTTTTTTGTGCGGCTTTTTCTTGTTGGCTTGGGCAGAATCCTTCTCTGTTAAGGCAAGAGAAGAAAAAAAATAAAGGCATTTCTCAGTATCTAGTGGTTACAATCAAGTCAGAAACATCCCCAGCACATGCACGTTCTCCTCCCCCCGACTAGAAACCAATGCATGAAAAGCCAAAAAGGTGGACTTAAGAATGCTTAAAGTTACACCAGCATTAGAAACTAGAGAACGAGAGTTGCCTGCAGAAGGTGAAGTGCTGTACTGCTACATTTCTCAATTACTACTCCTGTATTCAGTGCACTGAAATAAAAGATTTGTACTTCATCCCCTCTCCCCAGGAATACAACCACAGTAGTTGTTACTGTGTCTCACTGGCACTGTGAACATACTTCTTTGGGAACAGAAATCCCAGGGAATTTTAAACTTCTGTTAGACTGAGCCTCTGGCGCAAACCAGAGTAGTGAGCTCAGTTCCACAGACAGCTAGGTGACATCTGAGATCAAAATGCTAGTTTTAATAATAAGATGTGCTGCACAATCCAGATCAAACTCTGGCTTAAATATAACCTGTTCCAAAATTAGAATCTAAATGAATTTATACTACTTTAGGTCAGTAAAACCTACTTTCTACTTCCCTACTGCAAGGGTAGATGTTTTAAAACATTTTGGATGCAGTTTTAGCCACCTGCAGTATTTTCTATCATCACATCACAGCTTCTCCATGACTATATTCATGATGGGGTTACCATAATCCAAACTGGGTCATGTCACACTCGGAAGCACAGGCTCCCTTTGAAAATACAGATTACTGAACTGACAAGGAATTCTCAAGGGATTACAGAATCACAGAATCTTACAGAATCACAGAATATGCTGAGTTGGAAGAGATCCACAAGGATCATCAAGTCCAGCTCCTGGCCCTGCACAAAACATCCCCAAGAGCCACACCATGTGCCCAACAGTATTGCCCAAACGCTTCTTGAACTCTGTCAGGCTGGTGCGGTGAGCACTTCCCTGGGGAGCCCGTTCCAGTGCCCAACCACCCTCTGGGTGAAGAACCTTTAGGTGAAGTGAGCCAGAGGCACTTTATTAAAATAAATCTTCTTGGCCACAAAGATTCAGGGTAAGGTGCTCTGCCTTTTAAAGTCATACCAAGAAAAAATTTTCAGCTAGCTTCAGTCTAACTAATTGTCCACTCTGCAGACAGATCCCTAGTTTGTCTAATCCTTAAATACTGCCCAGAGATCCCTCCAACACCTTTTCATGCCTTAGCTCCTACCACATATTTAGAACTTGGATGAATTTTTTTTCCTCCTTTCCTATTAACTTATATTTGAAGCGCTTAGATTGTGTAAGTGGAGTAAAGCTCCTACTAAAATTTGCTCCCTTTTACTTTCAAGCTTTGCATCTCAAACTTCTGAAGGAGTAAAAGAGGCCAGAACAAGAAAGTTATAGCCTTCGTGAAAAAGCTTTGCATTTCACCAAGTTTCCATAGCTGCCAGCTGAAATGATTTTAGTTAACATCCACCAGATACTCACTACATTTCCTTTTGGTACAACGAATTACTATCACTGTTACTTTGAATGGGTAATGCAACACTGGAATATGCGCGAGCCTGGATCGCCTCCAGAGATCCCTTCAAATCAACATTTTTGTGATTCTAAGGGGTTTTTTACCTGAGCAATGAACACCACATGTTTTCCACTAAACTTCTTCTCCAGCTCCCGAACTAACCGCACCTGAATCTTCTGGAAGGACTTCAGCTGAGGAACTGGTACGAAGATAATGATGGCTTTTCTGCCACCACCCACTTCAATTTCCTGAAACAGAAGTACAAAGTAAGCCTTAGCTGGGGGTCAAGAAGTAATGTTTGACCATGAATGCCCCGAGCACAGGTACTGATAGTCTTGCTTCTGACTCTGTGGGGTGGGGAGTGTATCAGAGAGCAGTACCTGCCTTGATGCTCTACAAAGCACTGAACAGAAAAACCTCTATCAGAGCACTTGTTTTGCTGTGGAGAAGTGATTGGGCAATAAATCCCACCACCCCTTTCAGCATCACATCCTCTGAACAGCAAAGCCCATTCCTTCTGCAGGATGAGACTCAGATGCTAGGATTGTAACTGTACTGAATGCTCACTGTCACATCTGCAGTTACGCCGATACCCAGTTTCAAAAATTACTTGCCTCTAATACAGACTCCAGACAAAGTTTAGGGGAACAGATCTCTTACTTTTAATCTACTGCTTCATGGAAATCACCTTCTGTCCGCCACTTGGCTAGGCCTGCATCACTACTCAATCAAAACATTTCTCACCCCTCCAAATGCCAACAGGATTACAATACACTAAGACAGGCTACTTCTCTCCTGGTTTATCTCTCCAGTAGTTGATCAAACCCAAAGAAGTTTGCATAGGCTTATAAGGCACTTCTCCCATGAAACTGGCTGCAGAGACATCCTCATTCTCCAACAGAATGGAAGGATGGACTGTTTTTCACCAGCTATATTTTCATATGAGCCAACTCAGGTGTTCACGGCAGATTTCTCACAAATAAAATCAAGCAGCTAAGTAAACAACAAAGATGCTTCTAAAAACCCTTCACTAAGGACAGCTGCCATTGCTGTACTTCCAGAAAGATGTTGTTTCTTCTGAAGGCCTCTCAGCTCATACAACAAGCTGCTTTCTGCATTCCCAGCTTCTTTAACTGAGCTCTAAGCAGTCAGGCCCCTGTGTCTGTACCGGTGGGCCTGGGCAAGAACCAAAAGCAGCCTACTCAAGTTTCTGATGGCAGTGACCAGTTTCACTGCTGCCATCCAGTCTCCCAGGCTGACAAATTCTAACACTAATTTTCTTCCTCCTTTTCCAGTAATTGTTTTCTTCCTTTTCTTTCTTGATCTTTCAGCTGCCCGCACGATCTAAAACTGAAATGTACAAGCAGGCTAAGCTACATGACCAAGTCAGTCTATTGCCTTAATCCACCTACCACCTACTACTTGTACACAACAGACTCACAACAAATTTTTTTTTACAAAGAGTATTAATTACAGTTTATGTTTCTGACGAAGTTTCTGTAACACCTACATTTCCAGCTAATACCTACATGCAAAAAGCCCATGTCAGACCCCAAACTCAGTCTGCTGAGACATAGTGTAGATTCATCATTTTTAAACACTTTCATTTAACACACTAAACTGCTATTTGGGGTTTTACAGTGACTTTTCAGATTAGTTCCTAAGAAAAACACTACTATGAAATCCTGTGTGCTAACAGCAAACACCAGAAGATAACTCACAAGAGCACATAACAAAACCATCACAGGCCGTAAGACATTAACATCCACAAAAATTAAACAGACACAGAACAAGGCATCAGCCAGTTCTTGGTGGGCAAGGTCCAGCCTACCTTAGCTGCTGTGATGTTCAACTCCCGCAGCTGAGCCTTTAAGTCGGAGTTCATTTCCAACTCCAGCAGAGCCTAGAAAAGTGAAGTTGCAAAATAATCCATCACATACCCTTCAACTCATGAGAATCCTTGAGACCAAAGTGTGTACACAGTGCCAAAGAGCAGCTATATACTTTTTTACCACAGACAATATCAAAGATTTAACTTCCTGGAAGACACACCAACATCCAACAAGTTTAACTGCTGGAAACACATGCTGACTGACTCAGTTCCTAAGCAAGACTAGGAAAGAAAACACGTTTACACAGGGTCAACCTCAAAGTTTGGGTCTGGACAACTGTCTCTGTAAGTTGAAGTGAATTGCCAAAGAGCACAAGGAAAAGCCACCTACCTGGGATATACCAGACTCAAACTCATCTGGCTTCTCGCCATTAGGCTTCACAATCTTGGCGCTAGAGCTGAACATGGCCTTTCTGCAACGCAAAAGAACATTTCGGCTGTCATCAGGCACATGTCACCTGTTCCAAACACAGCCAGGACTCTGCAATCCGGCTGCGCAGCCACACGCTCCAAAACTAAGCCAGAGAAGGCCCCACGGGCCAGGCCAGCCCCAGCACGTCGCTCCAGAGCGTGCCCACCAGGACACAGGAAAAGCGTCCCGGGAAGCGCGGGGCCTGCCCACCTCGGGGCCCGCTGCAAGGCCCCGGGAGCCCAGGGAAGCGGGACCGCCACCCACAGAGCCCCACGAGTCGCCCGACCGGCGAGCGGCGCTCCTGGGCCCTGCTCCCGGCCCCCTCCTCCCGCCTCCCCCGGGGCGCCGCCGGGAGA